>VDFB02075321.1:105073216-105400888 GCA_007258455.2 Sequoia sempervirens | reverse complement strand
GGGACAATTCCTACATTCTCTCGCACTTGGATGGAAGGCTCTTCCCACTACCATACAATGGGCAATATCTAAAGCACTTCATTTGTTCGGGGATGGAGTGATTTTCCTTTTAGTTTTTTAAGTTTTCGTAATGTGTTTCCCCTTTCCATAATGTTTGTGTTATATCATGATGTATTTCCCCATTTCGTAAAGTTTTTGTTGTGTTCTAGGTGATTAGGGAGTCTTGTTTTAGGTGATTTTAGGAGAGTTCCAATTGATAGGTGATTAGGAAATCATTGTAACTCTATTGCCCAACTAATAAGACACTGGTCTATGCTTAAAAGTACAAAGATTCTTGGTTCTCCTATGCCGTAAGTATTCAACATGGTCCCTAGACAGAGCCAATTGTAATGCCCAAAATTAAAATTTTTGCTTCATTAAGGCATTTTCGTAAAATTGTTGTCAAGTCAAAATTTTTCAAATTTTTTTTTTTTCTATTTTTAGAAATGTCTAAAAATAGAATTTCTAAAAATAGACTTGAATTAGGGTTTTCTCGGTTTGTTGTCAAATGGATGCTGGCAAAATTTTCTAAAATTAAAAATTTCTATTTTTAGAAAATGTCTAAAAATAAAATCTTTGCATGGAGGGCTCAAATTGATTTTGATTGGCTAAAACCTGAAAGTATGTCTCGATCAGGTTGGTCCATTCAGAATCGTTAAAAAGTCAGTTTTTCCTCTGGTGGGTCTATTTCGCTTTTTGAGAAGATAAATCAGGACCTTTGAGGTCATCAATGGAGGATGGCCAAATGTGAGGTGTCAGATTCAAAGCCTCAAATGCTACACATATCGATCAACGGCGAAAGATGCTCAAGAAATAGTCAATGGAGGAGGAATAAAATAATGGTAAAAACATGTTCCCGCGGCTTTGTTGGGGATGGGGCCGGAGACGAAAAGGGGATGCGTTTAGGGGCGTTCCTAAGGGCAATTTTTAGAGGGGCAGCGGGGCGACAACATACAAAATACATATATATATATATATGATTTTCAAGAATTTAATAATATATTAGAGAGAGAGAGAGAGAGAGAGAGAGAGAGAGAGAGAAGAGAAATATGTCGATAAATTAATAATTATTAACAACAATCAATATGCAGTAAATCGATAAAGTACTACTATAACAACATAAGAAATGTCATTAAAGCATTATAAAATTTATCACAGCAGTATCAAACATCAATAAAACCATGGTCTATCAATATGAAATATCCAAATGTCTCAAACATGTATCTAGAAGTCTCAAAGTTCAAACATGAAAATCAAAATATTAAATACAATAGTCTATGAAATTAAGCCTCATTTAGGCTATGAATATCCAAAGACTCAGAACTATCTGAGTCACTATCATCCTCTGGCAAGAGTGGAACTAAAAGATTTAATATTTAGTCTTTTTCAGACTTTAGCCCAAACAATTAAAACATTAAATAGTTGGTGGGCCCTGTGCAAAGGAACTAAACCTTTAAAAAATCATTTTTTAATTATTTTTTAATATATTTTGACTTGCAGCCTGCAGGGGACGGCTAGCCGTCCCAAATCCGTATTGGGGACAGGGAAACGTCCCCAATCCGTCCCCAAAGTGAAGGAAACGTTTCCTGCATTTCCGATGGATTTTGCATTTTCGGGGACGGCAGGGGGACGTCCCCTTTGCGTCCTCCTGTCCTCGGGATGACAGGGGACAGGGACGGGGGGTTCTGGGGCGGGGATGCATCCCCGTGTAACATAGGTAAAAAATATTCTAAGTCTAGAGAAAAAAGGCGCCTTATTTCAAGGGAGGTGCCTAGCAGTCAATGCTTAAGCTAATTTTTTAGTTTTTGTAGATCATCCATGCACAATGGTGAACATGGTCAACACGTAAGCAATGATGGTCAACATAGTCGACGAAGGTGGTGAACGGCTGATGAGGAAATTTGAAAATCTTAAAAAATAATTGCCTGGCAGTCAATGCTTAAGCCAATTTTTTAGTTTTTGTAGATCATACACGCACAACGGTGAACATGGTCAAGACGTTAGCAATGATGGTCAACATAGATGACGAAGGTGGTGAACGACCGATGAGGAAATTTGAAAATCTTGAAAAATAATCTAACTCTGGAGAAGTTGGGCGCCTTATTTCATGCTTGCTCTTGCCCTTTTTAGATGCTTTGAATGAGACTTCCTTTTGTGGTGATCTTCCTTCAATCCTCATCTCATAGGCAGCAAGGATCCCATGTAATTCATCTTTTGATAGCTGATCCAAGTTTGTTAATTCTTCCAATGCTGCAACCTTGGCCTCAAATTTTGTAGAAAAAGATCTTAGAATTTTGTCAACAATAAAGGCATCATCAATCTCTTCACCAAGTCCTCTCATGATGTTCACGGTTTCATCAACACGAAGAAAATATGAAGCAATGTCTTCATCATCTTCCATCTTGAGAGTTTCTAACTTCCTTCTATGAGTTTGCAACTTTTCTTTCTTTACTTTTGAATCTCTTTCATAGATGTTTTGAAGCTTGACCCAAATCTCTTTTGCTGATTTGCACCTCATGACCTTTGTAAATTCAAAATCTGTTAGGCTGCAAAGAAGAGCATGCTTGGCTTTTGCATTGTTCTCACTTCTCTTTTTCCCTGCTTGATCCGTTGGAGGGGTAGCTGGAGGTGTATACCCATCAACAACAGATTGCCACACATCAAACCCAAGTGCATTCAAATATGCTTCCATCTTGATACTCCAAAACGCATAATTAGTCCCATCAAAGATGGGTGCTTTCACTGTATTGTTGTGATCTGCCATAAGTGCTCTTTAAGGATCTCCTTCAAACGGTTAAGATTTTAAGAAGGACCTTGCTCTGATACCAATTGAAGAGCACAAAGATATATTGAGGGGGGAGGGGGGTGAATCAGTATATCAACAAACTTTTACCCTCTTAAACTTCTTATCAACTTCAAACTCTAACACAAAGAATGTTCAATTAAATCATATCACATACAACACGTGATTTTTCTTTGATATGATCTTTATTTCACACGCACTACACACCCACTTTAAATCTGATTTGGATATCAAATATATAAGTTGCTCAAGAATTGCAACCCTTTGATGAAAGAACACATCATTTAAAAAATCTGTCTCTTCATGTCTTAATCACATCTTTTCAGATGCGTCTTTTTGCAAACTCATACCATTTCAATCTTAATTACACCTCTTCAAACAAAAACTCTTATTAATAATAACTCAAATCATTTCAATTGTTTGATTTAATTTAATTTTTAATGGAAATCTGAAGTCTCTTTTTTGGATTGCACACCTTCATGTAGTAATTAATTTTTGTTTTTTATAATTCTGAAGTTGCATAAAATAAACCGTACTCCTTCAGATTTCTTAAATCATACCACTTCTAAAATATGCTTTTTGTTTTATTCACAAAAAAAAGATCGCAGCCTTCTTTGGAAACGTTGCCTTTTTATTTATTTAGACTTTTGTCTTATTAGACTTTGTCTTCTAATGCCACCTTTTCATAAAGCAATATGAATCGATACCTTCTCATATTTAATTATTTAACAAGCAATTGTGCTTTAACAAATAAATCTGTTGTCTAATATAGAAGTGCTGCCTTTTAAAGACTTTCGTCTTTTACTTATTTTTATCTTTTTCTTATTTCGTCTTTTTCTGGTTTTTGTTTTTTTTCTGTGTTTTGTCTTTTCCTGTTGTTTATTTATTTTTAAATGCTTCTCTTTAATTTTTATTTTTGGTCTTTTTTGCCATTTGACCTAGTCTCAGTTCTTTGCTGAAATTGAATCATTATTTGCTGAGATTGAATCACAGATAGAAATTGACCTTGTCTAAGTTCTCCAATGATTTCACCAATGGCTGTGATTGGTGTAAACTGTTATGTCTACAAGAATTGATCTGATTTCTGCTTTCCTTTTGGATCTGCATACTTATAAAAACTGTTCATGCTTTTCAAAAATCTCTCTTCTGAATCTGCACATAGATTCTTCATAAAGTCTGATCTCTCCAAAATATCATTGCATACTTATATCTTTCTTCTCATATCTGATCGACCTCATATCTGATGCTTATATACTTTCAAATATGCTTCATGAATCTGTTTATGTTCTTCAAAGATCTGCACAAGAATTCTTCATAAAGCTGTTTTATCCCTGTTCTCATATTTTCCTTGTATCTGATATAACTCTGATGCATTCTCTAAATAGTACCACATTCAGATCTGTTTTTCTATTGTATATATACTTTCTTAAATCATGAAATAATTTCACCTTATGCTTGCCATTCGGATTCATGATTTTGGATTGGTTGTCACTTAGAAAGTGCAAAGTTCACATATATACCTTATGACTTTTCTTTCTTGTCAAGTATGCTGGTATGTATACGCTTCTTATAATCTCTATTTAAGCTTGTTCAATGTCTTTATCCTTCATGATCTTTATCCTTCACGATATCAATGATAACCTCCAACTATCTCAACTTGAGCACCTTTGACATCAATGACAATATTTCCAACACTTTTAGATGTCTTGCCGACTGGTAGTGTGTTATATTCATTTGGGTTCCACCAGTTGGCCAGACATTTTATTCGTCGTGGGTTTTTATATGTCTCCCCGACTGCTGAGGTCTCGCCAACTGTTGCATAGTGCTAGCGTCGCCGAAAGAAAGGAGTTCGGTGAAAGGTCTGGCCAATAAGAAGAAGTTTCGGCAAAAGAAAGGAGTTCGCCGTAATGTCCCGGCGACCAAATAAAGTCTTGTCGAAGGGGATTGCCTTCGGCATAGGGTCTTGCCGAAAGATGGAAGTCTTGGCGAAGGGAGGCGTCATTGGCGTAAGGTCTCACCGACAGGGCGAGGTCTCGCCGAAACGAAATGCCCTCGGTGTAACGTCTCACCGACTGCTGGTGGTCTCCCTGAAATGTTCCGAGCTCGTTGAAAGATAAAGGGTTCGGCATAAGGTCTTGCCGACCCATGTGAGCTCTCGCCGAAACAAGATGGCTTCGATGAGAAGTCTTGCCGACCCGATAGGGTCTTGCCGACATGAGGTGGTGGTCCCGAAATGAGCTCTCACCGAAACATATGGCCTCGCTGAGAAGTCTTGCTGACTCGATAGGGTCTTGCCGAAGTGAAGTGAGCTCGGGGCAAAAAAAAGGAGTTCGACATGATGTCTCGGCGAATGAAGGTGGTCTCGCCAAGAGAGTTTGCCTTCGGCATAAAGTCTGGCCAAATGGGAAAAGTCTTGCCGACAGAGGGGTGCCTTCAGTATAATATTTGGTGTCGGTGTGATGTCTTCCCGAAAGGGTGAGGTCTCGGCGAATGGAGGTGTCTTCGGTGAAAAGTCTTGCCGACCTGATGGTGTCTTGCTGAAGGGAGTTAGCGTCGGCATAGTGTTTTGAACTCAGGGAGATGTCCCGCCGACCCGATGGTGTCTCATCGAAGGTTCATGCCTTCAGTATGAGGTCTTCCCGACTGATGTTTGTCTTGCCGACAACGATGTATCTGCTGCAGACTTCGGCGAGATCTCTTGCCGAATGCGGATGTCTGGGCGATGAAATGGCGATATCGGTATGACTCCTGAGGTCTCGCCATGATGTCTGGCCGAAAACGATTGTCTTGCCGATGCTTTTCTGTGATATCGATATAACTTTTGCATTTGATGTGAAGTCTTGCCGACAGTGGTAAGCTATGCCGATCGCTGCTATAGAGCATAATCGCATAGGGGAGACACGGCCAGTGTCTCACCTACATGCGATTCTGGCTGAATGACCTTCGACCGCCTGGGATCTTGCGTGGCATATGTTCAACCAATCAGAGAGAACTAAAGGCGAACCATTAGCCGTTTGATTGTTTGACTCCCCCTGTGAACGAGATCAATAGAGCATAAACGACACAGACTTATTCTGAGATCAAAGGTGATGGAGTAGCTCGGTGAGCAATGGTGTGGGGATCTAATGGGAAAGTCTGAAGCTGCTTGCATAGGAAGTCAACCTACGGAAAGATCTTGAGCAGGAAACAGAAGCCGTCAGTCTTGGGGATAGCTGTGAGGTTTACTGGCAAAAGGCAGATCGATATTAATGGTAGTGCTCCAGGGGGCATTCAAGGCAGCTCTTCAAGGAAGTTCAAGAGTGAACACGGAGGCCAAAGGTTAGTACATTAAATGCATGGTTGCAAAAGATCTGGAGGGCGATCCCTAGAGCGATCTTTCACCGACGTGTACACGGAGGATGCACATTGAATGCATTAGCTTTATTTCCAAAAGGTCTGAGGGTCGACCCTTCTGAAAAAACCGATATTTTGTAAACCCTAAAACAAAGGGGAGACACTTTTAGTTTTCGTATATATGGCATTTTTGCCTCTTTTTGTAGACAGTTCTTACTTGCATATTTTCTGCTTTTGTGACTTCTATAAGTCCTTAGAGGAGAATACTGAGTTTTGTAACTCATTCACAAATATTGTATGGTAGAGTTTCACCTTTGGAGATCAATAAAGAGCAATTTCTGCCTTCTCAGTTATCTGTTTCGTTGAGTGTGTTAGATGATTGATATATTTACATGTGAGTTTTTCTTATTCCTTGTTAATACATCTCATTAATAACACTTTCAAGCAGAGGAGATATGTATATTGCAGGTTATAGGTTATGCTAGTGATGCAAATAGTTTTAGTTGTGAGGAGAACTTATCATCCTTCTAGGACTGTATGTATCGTAGCTTTCTTATGAAATGTTTATGCAGTATCATATGAGTATTGAGTTGTGCATATCAGCTTTTATTAGTTGATTGGAAACTGTGTGCTAAACAGCGGTACATGTTTTGAGCAAATTTGGTGCATCACCATAGGATTTAATTTTCATTTTTATGCACTCCTCCCTTTTCCTTGCAAAGATTAGTAGTTAAGTGATATTACCAGTTAGGAAGCTAGCCTTCTCCGGAGGTTGACCTTTGTCTACAAGTAACCCACAACTTTAGAGGTCTTCCCATGTTACACTGAGGTGTTGAACATCAGGTTCAACAGGGTGCAATTTTAGGAGATAATAGCCCGAATAGGGGATATCAGATTCTAGAGACACGCAAATCAAAAAGGTTGAAAATCTCAAAAAAGTTTCTAAGTTTAGAAGACTTGGGCGCCTTTTTTCAAGGAGGGCACCTTTACTACTAACACTTAAAAGATTTTTCGCCTCGTCTGTGCTTTCTTTCATTTCAGTCTTCGTCAGTAGCTTCGAGGGTTTGCAAACACGATTAGATGATGTCAGATGTTGAAACAAAGGCAGGGATCACTTCATCAGTGGTCAAAGATGAGATTGCCATGGTCAAACAGAGATTATTAGTTGATAGTGCTAATTTGATGGATTGCCAAAATTGGAAGCATGCTTCAGCGGAGTCAGAAGCGAGCAAAAATTGAAAATCTTGAAAATTTTCTATCTCTAGAGAAGTTGGGCGCCTTATTTCAAGGAAGGTGCCCAAGTCATCTTCAATTAAATTTTTTTTCAAAAACATCCTCATGTGCATACTTTTTGCCACCCTATTTTTTAGGAATTCTTCGTTTTGATGCAAATGAAGTCAGATGAGGTCATGTTCATGGAATTTCTGAGGCAAGTACACGAAGTGCACACATTTTTGTGTAACAGACACAAGCATACATTGAGTTTCCTGTTTGAGATGAGCATAGCTAGATGCAAATTAGTAGCTGATGCTAAGTTGATGAGCGATGAAATGTCAAGGTTTGGTCTCAAGCTTTTCAAGGAGAAATGTTCATATGATCCTCGTGGCATCTTTGCAGCTCGTCTTGGTCAAAATCATGCACATGCACCTACAATTGAAGATTTTTAGGTTAATTGTGCAGATGAGTTCGAAATGCGCAAGCGCAACTACTCCAGACTTACTCGTTGGCAAATGGCAGATTTCTTATCAGAAGATTTGGAGGGTTTGTTAGATGATGATGGGGAGGTTCTACTTCTCATGTATGCCTGAGATTAGGTCGAGCAACGACCACTTTCACAAGTTGATTGATTCGCCAAACAGAACAACTCAATTGAGGAAAGGACAAGTCGAGTTATCAAGAACAACAAGATATTCCTGAATAGTAAGAAGACACGGAAGGTAGCTATTCCAGTAGCAGAGCCGCCAATAGTTTGGTCATCTCTACCTTCTTCTAAATCAAAATTGAGATTGAAAGCTATGAGAAATCCTCCAGAAGATACAACGATTAGCAGAATGATGAAGAGCTTGAAGGAAAAAGCAAGGACAGTCAACAGATGCACCAAAAGTTCCAGTTGAGTCAGCACCACGAGTTGAAGCCGTGCCTTCATCTCCTATTCTTCAACTGTCACTGAAGCCTTCTTCTATTCATATAGATTTAGAAGGTGATTCACCGGTTCGCAACATCTCAACACTTATTGATCCATTAGGAGTTGCTGGAGCTGGAACTGATTCTCCCAGAGAAGTTAGTATAGACTCCTCGTCTTGGCTTGAGAACCTACTGGGTAGGATGAGGAGGAAGCCTTCTCATCAGTTGAACTTTGTAGAACTTGATAGCATCTACTAAGACACAAGAGAGAAGAAACTTAAGAAGCAAGTTCATATGGAGAAGAGTTCTGAAGGCGAGATTATCCTTGAGTTTGCCACACCTCCAAAGGACAAGAATGTTGATGAGGTTGAAATTGATGACTTCAAAGTTGTCAAGGCCAATCTCGGAAGAAGCACCCGACATACCGATATAAATCTCTTCGAGGTTGCAATAGATAATCTAAAGGAACAAGTGCACAAAGACAAAGAAGATAAGGTACCCCTCAAGGTTGAGATTTGACAGTTGTGGCAGTATGTTTCCAACCTCCTTCATGGTACTTCATAGGCCTCTTTGTTGGTTCCACAAATTCTGGAGTCACTTGCAAATCAACTTCAGCTAAGTCAATTTGTCATCTACGGAAAACATATGAGAGATTGGATAGAAGAATTCATCGCCAGGGGCAGATTTATACTTGCAGAGATGTACCAATTAAGGTATAACACCCATGATCTTCGTTCAGGGATTCAGGAGTTTGAGCAGAATATAGCGGAAAGGAAACCGAGAGATGAGATCGTCATTCCTAACTTGAGGATGGCTTATGATTCAGTCATTACAGAAGAACACAAGAAGAAGCTTTTTGCTTGGAGAGAACAACATCTCTTCAAAGTAAAAACTGTAATGTCCCCTTCTCATGCATGACTTCTTTTGATTGACCGTTGGCCTATTCTGGAGACCCGCAGGCTTCTCGGTGGTGAAATTAGGGTTTCTTGGTTGGTGGTTCCTTGTGCTCACGGATTGGCGTTTGAATTGCGGATTCCTTCTGGGTTTTTCGTGAGCCTTTCGGTGATGTATTCTTCTTGGCATTCTGAGCACTTTCACGAATTTACTATTTTTAGTAAATTCTATTTTTGGCAGTGGTACTGTTGGTTTCGGCTCGATTGACCTTGTACTTCAGTATGTTCAGTTGGATTGCTCAACTTTGGCTTTGGGGCTCGTTTGGAGAGATAAGTTGAATTATTCTTAATAAAGTCATGTTTAATATTATATTTTGCTGTTGACCGCCCCCCCTTAGCCTAGTGATTGAACTTAAGTTGTTTTTAAAAGTGGTCTTTGAAGGGGTGGCGCCTCATGAGGTTATTTTATATTTTTCTAAAGCTCAAAAATCAATGTTTGAGAAAGGACGTCCATCTTGGAGATTATTTTAAATTAAAAAAAGTCAAAATTGCTTAAAACAAAAGGGACGCCACTTTTGGTGGGAAAAGGAGTTACTCAAAATTTGAAAAGCTGGGTTTCTAGAAGCTTCTGGACAGTCTTCACAAGTCTTTAAAAGGAGGTCTTGGTCTTCATTTTCACTATCCAACATCTTGAGTAACGTTATGCTGCCGAAATGGTGAGAGGATTGCTTCGAGGAATGAATGCCTCCTAGCTAGGCTCAACTTCGTGCTTGTGAGACAACACCTAGTGGAGAGATTTACTTGTTTGAGTGAATTTTGTAGTGAGGATTGCTTTGTAGTGAGTTAGTTGCCATTGTAGTTCAGTTATTTGCATTTTCATGTTATTTTCTGTAGTTGCTGAGTTCATAGCTGATTGTAATTTTCACTCATATTTCAAAAATACAAAAATATTTCATTCTGGGTATTGTTCCTATCTTCTTGTCTAGGCTGGGTGCCCCTTTGCACCAATTATCAGATTTTAATGTGAAGAACTTGAATTTAGAGAAGAGAATCGCCCCTCTCATAAAGCCGTACCTTTTTGGATGCCTTGGGATTTGTGTCAAAAAATAAATAACAGAATTTAGGGACTGTTTTGTGTCTTCAGCTTAGGCGCCTTCATCATAGGAGTCATTTGCATCAATTTTCATGCATATTGGGTGGGTGGTGAGTGTTTTGTGAGCATTTCATTGAACTTCTGTATTGCTGATAACAGTTTTCAGTCTTGGGTCTGTCATTACAGCTTGTTTGAAGCCCTTCATTTGAACTAGATCTTGAGAGGAAAGGCATTGAGAGCATTGAGGATAACTTTATACATTGTTGCAGCTGTGAGAAGACTCTTATCTTGTGCTTAACTGCTGAAACTCTATTATTGTAAGCTGAACAGTAGTACTGTCAGCAACTTTTTATTTCTGTTAATCTTATGTTTGTAACAGCCCACTGAATAAGTGGAAGAGGCTGGCTTGCCGCCTATTTACTTGCTTTGTATTGTAATTTCTTAAGTCTCCGCCATATGGTCGCCTCTTATCCATCATGGATTGAGTAGCACATACTTGGTGTTGAGTTAATTTCCAGTATTGCAATAGATAGGGATCCTCTGACCATATGCCCGTCGTTTGCCGACGCATTCTTGGTTAGAGTTCTTGTTTCAGCATTTCCTTTAAGATCCTCTGACCAATGCTCACACCTCGCCCACATCGGGATCCTGGTGTACATTCTGGTTAGAGTTACTTTCAGCATTGTTTGGGTTTATGACCTAACTTTAACGGGTGCTTGTTCTTTGTAATTTGCCATTGAAAAATTAAAAAATTTGGCCCGGTATATTTCAAAAACCTACGAAGGAATATCTATAGAATTGGCTGGATATAGACAAAAGGTTGTTAATACTCTCAAGTTCGTAAGTACGTTTGTCTCACAGATCCCTTATTCATATCGTCATGAACATGGCACTTACTTTGATCTCGGTCAAGTGCAGATAGAATACTCCACTTATTTAGTAGGTGAGATTATTACATTATTAAGGCGGCAAGCCAGCCATTAAATCCTCTCTTCCACTTATTTCATGGGGGGAAAACAGTCCACACAACCACTTAATTTGTGAGGGGAATTTACAATCAAGAAAGATGTTTATTCTAAAACTCAACCACTAAATTGTGGGAGTGTAATCAAGTATAAATTGCAGCAAATGAAATAGCTGTTAGTACTACTAACTAGCTTTACAATGAATAGAAATAGCTGCAAATAAAAGAGATAAGCTTCTAGAATGTTCTTTATCCAGACTGGCGGTAAACCATCCAAGGGTTAAAGTGTTTGCATTAAAATTCACAAGTAAATGCTCCAATTAAAATGACTGGATTAGTACTACGAATTCATAGCCTTACAATGAAATAAATTTACAATTTACAAGTGTTACAATGATAAAATCAATGCAAATGTTTGAAGGATGATTTCTACAACTCAAAATCTTCTCAATCACCAAATTACAAGCCAAAATTTGAACTAATATAAATCTGATATGACAAACAGCAAACTGAAAGTATTGAACCAGCAACCCATGAAACATCAAAATGCTCAAATCTACCTCAAATCTACCTCAAATCAACTTCAAAGCTCACCAAAACTTAGAGTAACATTCAAGAAGGTTAGACGACCAACAACCATGAGTTTGTAGGTGCCAAACAATCACCAAACAGTAAGTCGAAACCCAATACAAGTTGATCATTAATGGTACGGTCCTAGAAAAGGTACGGCCTTCCTAGAAAAATCCACACTTCGTCATAAATTCTTATTTTCTGCAAATAGCATCGCCCTTAGCGTAGAAATGGTTAGCTCAAATACCCATAATGAAATAAAATTTACTCAAGGAGCTGTATACAAAAATCATCTTCAGCTGTATGAAAATCAGCAATACAAAATACTAAAAACATCACCAAATTTCTTCACTTTGATGCTCAATATGCACTTCTGTATGAAGCACATCCCCAATAGACCATCTAGGGGACCATAGTTTCAGGCCCGAAGAATGGAGTAAATTTGCTAAGCTTTCCCTTAGCCGGATTCTGGATTTCAAACCAGCAACATAACTTTGTTTTTCAAAACATAACATAATCAGCACTTCAAACAGCAACAATATATAAGCTTCAGTTGGCAAATGAAGCAACAAGAACTCTTCAAATTCCAAAAAGTTGAATCACTTCAACTTCCAAAAGGGACGCCACCTTTTTGCATTTTACTTTTTGAAATAATAAAATATTACTCAACCTTCTTTAGGCGTCCAACTTCACTTTGCAACAATAAAGCATTTAATAAATCATTAAATGCACAATTGACCTCCTTAATGGCCCCTCTTTTAAAACAACATGAAGTTATTACTCCTAGGCGTGGGGTACAACTAAGAAACATGAAATTTGACTAAGTATAAACTCAACTCATGAAGAAAACCAAAGCCAAAGCCAAACTGAAACTGATGGATAACAAGATGACTTGAGTTGAACTGCTGATGATGCCATTGCCAAAATTAGACTTACTAAAAATAGCCACTGCCAAAAATAGTAAATTTACCTCAAAACCAATAGAAAGCAGAACTAAGCTGGAAGCAAGACTTAAAGAAAGTGGAAACCCTAAATTCGCACATCTGTGTAGCCTATGGATTTCCGGAAATAGGCTAAAACCAAACGAAGAGCATATGGCCAAAATGGGGACATTACAGTCTGCCCTTCCCAAAATTGCTTGTCCTTAAGCAATGCCACTACACTCCAAATTGATCCCATCAAAACAAATAGGATCCCAGGGTCCCATGTCCATCTTTGAAAAGTCCCACCATGCTGAAGCTGCTCCACTCTGATCATCCAGTTAAAACTCTTGTGCCAATTCTACTCTAACCTTCCCTGTAACTCCAAGAAGTTACTGTTCATGAAACTCAAACTGATAAACTAGGAAGGACTGAAATCATAATCAAACACTGTCCCATGCCCAATAAACTTTGAGGAATTAACATCTGTAATGTCAATGTCAATCACCATTCTAAGAACAATGAAGAATAATCTAAGCAACTCAAAAATATTCTCATCAACATAACTCCTCAAAGCATCAAACCGAATCACAACAACAAATGTGACTCCATCATAGCTATTTGCAAAGGTATAAACAACTCTTTGCATGGTCATAACAACTGCATCATCCAAACTCCTCAAGGAAGAATAATGCCTCCTTTGAGTAACTCTGACATAATCAAGAAGCTTTTTGAAAACTTCTACCAATCTCTCCCCAAAAGACTCAAAAAATTGAACCCAAGCAATCAAAGGTTCGCTGCCCCAAACACTAGTGCAAGAAATTGTAGAAAGGAAACCACTGGAAAGGAACTTAAACATCATCCAAAATTGATCCGAATCACAATTAAACATCATTTCCCACTTTAGAGGCCATAAACCCTCACCGAAAAGAGATTGTGAAGAGAAAAAATGGATGTACCAGCTGCCCATGAAGTCTGAAATAAACCAATTAAAGTCTGATTTTATGAAAATCAGCATACAAGGAGTTGAACAGCTACTGCAACTTTGGAAATCAGCGTTCATAATATGACAACTGTTCATGCCCAAGGCTGGAAACATTCCCTCAAGGAACTTCAACCCATTATTAAACCATCTTTTGTTTGAAGCATCTCTCCAATCCATCAATTGATGAGAAAAAGGAACCATTGAATGGCTGGTAAAGATGGGTGCCGCATCAAAGATTCTAAGAATTGAATTCTTATCTCTTCGAAGATCCTTTTTTCTACTTGCGACAATCTCCATCAAGCCTTGTTGAGAATTCCAAGCATGAATTCCCAACCACAAATAATCTCCAACACATTGGGAAGAATTCTCGACATATCTCCAAGAGCCATAGTGAAAGTCTCGAGCACATAAATCCATGTAATCATTTGTAACCATCAATGCAAAGTTTGAACCTTTAATGACCAGCATTTTAGAATAATTACTCATCAACAAAGCACAATCTAGGAACCAAAGGGGCAAGTCTGAAAGTTCTCCCACAATTTGATGCATATTTCCGAGACCTGACCAAATCAACCATCTTAAGATAGGCGGTACTCTTCCCTTGGTCAATGCTAAGTGAAGACCAACAAGTTCAAGTTTGGACATCATTAAATGCTCATTTAATAACCATCCCAAGAGAGTGCTTCCTGACCTATAGCTTGGATCCACCAACATTATCTTATACTTAACCATGAAATCATGCATGTCAAGAACATAAAACCTCTTACCAATGTCATCCACGTAGAGATTGTCAATCACCTTATGATTTAACAAATTATGTGAAGATGGTGGATTATTGTACACAATCATAGAAAAAATATTTCCTTCATCCCTTTCGTTGGTGTCTTCATAGAATTCATGCACATCTTCTACAACTTGAGGATACCCATCATTAGTTGCTGATCTGTAGAATGTAGTGTGATGAATATCACACACATTACCAGTCATCATATCAAGCTCATGGCTGCAAGCTATCCCTTCTTGGGGCAAGTTCTCTTCCCAACTCAAGAGTTCACACTCTTGATTTACCTTCCAATTACCATCATCTTCATGAATCTCCTTAAAATTAAGCAAGGTTTCATCATTATGGAGTTCATTAATACCTTCAACTATTTGCTTGATCTCCATAATCCTTGTATCAGCTTCTTGTCCTTCAAGTGTGGCTGCAATAGGAGTTTGATTTTCTCCCTTGCATAAAGAGTGATGAGCTAAGGAAATATCAAGACAAAGCCTATAAACCTCATTCTCCTTCTCTTGATAGGCATCATAGGTTTCCTCTGCAAACTTAATAGCATGATCCCTATCTGAGAGCAAGTGCAAATAATCTGACTTTATGGATTCAAATGTTTCTTTGATGGTTTGCACCTTAGAAAGAGTGTCTCCACCCTTAACTCCATTCTGTCTCTCTTCAAACTGCAGCTCCCAGTAAAGTTCTTCAATACAATTGTGTGTGCTATCAAATCTTGATAACAACTTAACAATTTTCTCTTCTGTAACCAATAAGTTATCCTTGAAAACTTGCAGCTCTTTAGGCCCATGATCGTAATCAGCAAAGAAACTTTGCTCATCAAACATCAACTTTTCTGATTTGCTTTCATTGGCAAGATTTTCAAAATCAGCTTCTTTACTAACGTCTTCACTGCATAACTCCTGAATAGAAGCTAGGGTTGATCTTCCACAACCGAAACCGGTATCCTAGTGTATTCAAACCCTCAGATAATGCAAGCATACAAGCTCTCACCACACAGGTATGAAACTAGAATAACTGAAGACATGATCAAATGGCTTGCATTTAGCTCCTTATAAGGAATTCTCAATCACCTCCAAGAAGCTTCTAGAAAATAATATTATTTTATTCCCAAAGTGACTTTGTGATATAATATTTTATTTTAATCATTTTATTAAATTAATTAAATATAAAGCTATCTTATGATATTATTTTATTGAGATAACTTTACAAATAATTAATATAGTTTTTATTCCCTTATTTCTCCTTTTAGCCTTTTGGGAATAAATAAAGGCTAAACGATCTCCGGGTGGCTACTGAGAAGGGGACATTACAGTCCTCCCTTCCCGAATTTGCTTGTCTCCAAACAATTGCAAACTGGGATGTTGTAGAATCTGCTCACCTTCCCACGTGCTATCCTCTCCTGGCAAATCTGTCCATCTCACCAAATACTCCTTAACCACCTTGTTCCTCAATCTCTTTTCCCAGGTATCAATTATCTCCTCAGGAATTAGGACCAAATGTCCCTCCTCATCCAACGGTGGCAGCTCCGATGAAGAAGTAACCCGCTACCCAAGTGCCTTCTTGAGGCATGAAACATGAAATACATTATGAATCTTGCTGCTCTCTGGTAGCTCCTCATATGCTACATCTCCAACATGCCTACATGATGATCTTGTATGGTCCATAATACCTGGGCTTGAGTTTCTCCGCACCACTCTTCTTCAAAGAAGACTATCTATAGGGCTGCAAATGAAGGTAGACCAAGTCACCAACCTCAAAATTGCGCTTAACCCTGTCTATCAGCATAACTCTTTCGCTGATTTTGTGCCACCTGCAAATTATCTTTGAGTGCTCTCAAGATGTCTTGGCTCTCCTGAATCCAATCCTTAACCTTAGGAGCTCTACTCTCCCCAGAAGTCAAGTCCATGAATGAGGGTGCTTCATATCCATACAATGCCCAGAAAGGAGACATCCTGATGGACATATGATAAGTGGTATGATAACAATACTCTCCCAAGTGCAACCACTTAATCCATGCTCTCTGCTGTCCCGAGATGTAGTTGCGCAAGTACCTCTCAATCCACTTATTCACAATCTCCGTCTGACCATCTATCTGAGGGTGGTAAGTCATGCTTGGAGTCAACTCAGTACCTGCCAACCTGAATTGCTCCAGCCAGAAAAAACTCAAAAACCTACTGTCCCTGTCACTGACTATATACCTCGGTAACCTATGCAACCTGAAGATCTCTCTAAAGAACAAATTGGCTACCTGCGGTGCCCTGTACTCTGTAGGTATAACAAAGAAGTGAGCATACTTCGTCAACCAATCCACCACCACATAAATGCAATCTTTCCCATGAACCTTGGGTAGACCTGTGATGAAGTCCATGGAAATGCTCTCCCACTTCTGGTTTGGAATGGGCAATGGCTGCAATAGACCAGCAGGATGTGAATGTTCAGACTTATTCTGCTAGCAAGTCACACACTCCTTGACGTGTCTCAAAACATCCTCCTTGAGGCCCTTCCAAGAGAACCTCTCTTTGACCTGTCTATATGTCTTAAAGTAGCCTTGATGGCCTGCTAGATGAGTGTCATGTGAAGCCTACAGTATCTTCTCCTTCAATCAAGACCCTGGCACCAAGTAGATCCTGTCCTTGTAGAAGATCACATCATCCACTACCCGGTACTTGCCATCCTGAACTTACCCGTCCATCACCTTGCATGCAAATTTATTCTTGGAGTACTCAACTAACAAGAGAGACTTCCAATCAGCTAAAATCTCTGAAAGTGAACAAGCGGCAGGCTTCTTGGAAAGGGCATTGGCAACAACATTCTTCTTCCCTTTCACATACTCTATATCGAAATCATAGGCCTGTATCTTACTGACCCAATTTTGCTGCCTCTCGTTCAAATCTTTCTGCTCCAAGAAATACTTGAGACTATTGTGGTCGGACCTCACCACAAACTTTCCCCCAACCAAGTATTGCCTGAACTTCGCCAATGCATGCATTATGGCGAGCATCTCCTTGTCATATATGGAGTAAAGTCTCTCAGGTCCTCTCAATTTGCGGCTCTCAAAAGCAATGGGGTGTCAGTTTTGCATCAAGACTGCTCTTATGCCTTCGCCTGATGCATCACACTCAAGAACAAAAGGCTGGGTGAATTCTGGAAGTGCTAAGACTGGGCAACTACTCATCACCTCCTTGAGCTTGTCAAAAGCTTGCTGTGCCTCATCTGACCAACTGAATGCACGCTTCTTAATGAGATTTGTCAAAGGTGCTCCCAATTGCGAAAGCCCCCTGACAAAGTGCCTATAATAACTGCATAACCCAAAGAACCCATGCAGCTCACTAAGTGTCTTGGGTGCTGGCTAATTGAGTATTGCATGTATCTTTTCTTGGTGAACTTGTAGTCCTTGTGCACTAATCACATGCCCCAAGTATAAAATTTTCCCAAGGCCAAACTCACACTTCGAGGCTTTAGCATATAGTGACTGCTCCTCCATGATATTCAAGTCTCATCTAGTTGTCTCAAGTGATCCTCCCAAGTCTTGCTATATATGAGCAAATCATCAAAGAATACCAAGAGGAACTTACATAACTGCTGATTGAAGATGTGGTTCATCTAGGACTGAAATGTAGTAGGTGCGTTCGTCAACCCAAATGGCATGACCAAGAACTCATAATGCCCATAGTGACATTGAAAGGCTATCTTGTGTATATCCTGCTCTCTAACTCTGATTTGATGGTACCCGAAGCGAAGATCTATCTTGGAAAAGTATACTGCACCATGAAGCTCATCCGATAGCTCATCAATCCTGGGTATTGGGTACTTATTCTTAATAGTTTGCTTGTTGAGAGCCCTATAGTCAATGCACATCCTCATCGTTCCATCCTTCTTCTTCACTAGAACCACAGAAGAAGCAAATGCACTAGAGCTTGGTCGTATATGTCCCATGTCTAGCAACTCCTTGATTGCTTTCTCAATCTCATCCTTAAATTTCTTAGGATGACGATAGGGGGTGGTAATGACAGGCTTGGCCCCCTCCTCCAACTCAATAGTATGCTCAAATCCTCTATCTAGTGGCCTCCCTGGAGGTATCTTTCCAAACACCTTGTCATGCTTCGCCAACAGATCCCGAATGTCAAGGTGATATGGCTGATTTGAATCAGGAGTCTCCTTAGTAGTAATCAAACACTCTGTTGCCCATGCTACATCACCATGACGAAAGATGCTCTGCATGTGTTTAGTTGACACAACCTTTGGTGCCATAGTGGCCATGCCTCTAAGCACCACTCTCCTACCATCTGCTACTTTGAACTTAAGTTCCATGGTTTGAAAGTTCTGTGAATAGTTTCCCAATGAATGTAGCCACTGAATACCAAGGATGGCATTTGTGTCACCTAAGTCCACCACATAGAAATCATCTGTGACTGTGTAATTTCCCAATGTGATAGGCAACTGCAGAACCCTCCGTGTGCATGACATATTATGTCCATCCGCCACCATCACATTAAATCCCTCGAAGTCCTCTACTGGTAATCCCTACTTTGCCACTAGGGCTGCATCAATGAAGTTGTGGGTGGCCCCACTATCAATCAACACTGTGATGCGTTGTCCCTACAAAACTCCTCTCACTCTGAAGGAATTGAACCTAGGAGTAACTGATAGAATAGCGATGGTACCACTCTTGCCTTCCTCATGAGGCCGCTCCTCATCTGAACTTCTGTCCTCACTGTCCTGTGACTGCTCATCATCACTATCCTCACTTTCCGATATGACCTCAATGAAATGAACCTTGCCTTTACCTAGGCAACGGTGTCCAAGCTCCCAACGCTCCCTGCAGTGATAACATATTTGTTTCCTCCTACACTCCTTACGGTCTTATTCTTCTTGTTCACTCCTCTTATTTCCCTTCTTCTGGATAGGCTTCTTTCCCTTGTTCTTTTGTGGAACGAAGGGTTTAGAAGGGGGCTTACTACCAGGTGTGGAGTGCTCGATGTTTGTACCTTGAGTGATCGCATCTTGTAGTGTGTCGGATTTGAAAGCCTTAATCCAACCACGAAGTGGCTCGAATAGACCCTTAATGAAAAGCATGACCAACCTATGCTCCAGTCACCATTGCTGCCAACCTATGAAACTCTGAAATATATGCATTTATTGATCCACTCTGCTTAAGTTGTGCTAGCTCTCAGAAGTGTAGCTCTGGATCCTTTTGATCAAATCTATCCATCATCTTCTGTGTGAAATCCAGATAGGAAGTGATGTTGGCATGTCCCAATGTGACAAGCCCATGATACCACCACTCATGTGCGTCACCCTCCATATGTAGCATAGCTTACTTGATGGCCTCTGTCTCCAACATGGGATTAAGCTGGAAGTAAGTGTCCAACTTTTGTACCCAAGCTCTGGCTGTGCATTTACTAGAACCATCAAAAGAAGGGATAGAGAGTTTCCTAACCTTGTGTTGTAGATCCCGATTTTGCTGACCCTTATTGTTGTTCTTGGGCTTGTTTTCATACTTAATAGTACAAAAGTCCTCCAATGACATGGCAGCATGAAATTCATCACCTAGTGATTAATACTCTCTCAAATAATCTGTGAATCCTTCTCCTTGTGCTTGCTCCTCCTGATTTCCAACAGGCTGTCTGCCCAAGAATTGAGGCATGAGAGGCCTTGAAGTCACCCTACTAGCTGTCCTAGCATGGCTATGTGCTGATATGTTGGTGTTGCTTGCTTCCGCATTGTTATCATGACCCCTATTATGACCATTTGTCTCATTGTTGCCATTATTGTTTCTATCACCCACAAGCTGGTTTACGAGCTTAGCTATTTGTTGTTGACCTCTAGCTAGGTCATTAAGAATCTGTTGAGTGCTACCCTATGGTATGTCATGTCTGTCACCCATGATCTCCTCCTCGAATGATGAATCAGTAGCAAATGGACCAAAGCCTCTTCTTCTTTCTTTTCTATATGTTATGTAATCTGGATTCATAACCCAATACTGACTCCACAGGCTGGCAAGATGCTAGCTTTGATACCACTGTAAAAACCCTTGCCAAATCTGATCTTTATTTTGTGTTTTTATGTTGCTTGGGAATTTTGTCAAACAGTTGTTAAACTACTTTCAGGTGGTAAATGTTTTCTTGTTTTGTTTTCCCTTTTGATTGATGATAAGATGCATGAAAAGACTCAACCAAATATGCCAAATGACTGTAATGAAATTAGGATGCAATGGAAAGTAATTTTGTGATTTTTCCAATGATATCATGACTAAAAATTGATGCAAATATGTAGTTACAGCAAAGAGACATTTTGTCAAACAATTTAATGTGCAAACTCCAAACTCCACATTTTATAGAATAGCAAATGAAAGGACTCCAAACTGATTACAATTCTTTGCAAATATCTCCTATAGCTGATTGCCCTCAAAATGAGACGGTCTACAATTTACATTCATATGTCAATGATCATGCAAATAAATGGCAGGTACTTACTCAACACTAATATGCAATGCAATTACAATGATTGTTGTAGATGACAATGATATAATGATAATGAGATGCAAATACAAATGTTGTGACAGCAGCAATACATATGCTTGAAAACTTAGCGATTCAAATGAGAATACTGTTATGACTGCAAATGGAAATGTACAATGAACCTGGATGATCAAATTCCTCCAAATCGAAATATCTTTATTGCTTGAAGGCAGGGACGACTCCTTGATGCTATGCGAACTTCCCCAGCCAAGATCGACTATGAAAGTTGCCTCTAAACTCCAAATCGAACTGTGAAGGTGATGCGCCTGAGTATATTAAATTGACCTCCACAAACAATAGAAATCATCCTCCAAGGTGATTGTAATCAACCTCCAAGAACAACGCCAATGGTGCCAAAGAAACTATGATGTGTCTAGCCAAGAAGTCGTCCCACAATGATGAAATCGATTTGCCAAAGACTGATAATAAACTTCCAAAATCGCACTTCTCTTGATGCTCAAAATTTGGTCATAGAGCATTAAATTTTGCCCAAGTAGGAAGACTGAAATATCTCCCTCTCAAATTTCCAGCTAGGGTTGATCTTCCACAACCAAAACCGGTATCCTAGTGTATTCAAACCCTCGGATAATGCAAGCATACAAGCTCTCACCACACAGGTATGAAAATAGAATAACTCAAGACATGATCTTCCACAACCAGAACCGGTATCGTAGTGTATTCATACCCTCGGATAATGCAAGCATACAAGCTCTCACCACATAGGTATGAAAATAGAATAACTCAAGACATGATCAAATGGCTTGCATTCAGCTCCTTATAAGGAATTCTCAATCACCTCCAAGAAGCTTCTAGAAAATAATATTATTTTATTTCCAAAGTGACTTTATGATATAATATTTTATTGTAGTCACTTTATTAAATTAATTAAATATAAAGCTATCTTATGATATTATTTTATTGAGATAACTTTACAAATAATTAATTTAATTATTATCCCCTTATTTCTCCTTTTACCCTTTCGGGAATAAATAAAGGTTAAACAATCTCCGGGTGGCTACTGAGAAGGTTACATTACAAGAATGGGCCCCACCAAAGCCTCCCAAACCCTATAAGACACCCTCAAATCTTCACATTACTCACAAATTCATTCCAACAAGAAGGTTGAAGACGAGTAAAAGAGTGAGAGTGAAGGAGTGGAAGAATGAGAGTGAACTGTTGCAAGTGCAAGAAAGTTGAGGAAGAGAAAGAAGAAGAGGAAGAAGCTTAGAAGAGGAATTCTACACCAAGTTAGGAAGATTTTTCAAGCACAAGGTAGGATTCCATGGCTATTTTTTTTTTTTTAATTTGTTTAATTAGTTTCATGTTCTAATTCATATTTTAATTTCATTCATAATTTCATAGATATGGCTGCAAATGCATTAGCAGATAACATATTAAATTTTAATTGTTCAATGTACATTTTTCTTATTGTTATCAAGATTTGAAAAATTCAAAATAAAAATCATATTCATAGACATGACTGCAAGCTATCATTTTTTCTTTTTTCTTTTTAAAGTTTAATGTTTTACAAATTTGAAATTAGTAAATTACTTTTTGTTTATATTTATAATATATATGCTCAAATTTATAATTTTTTATTTTGACTTTTGTCAAACTAGGATTGAACTTTTGTGCATCCTTTGTTTCTGTTGTACCCCAAAATTAAAATTTTTGTTACACTTAGACATTTTGAAGAAATGGGTAAAAGTCTTGTCAAATCAGTCAAAAAGGTCAAAATTTGGGTGTGCATGTCTTGCATGAGGGGCTAAAATGCAAAATTTTCAATTTCTGACAATCTGGGTCTGCTAAGAGTAGCTAAATCTACAAAACCTAGATCTCAGTTTTTCATCCCTAAATTTTAGGAAAACTGCTATTTTTAGAAATTTTCTAAAATTAGTAACGTTTTTCTGGGTTTTCTGGGTTTCTTTCGAAACGGATACTGGCAAAATTTTCTAAAAATAGAAAATTTCTAAAATTAGAAAGTTGGTCCGACAGGGTACGAACTGATTTTGATTGGCTCAAAATATGTTCGTATCAGGCTGGTGCAGTCAGAATCTTCAAATAATCAGTTTTGCCCTACTCGGTCTATTCTGCTTTTTCAGAAGCGTATCTGGACCTCCGAGGTCATCAATGGAGGTCATCCGACTGCCAGGTGTCAATTTCAACACTTAAACTTCCAGTAGAAAGTGAAACAATGAACATGCACGAAGAACGAGGAAGAAAGTTGAAAAGTCATGAAAATTTTCTAACATTGCTAAGTTTGGGCACCACGAAGAAGGCTTTACCTTTTTAGGGCATCGAGATGATGAATTAGGTTAGAGTCTCAATGGAAGTTGCTCGGTATTGGGTCGACCGCAATGGATATCGATCGAGCATCAGGCAATCAGGTCTCTAAACAGTCGAGTCAAAGTGGAAGGTATAAAATGAAGATCTGAAACTTAAAGAAGATGAAGTTTAAATAAATTGAAATTTTTTTCTAAGTCTGGTAGAAGTGGGCGCCCTAGGTGAAGAAAGGCGCCCAAATTTTCAAGGTTTCAAACAGATGAATTTGCAGTCATGGTTATGACGAGATGTCTTCAGAATGCAACAGGCTTTCCAGTGAGCTATCCAGCACGACAAACGGAGCTCGCAGTCATCAGATTCAAGGGGCTGAACAGAGGGTCAGACGAGAGTTGAAAAGAGAAATCCGAAAGCAAAGGTGAAAAATGTGAAAAATAAACTAACTCTGGTGAAGTTGGGCGCCCCAGCTTGCCAGGGGCGCCCAAGCTTTTGAGGACCTAAAATTTGCCTTTTAACAAAAGTGTTTCCAGAAGACCCCTCCTGAAATCTTCTCAGCTTCGCAACGAGCCCAGACATTCATCAATCCGACGCCCGGAGCTCGAAATTCAACAAGATCGTCCGTAGAAGTGAAAGACAAATAAATTGAATTTTTTTTTTTTGAGTCTGGTAGAAGTGGGCGCCCCAGGTGAAAATAGGCGCCCAAACTTTAAGGCCTTCAAATGATGGAATTTGCAGAAGTAGCATCCAAGAGTGCCTCATCAAAATCAGTCTGGCTATCCAACAAAATATTCAGACAGTCCCGATTAGGATCATCATAAACCGAGGAATCGAGGATTCATTAGAAAATCAAAGGGAGAAGGAAGAACTTGGAAATCAAAAAAATCGCTAACACTGAAGAAGTTGAGCGCCCCTAGAAGGAATGTGCACCCGTGAATTAGAAGGTCAAAATCTAGTTTTTAGCAGGAGGTGCCTCCAGAACATCCTTCTCAGTTTCAGTCAGGCTCCGCCGTGAACCACTCAGCTCGCTTGTTGGGTTGATCTGTCAATAGGAAATCAGAGGTGAAGTAGCCTGTCAAAATGGAGAAAAGTTGAAAAATGAAAATTTTTGACTAACACTGGTGGAAATAGGCGCCCCTCTTGGAGAAGGGCGCCCAAAGTTTCATGCCTTAAGAGTATTTTCAAGAATTTTCAAAATTTCAAAATTTGCAAGAGGAGAAGGATGGCGTCCAAATTCAAAGGGACTGAGATTTAGGGTTTTGAAAATAAAAGCAAAAAGAAAGCAAAACCTAAATCAAACCCTAAGTTTATTTAACACTTCTTTTCAATGTATTTTTCATTATTTTTAGGGTAGCATCCGGAAGAAAGTTGGAGCAGCAAGTTTGGAAGAATTTTTGTGATTCAAGAATCCATAGTTCTTTGGTACATCAGACCCCTGAGACCGGTAAGCATAAACCCTTGCTTTTTCATTCTTCTTGTTCGAGGAAGATCAAATTTTTCAAGCAGAAGGCCAAGGCTTTTCACTTTTCAGTCATCTGGGTCTTTTTGCCTCAATCTTCTGAAGATTTTTTCAAGAACTTCATCAAGTTGCAGCAAGTGCTTTTATTTTGCATGTCAGTGAAAACCTCGGTGCATTTAAATTTCAACCATCTGGGTCCTTTCCAATCAGTCTTCTGAAGAAAACCCATATCGCAACTTTTTCAAGAAAGTTCAAATCCTAGGGTTGGCTGCTTTTCGATCAGCCATCAGTATTTTGCAAATCTAATCAACTGGGTTCGTTTCTAATCATATTCTGAACAAAACTCAAGTGCCGGCTTTTTTCGTGGAAAATGGAAGAAATTAGGGTTCTTTGCTTTTCGAGCTAAATTCAAAATTTTCAAAAGCGGGGCGATCTAGGTTGTCTTGTAGCCGATATTGCGAAACCCATATCTCAGAAAAAATTCTCAAAAATTTGTCCGTTGAAGTACAAAAATCAGCATTCTAAAAATAGAAATTGTTCAAGACTTGTATGAAACAAGGCGAGTTTACAGTCATTCTTCGAGTTTTCTGAAATGGAGTACACTCCTAATATTTTCAAATTCCAGGAATAAAGCTCTGCACCGCAGAATTATATCCAAAGCTTGGTGAGATATAGACTTGCATCATGTCAAGCCGTTGTTTAGATCTACGCTGGAGAGAAGCGGGAGCGCTTACTTCAATCAAGAACCTGGGACATTCTGGGCTCCTGGCAGCAGCGTCTATTCCTATATCAGTTTAGAGCCTTGAGTTCGTAATTGCTTTCATTAAGCATTACAACCCGGCTACTAGGGAAATCCAGTCAGCAGACGGTAGATTGATTTGCAATCTAAACCCTGATATGGTCGACAGGTGTTTTTCCATTCCCCCGTGGCCTGAAAGAGTAACTCTTTCAAGGGATGAATGTGAAAAAAGATGTGGAATATGCATAAAGATAAATATAGCAAGAAGATTGCCTGAGAGATGGATGAAAAGAAAAACATAAGACATTGCGGGGTAATGGGAAATTCAAGGACGAGGTTGCCATCATCATCACTTTGCTCAACAAGGTCACTGGCTCAGAAGACGCCACCAAGTTCCAACCTTGGATGTTTTATGCCATACCTCACATCATGAAGAAGACCGAGTTTTATGATTGGCCTACTTTGATTAGTGACTGCCTACATCAGCAAATAACAGAATATTTCCAGTTTCATGTATTCCACATGGTGTCATACCTAGTCTACCTGGTGGCCTATCAAGGTCAATTCAGAGGGTTGAACACTGAAGGATCATTGAGCGTACAACACATATATAACTATTATCCTTAGCTGGAATTCATAAAGTCGTTGCATCACTACAAAAGGGTGAATGAGGCATTCTTGATGTACACAGTACGGGATTTAGACAACGAATTGCACGTCCGCATCTCTTCAGTTGCGAGGGCAGCAATGGCGGAATGGGCGGATTGGTTTATACAGTTTCCTACCTTTACCTATCTTAGGGTCTATGGTTATTCAGGTGCCACGCTCATGTTGCCAAGGTATCCGTCAGATGAGGTCATCTTCATGGAATTCTTGAGGCAGGCTCACGGTGTCCACACAGTCTTGAGAAATAGAAAGAAACCCTCTCTTCACTTTCCATTAGGGTTGGGTATTTATACATGCAGGACTGCTGCAGATGCCAGGACAATTGGAGAAGGATTAGATAAATTCGGTCTCAAAACCTATAGTGAGAGGCGATCATTTGATCCTCATGGTGTCTACGCTGGCCGATTGGAGAAGAACTATAATCACATACCCGCAGGCTAACTCTCCATCAGATGAAAGACTGTTTAAATGAAGATATAGAAGGGCTCTCTGATGATGATGAAGATGTGCTTCTACCAATGTACACTCAGAAATGAATCGAAGATCAGCCCCTTCCACAAGTTAATTGGGCAAACAAGGAATCTCTTTCAGTTGAAGACGGAACAAAACAGGTCATTGAGTATAGTAAGGTTTTCTTAGTGCTTAAAAGGAAGAACTCTATTCCAGTAGCAGAGCCGCCAAGGATAATTCCCTCTTCTTCCAGAACACAGGCGAAAGGAAAGGGTAAAAGTCAGTCTCAAGATGGCGTCAAAGGTTGTAGATCAAATAAAAATGTAAAAAGAAGGTTGGATTTCTCAGGCATAGTCATACAGGAACAGCCTACAGTTGATTCAGAAGTTCCTCCTGACGAGTCCGTACCTCAAAATGAAGCAGAGGAGCCACCTTCAACACATGTTTCCGTACCTTTGACGGGTTCTTCACCAATTCACATTGATCTTGATATCGAAGATGATGAAGAGATTGCAGTAGTACCTCCTGAGGAAGTTAGTAAAGATACTACTGTGTCTTGGCTTGAGAACTCCTTAGGAAGGGTTAGGAGAAGGCCTTCATATCAAGTGAGTGTTGATGATCTCGATAACATGTATTAGGAACCTCCTAAGAAGAAGGCAAAGAAGCAAGTTCACTTTGATAGGAATCCTGATAACGAGATAGTCGTGGAGATTGCAGTGCCCCCAGAAGATAAGAATAGGGAAGAGGTGAATATGGATGATTTTGTCATGGTCAAGGCTAATCTCGGTTGAAATACCAGACATGCAGATTTGAGTCTCTTCAAAGTTGTATCCGAAAACCTTCATGAAAGAGTGCTTAAAGATGGAGAAGACAAGGCAGCCCTCAAGGCTGAAAATCAGCAGCTTAGACTTTTTATTTCTAACCTTGCTTGTGGTTCTTCACAAGCAACTCAGTTGCTGCCCCAGGTCTTGGAGACACCAGCTGATCACCATCAGTTAAGACAGCTGGTCATATGTGGGAAAGAGACTCAGGAGTGGATCGAGAGCTTCATTATCAAAGGAAAGGAGATTTTGGCTCGGATGTTCCAGTTGAGAGAAAACGCTCATGAGCTTCGTCAAGGCATCCAAGGGTTTGAACAAACATTGGCTGAAGTAAAACCTAGGCATGAGATTATCATTGCTGATTTAGACACAGCCTACGGTTCAGCAGTTTCAAAGGAGCATAAAAGACAAATTCTTGCTTGGAGAGAGCGTCACGTTTTCAAAGTTAAAACTTATGAGAGGATATCCGAAGAATTCATCACCTACAGACAAAGGGTGGTTGAAGCTCTTCTTTTTATCAGCGAATTCGTCATAGAGATCCCCTCTCAGTACAGTCTTGAAGACGGTTCCTATGTCGGGCTTGAGGAGGTGCAAAATCAGTTCCAGAATGTTGTTCATAGTTGCAGTCCAGTTGGTGGAAGGATAGGCCATATTTCAGTGATGTCAGCAAAGTTCGATAAAGCGGCCAATGAGGTCGAAGATTTCCTGAGATCTATTGCGGATACTAAGGCTTCTTGGCTTGATGTTTTCTTTGTTGATGCTTTATAGATGCCTTTGAGCGAGGACACAATCTCTAATTTCCTAGCGGATGTGATCGAGCTTTAAAGCAGCTTTCTTCTAGAAGCTTTCTTTCCCACTTTCTTTCTATTCTTGGAATAATCCTTATCCATTCTTTGAGGATAGAAAGAAGATAAGATGTAATAGTTGGCGTTTCCCGCTTTTTTTGCTTTCTAGGGTTTTATCTTTCTATATTTAGTAATAAAGCTTGCTTGCTGAGCAAGCCCTAGATTGTGAAAGCAAGGAGATTTTAGGGTTCCCTACTCCTCTGCTTGTCTATAAATAAGAGCCTTTGCTCATTTAGTTTTCTTTAACCGTGCTAGTGAGAACAAAACGCTGAGCCTATTGTGCCTTCTATTTGTTGCTCAAGTATTGTTCATTTGTGTTGTGATAAGCAAATTGTTGAGCCTCTTTAGCCAACAAGGAGTTAGTAAGATTGTTGTTTTCTATTGTGTTAAGAATAAGTTTGCAAGCCTCCTTAGCTGCAATTTCTTGTTCAAGGCATGTTAGAAGTGAGCTTTGTTTTAGAGATTTGAGTAATAAAATCATGAAGCCTCTTTTGCCTTGGTCTAAAATCTCAGATTTCCGTTATCAGTGTTCTACTTTTATGATCTTTATTTCAGCTGCTTGAAGTGTGTAGGTGTTCGTTGAAAGAGGAGTTATTGAAGTATTTTGTAGAGAATCTACCTTGTTAATTTCTAACTTCTCTTGCTCTGCTATTACTTGAGAGGTTAGGAACGTCTTTAGTTTAAGTTAGTCGTAAGTTTGAATATCAAAAATCTCAGCTTTGGCGTTTGTGTTTAAAAAACCTTGTGCTCTAAGCTGATCAAAAGATAGGCAACTTAGTTTTAGTTTACTTTCTTTCAAACACCATCAGCAAGAGGGAGCTTCCCCTCCTAATTTGAAGAGCAGTTTATCTGTGCATAGCTGTCTGTTTTCAAATCCGCATTCCAGAGGTGCGAATTTAAACGCCAACAGTTTCTGCGCTTCGTGCGACCTGAAGTAAGAAAAACAAGTGAAATTCTTTGTTGAGAATGATTAAGCACAAAGATTTTTATTTGTGTATCCTCTGTTTCTACACTTCGTGCAATCTAAAGTAAGAAAAGAAAAACAAAATCTGTGTCTTAATCCTTTGCGTTATTCTACGCAATTGCATGCATAGTTTGAATTTTAAATTTTAATTTTAAAATTATAAACTTACAAATTTTATGTTGTTTATTGTAGTGTCACAATGAGTTCTCATCGCATGAGTGAGGATGAGGTTGAGGTTCACTCTCACAGTGAAACTAAATCTGATTATGCACCTAAAGTTGATGAAAATGTAGAAGCAGAGAGGGGTGACCGTGAGACCCAAACCACAAGTTCCATGGCTAGTGCAACTGCAAATATGGCACTCCACAATACTAATAGATTTTGGTAAGTGTCTCGTTGATCCTAGGTCTCCTTTGAAACAATTTGTAACAAGATTACAGAGCATCCTTGGGACATTTGGGGGCACAAGGTTGTGGAGGTGCCGATTTTGTGGCCTTTAATTTTAGGACAACTTTACTATAGTTAATGCCCACCACCTTCATATCTGAGGAAAAGGTGTGGAAATATGTGAATTTTTGGCATCATCAACTAACCCAAAATTGAAGGTTGAGATATGTAGGCTACGGGATGTTGGTGGTGAAGACAATGTAGTTGCACTTGTATCTGTTTGTCTCATAGGCCAAGGGGTCATTAGAGCTAGCCACACGGTTCTACTTCTACTTTGCAGAGGCAATTTACACATATTCCATCATCTACTTCAGAGGCCCATGCAATAGAGGCTAGGGGGAAACACAAGTTTACAATTGATGCTCCTAACCCAATAGCTAAATTATTCAGTGTGCAAATGAAGGATGATGCAAATGATACCATTGGAAAATTCTTCTTTTCCGATGGCATTCCATTCCATGCGGCTCAATCTCCTTATTATAAGGAGGCCATGGCAATGGTAGCAAGGGCAGGACCATCATATGTGCCACCAGGGAGACAAAATTGAGGACCATAATCTTGGATAAGAACTATTCCAAAATAAATGTGTTAATGGAGAAAATGAAGGAATGTTGGGTGGCAAATGGATTTAGTATTGTCATGGATGGGTGGATGGACATTAGGCATCATCCACTCATTAATATCATGGTTACATGTATAGATGGCTCATATTTTTTTAAGTAAGTTGACTATTCAGGACATTGCAAAGATGCCGAATTTCAATTTTAGATCCTCAAGGATGCTTTTGAGGAAGTTGGGCCACAAAATGTGGTCCAAGTAGTGACAGATGTAACCAATGTGTGCAAAGCTGCAAGGAAATTGATTGAGACAACTTATAGACACATTTGGTGGACTCCTTGTTGTGTGCATGCCATGAATAATGCACTCAAGGACATGGGAAAGATTGATTGTTTACAAGAAGTGGTCAATGATGTTAGAGATGTGCAAATGTTTATCTGCAACCACCACAGTTCACATGCACTCTTTAATATCTTCTCTAATGAGTTCTTGAAACTTGTTGAAACTAGATATGCATCCTATTTCATTCTCTTGGAGAGAATGCTTGACTTGCAAGAGACATTGCAACTAATGGTTATGACAGTAGAATGGAATTGGTGGCTTGAGTCCAAGACAGAGCAAGAGAAGAGAGTGAAGGATGTATTGAAGAGATTTTTTTTGGGGTGATGCAAAATATATAGTCTCTATAATTACTCTAGTCTTCCAAGTGATTGGATATGGGGATCCCAATGTACCTAACCTTGGAGAGGTGTATGAGTGCATTGATAGTATGCTTGATGAAATGAGAGATGTCGTGCGAGAGAAGGACCCCACATTAGCATTCTACTATTAGCACGTTCAGCCAATCATTCATCGGAGATGGGAGAGGCTCAACACTTCCTTGCACATGGTTGCCTATGCATTGAATTGCAAGTGGTACAAGCAAAGGCCTGGTAGAGTTACACCTATAGAGGATGTTGAGGTGAAGGAAAGGTTCTTTCAAGGCATCAAAAAGATGTATGATCTTGTAGAGGTTGGCATCATTTGTATTAAGTGGACAAAATTTGCCACTCTTAGGGGTTATTCTGAGGCGACCAAGATGGACATGGCAACTATGGCACAAGAGAGTCCAATTTTGTGGTGGAATTTCCATGGATCAATTTCTTTGAATACCACTCTAGCCATTCAATTGTTGTCTCAAGTTTCTAGTTCTTTAGCTGTTGAGAGGAATTGGTCTACTTATAGCTTCATCCACTCTCTTAAGAGGAACAAACTTACCTCTAGGAGAGCAGAAAAGCTTGTGGTTGTACATAGTGCTTTGTGTCTCATTGACTGCAAGACACTTGTGTACAAAGAGAGTCCAACAACATGGTGGGATGTAGAGCCAAAGGAGCCAACACAGATTGATGAGGATGCTAGAGTTACATAGGCAGGGCTGGTTGGTATTAGTTTGGCGAAGCTTGACCATGTGTTCTATTCCAATAGTTCTAGTGATGAGAAGTTTGGGGATGATTAGAGGCCTCACTTCAGTCCATTTTTTAATTTTGACATCATTGTACTTATTGTAATCATCAATTTGAAATATTGAATATAAAACTTGAATTTGACATTTTCATTGTTCAAACTTCAATGTTAATAGCTTAATTGTTAAGTAGTATTAAATTATTAATAGTATTATAGTATTTAATTATTTTTAATTAGTAATTTGCCAAAGAATCATTTGTAAATTCAACATTGTAATTCTTGTACATCTTTTATAACTTTTTTTTCACGTACTATATGTATATCAGCACCGTCCCCCTACTGCACCCCCCCCTCCCCAAACTTAGGCCCTTGGTCCCCTCATCCCCGAAACCTATCCCCACATTCCCCCGTCCCACAATTAGGAAACTCCATGGAACACTAGTAATAACCCTTACTACAGTATTTCTAATATTTTGCAAATGTTTTAAACAATCATGTACGCTCTGATACCACTATAAGAACCCTACCTTTTTTTGCACTTAATTTTTCTGATTTTTGGGTGTAGACATTTTGTCAAACACTTGGAATGCACACTCTCTGTGATAGTTTCCAAATTGTTTGTAATGTGGTTGAATTGTTTTGATGGCCAGATTACCAAGCATTCATTTTTGATACCAAAATTCTCATGAAATTGATAGACATTAAAACAAATAGTTGGCTGATTACCCGTATCAATGAAATAGAGAGATAAATATATATATTTGAGTATAAATAACAGCAGCAAGGTCAATACATAGTCAAAATATTAGTAAATTCCTAAGCTTTTATGTGACCCACAATTGAGTAGAGCTTAAGCAAACATTGAAGAGCCGATGCATAGAAGTTTTGATGGTTGTAGAAAGTCTTTGACAGCAGGAAATAACTTATACAGTTCGTAGCCACAATGGCTTCCCAAAGTGGCGTCCAACATTATGAAGAAATTCTAACTTATTTCAACAACAAACTCCCTAAACTCAACGGTAAACCGAATGATATTCCCACGCCCAACATCAAATATGATGAATATACTCCATAGACTTCTCAATATTGGCGTCCCCTTCTTGTCTACAAGTATCTTCAATAATTTGTCTTGCTTGCAAGACTTCACAAGTTGATCTTCAATTGTACCTACAATTCCTTTCCATAAAGGACAACAATGAAGCACCAACATAGACTCAGGATGAATCTACCAGAAATCAACCAGGGAAGATCTTTCACCATTGTGAATGATATTCTTTAAGAGGGTTTTCGTCTTCAAGAAGTATTGAGATGAACTGAGTTCAATCCCCAAACCACAAGGGTTTCACTAGAGAAAATGTAATAATCAGCATGATACTAAATGAGCTCACAAATCCCCTTTTATAACCTTTTCCGATAACTTCTCGGAAAACACAATATAAAATCACTTTATTAATTAAATAAGCCTTATATCCTTGAAAAGTGATTTATTTCATTATTTAATTATTCCCGACAGTCGCTTTTCAATGTCCAACATTTTAAACTTTCCATCTCGATTCCAACGAGCTATATCACTAAGGTACCAATTAAAATATTTTAATTAAAATAGCAACCTTAGTAAAATTAATTAAATATAGCTCAATATTACATCCAAATTGCGGAAACGGTCGAAATGCATTAGAATTGAAATTGACTGCGTAGGTCAAGCAAAAGCCAAAAATTATATCGAAAAGCATTATTTGAGTCCACTAGACCATCTAAGCTCATTGGTAACATCAAATAAGCCTTCGGTCAAGACAAACACCCACCCAGAATGTTAGAGTCAACTGCAATGCAAGAGAACCCTAAAACGGGGACATTACAATGCACACCATTTTAGGGTTTGGGGGGCAAATGCCACATTTTAGAGTAGAAAAAAGTCAAAAAAATAAAAATAAAAAAAATTTGAAAAAGGCGAAATTCACTTGTTTTCTGCAAAATGCACCCAAATTCCCTTGAGTTTGCTCGGGTTTGTTCAGGGTGGTCCTACAAATTGTGGGCGGGATCCTACCTAAACCCATAGGGGATTGGATCCAAACGCTAAACCCAGGCTGGATTGGATTGGGACCCGGGTTGTCTAGGGGCTGAACTGGTAACATAGTTTTCTTGTAGTTGGTCTTGTCTTAAATGTTATGGTTAGATTGTGTGGATTATGGCAGCCACCAAGCACTTCATTCAAGATATTCAATTCATATTTGCTTGCAAATAAAATATATCTTCATTCTTCAAACTCACTAGGAATTACCACGAATTTGGAAGTGGTATTTCAATACTTCAACATAAATCTTCAGAATCCTCAAACTTTTTGCACACTTGTGAATCTTGTATGAATCCACCATGAATTGGCTAGGAGGGTTTTCATCCTTGAAACAAATCTTTGTAGTAGGGTTTTCATCCTAGGGTAGAAGTTGAACAATTACTCAATCTCCACAATTGGGGTTTTAAAAATGAAAATGCCAAGAGTGAATTTCATCACCTCTTTTTCCCCTTTTATAGACTTTTTGGAAATAATGAAATATTATCTATGTTCCACGGCGTTTCGGGGACGGGGACGTGTTGGAAATGTTGTCATTGATGTCAAACATGAAAAGGCATATTGTCATTGATGTCAAGGTAAATATCATTGTTGAAATATATGAATCAGATTAGAGCATCACAAGACTCATTAAGAAGCATCATAATGCTCAAAAGATAATGATCAAAAAGTGTGCTGTGTGGATAAATGCTATATCTTTAGAACAAAATCAGGTGTGGAGTGGAAGGCTGTGTAAAACAGAACAGCAGGACGTGAAATGAATATCATCTAAAAGTGCAGATTAAGAAGAGTATGTGATATGTAAGAGAAAACATCATTCTTATACCAGCATCTCATGTGGAGATTTAAGAAGAGGATATATGCAAAGTTATAAAGGAAATACATTCAGATTTAGGAAGGGATCTGGAGCAGATTTGTACAGAAATTTAGAGCAAGTTTATGAAGGATTATATGTAATATTATAACAGATTTATGAGCTGTCTTATAGTAGATTTTTGAAGGCCTTATCAGCAGCTTCATGAAGAAGTTGTGAGCATAGAGAGAGTTTTATGAAAGTGCATGCAAATTTAAGGAGATTGATTGAAGAATATGTCATTTACAAGAAGATTTTGAGAAGGCAAATCAGATTGGAAGGAATCAGTGGAGATTAGATGATCTATCCTATAAACACCAACACAAGCATGTGAAGAAAATATAGAAGACAGATTTGTATGAAGGAAATATTGAAGTGAGATGTATGAAGAATAAATATTAAGGAGTTCAAGTGTGTGTGAAGTTAAAATGAAAATCATATATATACACTAGCAAATCTAAAGGCAATATATGCAGATATATGAGGTAGATTTGAGCAGATTTATGAAGAGCTCATTGCAGATTGAGAAGAGAGTTGTGAAGGTAATTCGAAGACAGTCCAAGAGGAGTTTATGCAGATTTGGTGCAAGTTGAAGAAGACATAGTTTGTAAAGAGGAATATATGATAGATCCATAGAGAAGAGTATAGCAGAAGGTTGTTTGAGCAGAATTGTCCATCATCTGTTGAGGAAGCAACATTGAAGGTGGAGCATTATTCTTGGTATTATTATCTTTGCTAAGTTGGTGCTTGGCAAGTGGGGGTTGGTGCCTATGAACATTAGGGGTTGGTGCCTACTAAATTAGATTAAGGGTTTGGTGCTCCTTGTAGGTTGGTGACTACTAAACTACAAAATTGGTGATACAAGTAGGTTGGTGCTTACATTCTTTGTAAAAACTTATATAATTCACAAAGTACATTATTTGTATCGTGGTTTTATCCCGCAAGGGTTTCCACTTAAAATCATGGTGTCAACTTGTTCATATTGTGATATTCTTGCATAGTTGATTTTGTGTTAGAGTTTGAAGTTGATTAATGTCTCGAGGGTAAAAGTTTGTTGATATATTGATTTACCCCCCCTCCTCTCAATATATCTTTGTGCTCTTCAGGACGGGGGGACGACAGGGGATGCGTTTCCAGGACGTTTCCTAAGGGGCAATTTTTAGGGGACGGTAGGGGACGTCAACATACAAATATATATATGATTTTTTCAAAATTTATTAATATATTAGAGAGAGAGAGAGAGAGAGGGAAAGAGAGATAGATATGTCAATAAATTAATAATTGATAACAACAGTATCAATATGTAAATAAATTGCGAGTAGTACTATAATAGCATAAGAAATGTCATTAAAGCATTATAAAATTTATAACAACAGTATCAAACATCAATAAAACCATGGTCTACCAATATCCAAATGTCTCAAACATGTATCCAAAAGTCTCAAAGTTCAAACATGAAAATCCAAATTTAATAAAATCTCTTATCACAATGTTGTTCATCTTTCTTGCTATTAGAAACTTTAAATTTTTGCAGTTGTGAAAGGTTCGATTCAAGACTATCAACAAATTCGCCTGCGTGAGAATGAGCATAAAATAAAAATGTTAATATTATGTTTGCTTTGGACTTTAGGGAAAAATTTTAACATTGGGAGAGATGGTGGGCCCTGCGCGATTAAGAAAGGAGGAATAAAAATTAAATAATCGTTTTTTTTAATTATTTTTTAACCTTAGGAACCTCCCAGCCTGTGGGGGAGAGCTAGCCGTCCTTGGTACAATGGGGGACGTTTCCAACGTCCCCCATCCGTACCGGGGACGAGGAACCGTCCCCAAATGGCCGGGGACATTTCCTGGCGTTTCCTACTGATTGGGCTAATTCAGGGACTACAGTGGGACGTCCCTTTTGTGTCCCCCTGTCCCGGGGACAGTAGGGGACGGGGACAATGGGTTTTGGCGTAGGGGATGCGTCCCCGTGTAACCCTGAATATTATTTCCTGTTATATTTTATTTTCCCACCAAAAGTGACTTTATATTTTAACTTTATATCTTGGGTCCCATAATGTCATTTTTAAAAATTTAAATCTTTCAACTTAAATAAAATAATTAATTTAATGTAAGTCATCTGAAAAATCTGTTTATGTAGACAACTTAATTAATTAATTATTTTTTCCCTTCTTTACATCCCAAATAGCCTATAGGAATTAAAAGAAGCTAAAAGTTGTTTACACCTGCAAGGGACATTACATGAATGAACTTAATAGGGGCACTTTTGAAGAAACCCCTTAGGCATCTGAAGATGGGTCAGACATACAAAATCCTAGATACAGCGGAAAAAGGTGTTAACAAGTGAGTCAAGAAATGTGAGGATGATTGCTTCAGCTCCTCCAGGTCTGTAAGCTGTTTGCTTACTCACAAAATGGCAAAACCTTGACAAAATGACAACTCCTGAAAAATGATGTCTGAATTGTTTTTGGTTGATGTTTTGCTCCTCTGTATTTGCTTACTTTTTCTGTGCATTTTTCCGCCTGGTTTTTGTTCTTTAGGTTTTCTTGGGTGACCATTTTGATTTTGAAGCTTGATGCTGCAACATTGCAATTTCCTCACTTTCAAATAGCATATATACATTTGCTAATTCCAAGATGCAGACCTGTACCAGCTCAAGTATGAGAAAATTGCTTGAGACACATACAAACTAATAGGTATACTGTATACACCAATGATTTAGATATTTTTCCTTAGCTATATTTGTGGGACTAGTAGTTAAAACTAGCATAGTTCTTGCTGCCTCAATAAGTGACATCTCTAATTAAATGCAAAGTAGGATAAGATTTGTAGTCAGCAGGTGTCAAACTGGTTGTGTTAAGTATGACAATTTGTTGTGAGAAAATATTTACAGTTGAGTAGCCATTTTGGACTAGAATCTAACACAACTTGCCACAACAACTAATTTGTGTTTCTGGTTCAAATCTGTATTCACAGGATTTGTATCTGTAAATCACTGGTTATCACTTTTTTTGCAAAGCATTCATAGTTTAATATAAGGAAATTTGGAGGACCAGGGAAGATGTAATTCACATGTCTTTCATCAATTATTGAGATCATTGTGTGATTGTTTCTTGTTCTCAGCATTTCCTATACATTTCTATTGTCTTTTGTTGAGGTTTTCGCCAATACTGCTTTGTATTGATTTTTTATGGGAGAGTGCTAATATAATGATCATTTGTAAGTTGTTCCATTGTTAGGAGGTCAGTAATGTTTCACAAACATCTGTTTTAGGTGTTTTTCCATTTTGTGATATGCCAATGCAAGGTATTGAACATCGCATGAAGTTATAAAGAGTTAACAGAACTAACAGTCTTTGTAAGGTTTTAAAATATTTTCTAATTGGAGTTAAATAGGTGCTTTGACTGTTGACAAATGCCATTTCTGGTTTTTGTCTGATACCTATCACTTTACATGCACCATTGTGCAACAGGAATTTGCTTTAATTTAAACAACATTAACAGTAACAAACCCCTTTTATATGTATTGATGGTGGATTTATAACATTATATGAAAATAGGAATGTCATTCTTGTCAGACATAAAGGTAAAATTTCCTTTTCTTATGCAGGATTGAGATTGCAAGAAATGGAAGGCCATATTAAGTTCCTGGATGTTTCTTTTAACTACCCTGCAAGGCCCATGGTATGACTATTTTTTCTCTTCCATCTGTATGCAATAAACCAAATCTCTTTCTTTGGATAATAACATTCGTTCATGCTTGTTTGGAACCTTAAACCAAAAGCAATAGGAGTTCTTCAAAGTGCTTGCATAATCATTGTTAACTGTGCCAAGAAGTGCAATTTACAGCCCACATCAATTTGGGCTTTAAGTGCGAGTGTGGGTAGCTGAATGCATCTGGAACATTGGCAAATGACCTTTTACAGATATGTAAACTAAGACAATAATATCAAATATACAAATATAACAGTTGCACCTGATGTTATAATTTTAACTTCTATAAGATTGTAGTGCATGGAAGGCTCAAAAAAGTTAGGCAACTATATCTCAATTCTCTCTGCTAGCTGCAGGAGCTAGTAAAAATCTATGACTAGCACAGATCTGTCTCAACATGTATCTGACATGCACTTAGGAGTATCCAAATAACCAGAGGTGGCAATCCCAGCAAGACAAGCATACAAAGTTCTGAGAGCATGTAGATTGAGACCTCAAGTCTTTTGGATACCTGTCAGTGTGTATCATATCCATGTTGAGGTAGAACTGTTCCTGCATAGTCTTGTAGTTTGTAACCCTTTCTTGTTCAAAATAAATGCAACTTATATAAGTAAAGACAAAAGAAAATTGCATAGGACTATATATGAAATAGCCAAGTAGATCTATTTAGGGGTGTTCTCTTAACAAAAGTGAGGAGGTTCATTATGCCAATTTCAGCTTTAAGTTGAAATGTTCGAATCTTGATTTTTTTTCTATAACTGTTCACTGTGGATGAATTACAGCCTTCAGTTTCTAATATTTTATAAACACGAATTTCAAAGCTATCTGAAATATGCTTACCAATTTTTCGATAGATTTTTCACACACAATCAAGACTTCGCCAATTGAATTAGTGTTAGCATCAAAAATGGAAATCCAAGCTTGAAAGAACTCAATGCCAAGAATGCACACTCAATCCCAAGGAAGGATAGGTGTTGTCATATGGTGGAGAAACTAAAAACAATACTTGAAATGAGACAAACTCAATGTCAAGAATGTGCACTCAAGATCCCACTGAGGGCGAGGTGCTAACATATGACGGAGTTATTAATTGAACTGAAATAAATAGGCGGATAACCAGCCATGAAGATACATCTATCTAATTCATCCGCTGCGGCGGGCATCCACTTAAAAGTGGGGATTCACCACTTGAGAGTGGGTATAATGAGAGCTACAATGTTCATTCCCCACATTGGCGGTAAACCATCCAGGGGTAATTAATATGGAAATTTAAACAAGTAATTGCAGAAAGTAAATAGTTGGATTAGTACTACTATATCTCAACCGTACAATCATGAAATCTGCAAATTACAAATTACAATAATAGAGAGTAATGCTAAGAAGAGGAGAATGAATTATTTCAATGTTTTTTAGCTCTTCAATGATGAAAGAAAGCCAAAACTGAAATATAATAAAGTCTGATATAAAATTGAGATTCTGGAAATTCTGATCAGCAACTGTGAAATTCAAAGAAATATTCACAACTCACTCAAAATACCTCTGATTTGCGTGAAACGAAAACCAATGTGCTGCTAGAAGATAGGCGCCCAAAATCAGATGAAGAAACAGCAACAAAAACTCAGAATTAATTTCCTGCACGATTCCCAATGCACCATGAATGGTACGGCCTTCTTGAGGGGCGATTTGGCAAGTAAAAATCAGAAACTCCAAACTAAAATCTGCAAATTGGTAGAAGGGGTCGCCTTGGGTGTAGAAATAGATAGGAAAGATACCCACAAGCAAAATAAATTTACTCCAAGAGCTGTATGCAAAAACCACCTTCAGCTGTAGATGAACTAGCAACTTCAAAATTGATAAAACTCCAAAATTCTTCAACATTCGAATTCAATCTGCTAGTCTGGATGAGAAGCAGTCCCAAAACCAACTAGGTGTTATCTTTCAAACACAAAATTGGATAAATGCTAAGAGGTAAGCATTCCTCGAAGCTAAATTCTTGAAGTCATTTCGACAACATAACAATATGATAAGCATAATGGATGCCAAGGCTGGAGCAAAACCTTCACTATATAGAAGCTCACAAAACTCTTCAAATTCCTGAGAAAGCACACCAAAAGACACAGGAGTCTTTTCAAATTTCCAAAAATAATTAATTCTCAAGATGGCATCCCTTTTTGCACCATTATGAACTTCACTTTATTTTTTAAAATATCTCTTTAAAAGTGGCATCCACTTTTCCCAAGTCATTAGACAATAATTAAAATATATAAACACCTCATGAAGGCGTCCTCCTTCCAAGTCCCTCTTTTAAACACAACTTAAAGTTCTCCTAGGCCAAGGGGTCAACTGCAAATTATAACATTAATGCCTTTATTCACCAGAATAAAACCTTTAGAAGCCAGACTTGAATTGCATTAAATGCTCCAACTGAAAATGAAGACCTTGAAGACTGATAACTGCATACTGCCAAAAATAGAATTTACTATAAATAGTAAACTCCTTGAAATGCCATAGAACCTCTGAACATGGAAACCCTAATTTTACCTCAAGCGAGCCTATAGGCTTCCGGAATAGGCTGATGAGTGTCAAAATAGATCACTGATGAGAAGGGGACATTACACTATCAAAGGCTGGTTTTCATTAATCAACCAAAATTGAGGACCCTGATGAATTGCATGATCACATGTAAAATTTTGAACTTAATAAAAAAAAAAAATAGTGGCATTTGTGTATTACATTTAATTCAATGTTTAGTTGTGTCTTTCTAACAAATTCACTTTATCAAATTATGATAGTTCATTCAGGATAACTTGAGATGGCAAATAAAATATGTGAATGAACTATAAAACATGGTGTATGATTATTGGAAAAATTTATCAGAAAGGAGTGAAAATTGTTATTATATAGGTGAACCTGAAATGCCTGACTAAAATCTTTGGGGATCCTTTGTTTACTAAAATGAGATCTTCATGTGGAACGATGAACCAACAAGAACATTGGCTGAGTTACTTAAGTGATTTTTTTTTAAATTCTAATTTCTTTCTGAAGAAAAGGTAAACTAATACATGTTAAAAGGTGGAAATGGGGATCCTTTGTTCACTCAAATGAGATCTTGTGGAGTGATGAACCAACAAGAACACTAGCTGAGTTATTAAAGTGACCATTTTTAAAAAAATTCTTATTTCTTTCTGAAAAAATGAAAAGTAATACATGTTAAATGGTGGAAATGTTACAATCAGAGGATTCTTTTAGAGTAAAACAGCTGATCCAAGATGAGCCGATGGTGACAAAAACCAAATAGTCGGTGTTTAACAATCTCCAGTTTATGACCATCCCTGACATCTTTAACTATTTTTATTGTTATTGATGAAATACCTATTCACCAAGTGCCAATTTATTTTAATTTAAATTGGGATCAAATTATGAATGTAACATTAATAGTTCATTTTGATCCTTATGATTTGGACAATAAAATCTGAATTGAATGTTTTTTGTTCTAACATTATTATTAAAGTATATAGATTTCTCTTTTCAATGTTTCTAGTATAAGGATGTGATAATTTGAAGACAATAAAGTAGTGCAACCTGTTATCACTGTTGTACCCAAACCAAATTTTTTGCTTCATTAAGGCATTTTGCTTAAAATGGTCTAAACCTTGCTAAAATGATGTCAAAACATAGTTTTTGGGCAAATGAAGTATGGACTTTGAGTTAGTTCGGTGTCAAGAAGATACTAGTGAAATTTGAGAAAAATTGAAAATTAGGGTTTCTACACCCCTATTTCACATTACGAAACCCTAAAAATTGAAACTTGTCAGAATTGGCTGAAATTAATTTTGATTAGCTTATTTCACATCACAATCATAGTGGTGAAGTCAGTTTCAGTCAAAAGTCAGTTTAAGCTTGGTGGGTAGTTTTCACTTTTTTAGGAGAAAAGTTAGGAAATCCAAGATCGTCAATGGCAGTTGGCCAGTACCAGGTATCAAAATGTAAGCTTGAAATTCTAAGCAGAACATTCTATGATGAAAGATGCTGAAAAAGATACTTCATGACGGAGGGGATTTTCAAATAACAAAAAGTGCAAAATATATTCCAAGTTTGGAAACATTTCACTTTGTAACGTGGGAGATGCTTGCGCAATCAACGTGCAAATCAACTTTACGGTGTCCGTACATGTGAAAGTGCTGAAATACTGTAGTGTTCCACCACTCTGCTGAAATTGTTTTCACTGAGTTTTGCAGGTCTGATTTTTCTGATTTTTTAGTTTTTATCTCTTCCTTCTTGTTTTTGAGTTTGTTTTCCAATAATGCAAAAAGTACCAACAAGCATATACATGCAATGGGAACTTCAAATAAACTAAACTACTGAAACAACCTTGAGTACATTGCTCAATTTAGTGGCCAAATATGATTTATTCATTACATAATAAGATGCATACAATAAATAACTTACAGTAGATCTAAAACTACATATATCTTATACCATATTTTTACCTACAGCCATACATGACTGTGAATAGTGATTTGCTATAGTAACAAACCCCAACAAATTACTCACACCAGTTGAAATACTAATTTCTTCACTCTAAATCCGGAATGGGAGGCCTCCTAGGACTAGGGCGCCCCTTTTTGGAGTGATAGCAGCCTCTTATGAGATGCGTTTTCTTCCTTTTTTGCTGATGAAACCCTCAAGAGAGAGGTGGTTGGCTGTAGCTCCTCAAATCAGTCCCAAAATTCTTCAAAATGCAAGCAGCCCTTAGCAAAACAATGTTGAAGTTGATGGTTGCCAACCCCACTCAGAAATCAACTCAAAAACTTTGCCAATCAGCTCTTAATGTCTCCAAATGTGCATTCAAATTCAACCCAACAACCTTAAGGTGGTGCTTCACAGCCTCAAGCAGCTCCAAATGAAAAACTAAGCCCCCTCCAAGCTTACCCACTGCAAGAAATCAGGAAACCCTAGCCTCCCTCTTTCTCCAAACCTAACTCCCAAGTCAATGAAGCAAAATAACCAAGTGCATGAAGAGGGTCGAACTTTTCCCCTCTAGTTATATGTTTTTGCATTGAAATTACTATTCATTAAAGTGAGCACTATTCACTTAAGTTATAACATTTTTCACTTTATGAATTGTTGTACCCCAAAATTAAAATTTTTGTTACACTTAGATATTTTGAAGAAATGAGTAAAAGTCTTGTCAAATCAGTCAAAAAGGTCAAAATTTGGGTGTGCAGGTCTTGCATGAGGGGTTAAAACGCTAAATTTTCAAAATCTGACGATCTGGGTCTACTAAGAGCAGCTTAATCTACAAAACCCAGATCTCAGTTTTTCATCCCTAAATTTTAGGAAAACTGCTATTTTTAGAAATTTTCTAAAATTAGTAACGTTTTTTGGGTTTTTCTGGGTTTCTCTCGAAACGGATTCTAGCAAAATTTTCTAAAAATAGAAAATTTCTAAAAATAGAAAGTTGGTCCAACAGGGTCCGAACTGATTTTGATTGGCTCAAAATGCGTCCATATCAGGCTGGTGCAGTCAGAATCTTAAAATAATCAGTTTTGCCCTACTGGGTCTATTTTGCTTTTCAGAAGCATATCTGGAGCTCGGAGGTCATCAATGGAGGTCATTCGGCTGCCAGGCGTCAGTTTCAGCATTCAAACTTTCAGCAGAAGGTGAAACGATGAACATGCACGAAGAACAAGAAAGAAAATTGAAAAGTCATGAAGATTTTCTAACTCTGCTGAGTTTAGGCGCCCCTGTTGAAGAAAGGTGCCCACCTTTTTTGGTCACCAGATGAGTGAATTAAGTTTTGGACCTCCAATGGAAGTTGCTCAGTATTCAGTCAGCTTCGCGATGGATATCCCCGTCAGAGCATCTGACAATCCATTCTCCGGCAAATTCGAGTCAAAGTGGAAGATATAGAATGAAGATCTGAAACTCGAAGAAGAAGATTAAAGTAATTTTTTTTTCTAAGTTTGGAGAAACTGAGCGCCCTAGGTGAAGAAGGGCGCCCAACTTTTCAAGGGTTCAAACAGATGAATTTGCAGTCAAAGTTATAACGAGATGTCTTCAGAATGCAACAGGCTTTCCAGTGAGCTATCCAGCACGACAAACAGAGCTCGCAGTCATCAGATTCAAAGAGCTGAACAGAGGGTCTGATGAGAGTTGAAAAGAGAAATCCGAAAGCAAAGGTGAAAAATGTGAAAAATAAACTAACTCTAGTGAAACTAGGCGCCCCAGCTTGCCAGGGGCGCCCAAGCTTTTGAGGACCTGAAATCTACTTTTTGGCAAAGTTGTTTCCAGAAGACCTCTCCTGAAATCTTCTCAGCTTCGCAACGAGCCCAAACATCCATCAATCCGACGCCCGAAACTCCGAATTCAACAAAGATCACCTGTAGGAGTGAAAGACATGAATAAAATTGAAATTTTTTCTAAGTCTAGAAAAATGGGCGCCCCAGTTGAGGAAGGGCGCCCAAACTTTTGAAGCTCATAATGATGGATTTTGCAGAAGTAGCATCCAAGAATGCCTCACCAAAATCAGTCTGGCTATCCAACGAAATATTCTGACAGTCAGTCGGATCTACACAGCTCCCGGAATCGAAGATTCATCAGAAGATCGAAGGGAGAAGGAAGAACTCAGAAATCATGAAAATGGTTAACACTGAAAAAGTTGAGCGCCCCTGGAAGGAATGTGCACCAGTGAATTCGGAGGTCAAAATGAGGTCGTTCGCCAGAGATGCCTCCAGAACTTCTTTCTTAGAATCCGTCAAGCTCCGCCGTGAAACCTTCAGCTCGCCTATCTGGTTAATCTGTCAACGGGAAATCAGAGGCGAAGTAGCATGTCAAAATGAAGGAAAGTTGAAAAGGTTAAAATTTTGACTAACACTGGAAGAAGTGGGCGCCCCTGTTGAAGAAAGGCGCCCAAAGTTTCATGCCTTAGAGAAATTTCAAATTTTCAAGATTTTCAAAATTACAAGAGAAAAATGGCATCCAAGTTCAAAGAGACTGAGATTTAGGGTTTTGAAAATAAAAGCAAAAAAGAAAGCAAAACCTAAATCAAACCCTAAGTCTATTTAACACTTCTTTTCAATGTATTTTTCATTATTTTTGCAGGTAGCCTTCAGAGGAGAAAGTTGGAGCAGCAAGTTTGAAGAATTTTTTGTGATTCAAGAATCCATAGTTGCTGGTTTTACATCAGATTTTTCAGACCAGCAAGCATAAACCCTTGCTTTTTCATTCTTCTTGTTCCAGAAGATCAAATTTTTCAAGTAGAAGGCCAAGGCTTTCCATTTTTCAGTCATCTGGGTCTTTTTGCCTCAATCTTCTGAAGAATTTTTCAAGAACTTCATCAAGTTGCAGCAAGTGCTTTTATCTTGCATGTCAGTGAAAACCTCAGTGCATTCAAATTTCATCCATCTGGGTCCTTTCCAATCAGTCTTCTGAAGAAAACCCATATCGCAGCTTTTTTCAAGAAAGTTCAAAATCTAGGGTTGGCTGCTTTTTTGATCAAACGTCAGGGTTTTGCAAATCCAATCAATTGGGTCCATTTCTAATCTTGTTCTGAACAAAACCCAGATGCCAGCTTTTCGGGAAAATTTGAAGAAATTAGGGTTTGCTGCTTTTTCAGGCAAAATTCAAAATTTTCAAAAACGGACGATCTGGGTTGTCTTGCATCGATATTCTGAACAAAACCCATATCTCAGAAAAATTTCTCAAAAAATTTGTCCGTTGGAGCACAAAAATCAGCATTCTAAAAATAGAAATTGTTCAAGACTTGTCTGAAACAAGGTGAGTTTACAGTCATTCTTCGAGTTTTATGAAATGGAGTACACTCCTAATGTTTTCAAGTCCGAATCAGCTCTCTTTCACAATTATATCAAAACAGTTGAGACAGACTTGCATCATGTCAAGCCGGTGTTCGATCTACATGCCTTGGAGAGAGCAGGCAACATTTCAATCAGGAACCTGGGACATTCTGGACTCCTCGCAGCAGCGTCAATTCCTATATCAGTTCAGAGCCTTGAGTTCGTAATCGCTTTTATTAAGCATTACAACCCGGCTTCTAGGGAGATCCAGTCAGTAGACGGTAGATTGATTTGCAGTCTAAAGCCTAATATGGTCGAAAGGTGTTTTTCCGTTCCCCCGTGGCCTGAAAGCGTAACTCTTTCAAGGGATGAATGCGAAAGGATGTGGAATATGCATAAAGATAAATATAGCAAGAAGATTGCACAGAGATGGATGAAAGAAAAACATAACATTGCCCAAGAATGTCGGCCGAGGGGAGTTCAAGGACGAGGTTGCCATCATCATCACTTTTGAGGGTATAAGGCATTTTTCATTGGGATTCGAGCCATTGTGTGATATTGAGTTATTGAAAATTGATCAAGTTTGGTCTAAGCACAGAAACTTAGGGTTTCAGTCTCGAATGCATTGGGGAACGAGCCATCTCCAGTGAGAGCGATTCAGAGGGTGTGAAATAACATCTGATTTATTGCCAGCACAGAGGTTTCTTCATCCAGAAGAGATCATAGAACTTCATAGATCATTCATTGACAGAGATTTGATTCAGGGTTTCATCCAGAGGACATCTATTCATCAAGGCGCCAATTTTTATTGATATTCTGGAGGCTTTAAAGGGAGCCGTACTTTTTAATTATTACTTGCTGCTGTCATTAGGCCGTACAAACCTGTACCAGGTCGTACTCTCATCAAAGAGGGGCGTACTTTCTTTAGCAAGCAAATCGCCTACCTTAGTCACAGTTTGCCATCACCAGTTTGGGCGCACACCTTCTTGGCATCATTAGAGATCATCAGACAGGAGGAGAAACAAGTATTTATTGCAGCTGTACTATATTGCAGCCAATCAAGTTTTCAATAAAAATCATTGCTTTTTATATTGCATGTTAGTGGATCATTATTGTAATTGTCTCAGAGGATCAATAAATTGACTGGCATCCATATTAGCATTATAATCTATCATTTCCAGAGATATATTATTTTATTTAGATTTATTTTCAATTCTTTGCAAAAATCGCAATTTTTATTTATTGCACAAAAACCCAAAAGAAACATTCAAAAACGCAAAAACAACAAAAAAACATCAGATTCAGCAACAGGGGGAAACTAGGGTTTCCACAGTGGTATCAGAGCTAAATCCTGCCATCCTAAGGGTTTAGCAGTCTTATAGCCGAGCAGATTGGGTCTCACAGTACACCGCCGGCTGCTCTTTGTTTGAGTTTTTGAGCATGAAACAGGGGGGGGAATAGTGGCAGAGATAGATATACCTAGGGATCCCACCTAATAACAGAGATCGGGGATGATGCAGAGGTTTTGCATGCACTCAAAGATCTTCGTGCAGGTCAACGGCGGTCCGATGATGTATTACAGCAGTTGGCAGTAGCACTTCAGAGATTGGGTACTCCTAGGAGACCGTCACCACATCGTGACGATGAGAGGAGTGAAGCAGGGTCTCGCAGGGCACCTAGGACAGCAGACAGGCCTACCAGGCCTACATTTGTGAGACAGGAGGCCGAGGAGGTCTTGGCAGGTGAGGAGCACGAGGAGTTGTTCGCTGATACGCTTATGGCAGCGAACGAGGAGTGGGAGTTGGTACCACTAGAGGTCAGAGAGCGGATCACTTTTGACCGTTTTATTACTCAGAGGCGAGAGCATCACAGAGGTCGACAGGATTGGAGACCTAGGTACCAGAACAATGACCTAAAACATGCAACCAACAGGCTTAATCTAGCGATGTTCGATGGTAGTGGTAAAGTGACAGCTCAGGCTTGGATTAGTAAGCTGGACACTTTTCTTACATTACGCCCGATGGCCGAGAGAGATGCTATCAGATATGCTACATTGCATCTCGAGGGAGTAGCTTATGATTGGTGGCACCACGGTATGGTGACACTACAGCATGACAGGATCACGTCATACCAGGAGTTTGTGGACAGATTGGAGGCCTATATTGGTGACTTTCAGAAGTTATCAGTTATGGTTCCGAACATTTCTAAGAGGCGTTTGGTAGTGCTTTTCATGGAGGGGCTGACAGAGCCATTGCGAGGTTGGATCAAAGCCTTTGATCCTCCTTCGTTACAGGAAGCAATGAAAAAAGCACGAAGTACGGAGTTGGCAGCACCATCTAGTAGATTCAACTCCAGGAATAATTCATCTTTCAGGGACAATAAGGGTTTTAATAGAAATAGAGAAAAATCTGATTTTAACAAAGACAAATCAGATTTTAAAAACGATTCAAAAGGTAAATCAGCAGCTCCACCTTTGGATCGTGAGGCCCTTAATGATCTACGCAGGAAGAAGCTTTGCTTCTACTGCAAAGGTCCCTATGACGCCAATCACGATTGTCCTCTAAGACCTAAGGGCAAGGCAAATCGAGTGATGTGGGCGTACTATGAGGATTCGGAATCAGAAAATTCCGAACAGCAGGAGAGTTCTGAGGATTCAGAGGCAGAGGCTTCAGAGCCTAGAGCAGAGACAGGGCCAGAGCTACAGATACAGGAGGCCCGCTTATCTAGCATTCAGCAGGAGGGCTCATTCAGGATTCGTGGTGTGTTAGCAGGACAGACGGTCATTACCCTTCTTGATACAGGAGCTACACACAACTTTATAGATGCTAGATTCGTTGAGAAACGCGGACTCATCACTGAGGAGTTCGAGGGCATTAGGGTCAAGGTGGCCGATGGATACACTTTGAGATGTGAACGCATGATAAAGGATCTCCCTTTACGCTTGAACAATTATGAGTTCAAGGCAGATTATGTAATGTCCCCTTCTCAAACCTGACATTTCCAGTGACTGTTGGCCTTTCGTTGGGAACCCGAAGGCTAGTCGGAAGTTAAAATTAGGGTTTCCTAATTTTGAGGAGGTCATTGCTCAGAGATGGTGGAATTAAGGGCGGATTCCTTCTGGGTTTTCAGAGGGCTTCGCAGTGGTACGTTCATCTCAGCATTTTGAGCACTTTTTGGGAATTTACTATTTTTAGTAAATTCTATTTTTGGCAGCTTTTCAGATCAGCTCAGGTTGGTTGACTCCCGGCTTCAGTTTGTTCAGTTGACTTCATCAGTTTGGCTTCAGGGCACTTTCAGAGAAATGAGTTAAGTCATTTAAATTAAAAGTCACGTTAAAATGATATATTTTAATATTGACCCCTTGGCTTAGACTTAATGACTTGATGTTGTTTTAAAAAGTGGGTCTTGAGGGTGGCGCCCTCATTAAGAGATGTTTTAATTATTTCCTAAGTCCAAAGCAAGATTATGATGGGCGCATATTTCAAAGTTTAATATTTAATTAAAATGTCAAATTTGGAGCCTTGAAGAGAAAGTACGCCCTCTTGAGGAGATTGGAGTTTCTGACCTAAAAGCAGATTTTAGGGTTTCTGGAAGTCAAACGAAAATTATAAAAGGGAGGCTTGTGCATCATTTCTGGATCTTTTGTCGACTATACTGTTATGCTGCCGAATTGGCTCTGGGACTGCTTCGGGGAATGAAGGCCTCCTAGCATTGGGCATCACTTCGTGTTTGAAAGACAACATCTAGTGGTGAATTTCAGTCTATTTGTGAGTGCATCTTAGTTATTCATTTGTGTTCAGTTTTGCATTGTAAAATCTGTTATTGGCATTTTAGTGTTTCAGCTTATTGCATTAATTTATAGACAGCAGATTGCATGTTGGGTTCATAAATCAAAAAATATCAAAAATATCATTGTGGGTGTTAGCTCATTGGTTGTGTTAGGCTTAGGCGCCATCATTCTCCAAGTAATAGATTTTTATGTTGAGTTTGCAATTTTTAAAAGTAAATCGAATTCTTCAGCTGGGGCCGTACTTTCTCATGCATTGGGAATTGTGCCTTTAATCATTTGGAGTGTTTAGAGTCTGTTTCTTCATATCATCTTGAGCGCGATTTTGTTGGGAGTCTTGTGGTTTAGGAATCACGTCATTTGAGCAAGTGGATAGGGAATTGTGAGCATTTGAATGTTTTTCTAGACTGCTGTTTTTAACCAGAAATTACAGATTTGTGGAAAACAGAAAAACAGATTGTTAATTATCAAAGTTGTAATGATTCCATATGGCTTCTTGAACTCAGCCACGAAGAGATTTTATTGTATTGTATGATTCATATATCCAGCTCTAACATCTTGACAGGCGTATGATATGACATTGTAAACTGTCCAGTAGTACTGGCAGTCATTCTCCAGCTTGTTGCTTTGAATTTGTATTTGCTCAATTTCATTGAAGTTTGTAATAGATAGATCTCCGCCCTATGGTCGCTACTATCCCACTCCGGGTTAGCCAGCACATTCTGGGTGTTGAGTAGTTTCATTTCTCAGCATTTACCTTTCAAGCTTTGTTTTGTTTTCACTCCGTCATATGGTCGCCCCTCACTCCGCATTGGATTGGGTAGCACATACTTGACGTCGAGTTCCTTTCTGTACTTAGCATAGAGGATCCTCTGACCAATGCTCACCATCATCGGTGCCATTCTGGTTAGAGTTGCTTTCTTGCACGTTTTGGTTTATCCATCTAACCTTAACGGGTGCACTGTTTGTAATTGGAAATCTGTTAATTGAAAAGACAAAAAAAATTTGGCTCGGAATATTTCAGTGGTATCAGAGCTACGCATCCTGCCATCCTGTGAAATCAGCCTTCTATGAGTGATAGAGAACAGAGGTATTTGGCAAGAGTATACAAGAGGGATACAGTTCAGACACAGTTGTATCAACCTCCAGAAGGTCAAACAGCTTCAGAGATTTTGAGGGCTAATTGGGAGCCTTCACAAGAAACAGAAATGGGGGATAATGAAAGAAATGAAAGGGTTCTTGGTGGCGGTGAAAGAAGTTCTGGCAACAGAGATGACAGTGGAAAAGGAAGAGAGAGATCTACGAGTCCCGGAAAGGAGTTTGGGAAAAAGATGGATGCCTTGATGGACATGGTATCTCTCATGATGGGGAGAATGGGGCAGAATACTGTTCCACAGAACAACTCAGGCCACAGAGGGGAGCATAGTGCTTCCAACCAGCATGATGAGCATGCAGCCCGGACAGTGTCAAACAACACTTACATCTCTTCCAGACCATTCAAGCCCACTTTTTTAGTTCCTGTAGTCAATCAGCCCGAACCTGAAGAGAATGCTTCATGGGTGGAGCAGTTGAGAGTTGGCCGTACTGAGTATGACTCTCTACCTGTCGACATCAGGATGGACATGTCCTTCAATGATTTCATGGATCATAAGAGGAAGAACAGAGGGCAAGGAAGGAACTTTGATCAAAGAAGACCATCAAATCAAGGAGACTTGTACCAAGCTGTCAACAAAGTTATACTTCCTCATTTTGATGGGAGTGATACAAGTTCAGCCCGAGCTTGGATTCAAAAGCTGGATAATTATCTAGCTCTCAGACCAATGGCGGAAGATGAAGCGATTAAGTTCGCTACGCTACACCTTGATGGGGTGGCGCACGAGTGGTGGTACCATGGCCTCGTCACTCTAGGCCATCAGTCTATCACAACATATGATGAGTTCACCACTAGGCTCATCGAAAGGTTTGAGAAAAAAGATCCTGAGATCCATTTCAGAGAGCTTGCTCAATTGAGACAGTATGGCACAGTTGAAGCCTACATCGCGGAGTTTCAGAGACTCTCAGTCATGGTGACTGGAATCACAGAAAGGAGATTGGTGATTCTTTTTAGTGAAGGGTTGACAGAACCCCTCAAAGGCTGGATTAAAGCCTTTGATCCTCCAACACTGCAAGAGGCCATGAAAAAGGCAAGAAACATGGAGTGGGCTGCTCCTAAGGCGAAATTTCAGTCAAACTCCCCTTTTCAGAAAAGGGATAAAGGAAAAAGGCCTCAGTATAAAAATAATTTGAGACCTCAGAACAAGGAGTTCAAGAATCGCAATCCCCATGTCACCAGGTTGGATCAAGAAACCCTGAATGAACTCAGAAGAAAGGGGTTGTGTTTTCGGTGTCAGGAAAAATGGTCTCAAGACCATGTTTGCCCTAAAGGAGTCAAGTTCAATCAGATTGAGTACTATTCTGCTGGGGAAAGTAGTTCTGATTTTTCCGACCAGCAATCTGATTTTGAAGGAAATGAAGAAGATAGGAGCTCCAGAAGAATCCGGAGATGAGAAGGGAAGTGGTGGAGTTTTAGCTCAACTCTCCAGTTTTCAAAGAAATGAATCTTTTAAGGTTCGTGGGATGGTCAAAGGGCAGCGAATCGTTGCTTTGATCGATACTGGAGCAACTCATAACTTCATTGATGAAGTTGTGGTAGCCAAGAAGGGGCTGCAAACAGAGGAGTTCGAAGGATTCAAGGTCATGGTTGCCGATGGATTTCATATTACTTGCACCAAGAAAATATCTAACATGACCATGCAGTTGGGCAACTACGAAGTCAAGGATGACTTCTATGTAGTTCATATTGGGGATACTGATGCCGTTCTAGGCATTCAATGGCTGCGATCTCTTGGGGAGATCTCTTTGAATCTGCAGACTATGGAGTTGAAGTTCCAATCAGATGGGAAGAAGATAGTTTTGAGAGGCATGTCCAATGGGGGTCCTCGAGTAGTGTCATTCAAAAGAATGGCAAGGCTGATCCGTCACGATCAAGCTGAGTGGGTTGCCGAATGCATGATACTTCCTGCTAGTCCTGTTGAGACTAAGCATGACCAACCTCCTGATATCCAGTCACTACTCACGAAGAAGAGCAAAGTCTTCGCAGATTTGCCTCCTGGACCACCTCCTGAACGGGGTTCAGAACACATCATAGAGGTCAAAGAAGGAGCCAAACCGGTAATCACAACTCCATATCGGTACCCGAAGAGGCAAAAGGATGAGATCGAGAAGAACATTCGGGAACTTTTGGAGATGGGTTTCATACGCCCAAGCAAGAGCCCATTTGCTTCTGCAGTGATTCTTGTGAAAAAGAAGGATGGTACCATGCGCATGTGCGTGGACTATCGTGCTTTAAACCAAAGCACCATCAAAAATAGATATCCCATTCCCAGGATAGATGAGCTCATTGATGAGCTACATGGGGCTAAGTTTTTTTCGAAGATAGATTTGAGATCAGGTTACCATCAGATACGTATGAGGGGATCAGATGTGGAAAAAACAGCCTTCAGATGTCACTATGGCCATTTTGAATTCTTAGTCATGCCATTTGGGTTGACTAATGCTCCGGCTACCTTTCAGTCTTGCATGAACCGGGTCTTTCAGAAACAGTTACGGAGGTTTGTGTTGATATTTTTTGATGATATTCTGATCTATAGCAAGACTTGGGAAAATCACCTCAAGCACTTGGAGGAAGTGCTTAGTATCATGGAATTTGAGAGTTTGTTCGCAAAAGCTTTCAAATGTGAATTTGGAATGGTGGAGTTATTGTACCTTGGCCACATAATCAGTGCTGAGGGAGTAAAGGTGGATCCGGAGAAGATCAAAGCAGTGGTTGATTGGCCACCACCTGAAAATTTGACTCAGTTGAAGGGTTTTTTGGGCCTTTGCGGTTTCTATCGGAGGTTCGTTAAGGGGTATTCTCAGAATGCGGCCCCCCTTACTGATCTCACCAAGAAGGGAGCTTTTGTTTGGTCAGAAAAGGCTCAAGTTGTTTTTGACAAATTTAAGAAGATCATGAGCTCATGCCCAGTTTTGGCCATTCCTGATTTCTCCAAGCCATTCGAGCTGCAATGTGATGCATCGGGTGAAGGAGTGGGGGTGGTTCTGATGCAAGACAAACACCCTATCGTGTTTGAGAGCAGGAAATTACGAGGTGTTGAAAGGACATACTCGATTTATGACAAAGAAATGCTTGCTATTATGCACGCATTAGCCAAGTTCAGGCAGTACTTGGTGGGGAACAAATTCGTGGTTAAGACTGACCACAATAGCCTCAAGCATTTTATGCACCAGAAGGATCTAAATGAGAGGCAACAAAAATGGGTGAGTAAGCTTCAAGCTTACGACTTTGACATTGAATATGTCAAAGGGAAAAATAATGTCGTGGCCGATGCTCTCTCCAGAAGGCCTCATCTTAGCTCATTGTGTGAGCTTACTGCAGATTGGAGAGACATGTTGCTTGCTGATTATGCCAAAAATCAGTTTGCAACCAGCATTCTGGAAGGTACTTTCCATGATGAAAGGTACCAGGTGGTTGAGGGATTGATCCAGTATAAGGGAAGAATCTTTCTAGTGGCTGATTCTAAGCTCAAGAAGAAGATTCTTTTGAATTTTCATGACATTCCAGTTGCTGGTCACCAAGGTTTTTTCAAGACCTATAGGCAGATCCGAGAAAGGTTTTCTTGGAAAGGTTTGAAGAGGGAGGTTCAACGCTACATTCAGGAATGTCCTGTTTGTCAAGCAAATAAAAATGATCATACATTGCCAGCCGGGTTGCTGCAACCACTTCCAATTCCCAATCAAAAATGGGAAAGCATTTCAATGGATTTCATCAATGGATTGCCCAAGGCCCAAGGGAAGGATTGCATTTACGTGGTAGTTGACAGATTAACCAAGTTTGCTCATTTCTTTGCCATTACCAGCACTTTTTCTGCAGCCCAAGTTGCAGATTTGTTTTTTCGGGAAGTGTTTAGGCTTCATGGGTTGCCAAAGAATATTGTAAGTGATAGGGACAGCAAGTTCCTAAGTACTTTTTGGCAGGAGGTTTTCAGAATGAGTGGTACGGTGCTCACTCCAAGCACGAGTTATCACCCTCAAACTGATGGGCAAACAGAAGTGGTGAACAAGTGGTTGGAAGGCTACTTGAGAAATTATGTGTCAGAACAGCAGAAAGCATGGGTTAGGTGGCTGCATATAGGCGAGTACTGCTACAACTCTACCTTCCATATGTCAATCAAAATGTCTCCTTTCTTGGCACTTTATGGGTATGAAGCACCCAGCTTTGCAGATTTGGTGTTTGGTGACAGCAAAGCACCATTAGCCAAGGATTTGTTGCAGCATAGTCAGGACATAATGAGATCCTTGAAAGATAATTTGCAGATTGCACAAAATCAGCAGAAGTTGTATGCTGATCAGAAGCGTGTAGAGCGTTCTTTTGAGGTTGGGGATATGGACTATCTCCGTTTACAACCTTATAGACAGTCAACTCTCAAGAAGAGTGGTGCTGAGAAGCTCAAACCTCGCTTCTATGGACCATTTAGGGTCATCAGAAAAGTTGGGGCAGTAGCTTATGAATTAGAGCTACCATCAGATAGCAGAGTACATAACGTCTTCCACGTGTCTCGCCTTAAGAAGGCACTTGGACACAATGTAATTGCTTCTTCACAGTTGCCACCATTGGATGAAGAAGGACAGTTGGTTCTGGTTCCCGAGGAGATACTTGATGTCAGAGATGGTTCCTTGAGGAATAGAACTATCAGAGAATGTTTGGTAAAGTGGAAGAACCTGCCTATGGAGGATGCAATTTGGGAAAGTGATGAGATATTGCAGCATCCTAGTTTGCGATTGCTTGGGGACAAGCAATCTTGGGGAGGGCGGACTGTAATGTCCCCTTCTCAAACCTGACATTTCCAGTGACCGTTGGCCTTTCGTTGGGAACCCGAAGGCTAGTCGGAAGTTAAAATTAGGGTTTCCTAATTTTGAGGAGGTCATTGCTCAGAGATGGTGGAATTAAGGGCGGATTCCTTCTGGGTTTTCAGAGGGCTTCGCAGTGGTACGTTCATCTCAGCATTCTGAGCACTTTTTGGGAATTTACTATTTTTAGTAAATTCTATTTTTGGCAGCTTTTCAGATCAGCTCAGGTTGGTTGACTCCCGGCTTCAGTTTGTTCAGTTGACTTCATCAGTTTGGCTTCAGGGCACTTTCAGAGAAATGAGTTAAGTCATTTAAATTAAAAGTCACGTTAAAATGATATATTTTAATATTGACCCCTTGGCTTAGACTTAATGACTTGATGTTGTTTTAAAAAGTGGGTCTTGAGGGTGGCGCCCTCATTAAGAGATGTTTTAATTATTTCCTAAGTCCAAAGCAAGATTATGATGGGCGCATATTTCAAAGTTTAATATTTAATTAAAATGTCAAATTTGGAGCCTTGAAGAGAAAGTACGCCCTCTTGAGGAGATTGGAGTTTCTGACCTAAAAGCAGATTTTAGGGTTTCTGGAAGTCAAACGAAAATTATAAAAGGGAGGCTTGTGCATCATTTCTGGATCTTTTGTCGACTATACTGTTATGCTGCCGAATTGGCTCTGGGACTGCTTCGGGGAATGAAGGCCTCCTAGCATTGGGCATCACTTCGTGTTTGAAAGACAACATCTAGTGGTGAATTTCAGTCTATTTGTGAGTGCATCTTAGTTATTCATTTGTGTTCAGTTTTGCATTGTAAAATCTGTTATTGGCATTTTAGTGTTTCAGCTTATTGCATTAATTTATAGACAGCAGATTGCATGTTGGGTTCATAAATCAAAAAATATCAAAAATATCATTGTGGGTGTTAGCTCATTGGTTGTGTTAGGCTTAGGCGCCATCATTCTCCAAGTAATAGATTTTTATGTTGAGTTTGCAATTTTTAAAAGTAAATCGAATTCTTCAGCTGGGGCCGTACTTTCTCATGCATTGGGAATTGTGCCTTTAATCATTTGGAGTGTTTAGAGTCTGTTTCTTCATATCATCTTGAGCGCGATTTTGTTGGGAGTCTTGTGGTTTAGGAATCACGTCATTTGAGCAAGTGGATAGGGAATTGTGAGCATTTGAATGTTTTTCTAGACTGCTGTTTTTAACCAGAAATTACAGATTTGTGGAAAACAGAAAAACAGATTGTTAATTATCAAAGTTGTAATGATTCCATATGGCTTCTTGAACTCAGCCACGAAGAGATTTTATTGTATTGTATGATTCATATATCCAGCTCTAACATCTTGACAGGCGTATGATATGACATTGTAAACTGTCCAGTAGTACTGGCAGTCATTCTCCAGCTTGTTGCTTTGAATTTGTATTTGCTCAATTTCATTGAAGTTTGTAATAGATAGATCTCCGCCCTATGGTCGCTACTATCCCACTCCGGGTTAGCCAGCACATTCTGGGTGTTGAGTAGTTTCATTTCTCAGCATTTACCTTTCAAGCTTTGTTTTGTATTCACTCCGTCATATGGTCGCCCCTCACTCCGCATTGGATTGGGTAGCACATACTTGACGTCGAGTTCCTTTCTGTACTTAGCATAGAGGATCCTCTGACCAATGCTCACCATCATCGGTGCCATTCTGGTTAGAGTTATCGCATAAGCAGTTTCATTTAGATCCTCTGACCAATGCTCGCCATCATCGGCGCCATTCTGGTTAGAGTTGCTTTCTTGCACGTTTTGGTTTATCCATCTAACCTTAACGGGTGCACTGTTTGTAATTGGAAATCATTGGTGAAAAAAAAAAAAAAATTGGCTCGGTTTATTTCAGATTACTATGTTGTTAATATGGGGGATATTAATTTGGTCTTGGGAATGAAGTGGCTTCATTCATTGGAGGAGGTCACTCTTTGTCTCAAAGACATGGAGATCCGTTTTTATGTTGACGGGAAGACTCACATTCTAAAAGCAATACAGGACAGCGACATCAAAACAATTTCTTTTTGTCGGATGGAGAGGCTCATGCGTCACAACATGGTAGAGTGGGCTGCCGAGTGCACTTTAGCACCTATACAGGAGGGACAGCAAAAGACAGAATATCATCCGGACATTCAGCAGTTGAGAGTCGAGCATGATAAGGTGTTCAGTGATATTCCACCAGGTAGACCTCCAGACAGAGGCATAGAGCACATCATTGAGCTCGAGGAGGGCGCTAAGCCCGTTATGATAACTCCTTACAGGCATCCTAAGAGATTGAAGGATGAGATAGAAAAAACAATAAAGGAGTTACTTGCTATGGGTCACATTCGGCCTAGCAAGTCGCCATTCGCTTCTTCGGTTGTCTTGGTAAAGAAAAAGGATGGAACATTACGCATGTGCATTGATTACAGGGTCCTGAATAAGAGGACGATCAAAAACAGGTATCCTATACCGCGGATTGACGAGCTTATTGATGAGCTCCATGGTGCACATTACTTCACCAAAATTGATTCTGATCGGTATCATCGGATCGGGAATTAAAAGGTAGGCGGGGACATATAGAAGGCGCCTTGGAGTATGTCATTGTGGGCACTTCGAGTTCGTAGTGATGCCATTTGGGCTCACTAATGCGCCAGCCACTTTTCAGTCTACGATGAACAGGGTTTTTCATTCATTGCTGAGGAGGTTTGTGTTGGTCTTTTTCGATGACATCCTTATATACAGCAGGACTTGGCAGGAGCATCTGGCTCATTTGGAGACCGTGTTGAGTATCCTTGAGAGGGAGTCCTTGTACGCCAAGGAATCCAAGTGTGATTTGGGGATGACCGAATTGTTATATCTAGGTCACATTATCAGTGCAGATGGAGTGCGGATGGATCTTGAAAAGATCCGCGCCATTATTGATTGGCCTACACCGGCAAACCTGACACAGTTGAGAGGGTTTCTCGGTTTGTGTGGATTCTACCGTAGATTCGTGAATGGTTATTCACGACATGCAGCCCCTATGACAGATTTACTGAAGAAGGGTGCATTTATTTGGACTCCGGAGGCACAGGAGTGCTTTATGAAGTTTAAGGAGTTGATGACCACATGCCCTGTATTGGCACTACCAGACTTTACGAAGCCTTTCGAGCTTCAGTGCGATGCATCAGGTGAGGGCATTGGTGCGGTGCTTATGCAAGACAAACACCCGATTGTGTATGAGAGCCGAAAGCTCAGAGGGCCAGAACGACTTTACAGCATTTATGATAAGGAGATGCTTGCTATTATGCATGCCTTAGCAAAATTTAGACAGTATCTTGTTGGCAGCAAATTTTGCATTAAAACTGACCATAACAGTTTGAGACGCTTCTTGGGGCAGCGAGATCTTAATGATCGTCAGCAGAAGTGGGTCAGTAAGTTGCAGGCTTATGACTTTGATATCTCGTATATCAAAGGGACACAGAATGTTGTAGCCGATGCACTTTCACGTAGGCCATATTTGAGCTCTATGGTTCATATATCAGAGGATTGGAGGCATATGATAGTGGCAGAGTATGCCAAGGATAGTTGGGCCTCCAGCATTGTTGAGGGATCGACGGTTGATACCAGGTACACACTTGTAAATGACTTGATCATTTACAAGAACAGGATATATTTGATCCCCGGTTCAGAGGTGAAGAACATAATCATGCGAGCCTTTCATGATGTACCGACTGCAGGACATCCCGGATATTTCAAAACCTATAGACAGATACGGGAGAGATTCACATGGAAAGGACTCAAAAGGCGGAGTATTCTTCAATCGTCGCGTGCAGGTGCCTGTTGTCGTGAGAACAAAGCGAGAGAACACATACCCAGCGGGTTTATTGCAGCCACTTCGATTCACGGCGGAAGTGGGAATACTGTCGATGGACTTCTTCACGAACACGCCTAAAACCCAAGAGCGAGATTACGCCTCGTAGTTATGTGGATCAGCTTCACAGTAGCACACTTCTTTCGATCACCACAACCTACACGCTCTGTGAGTAGCGGTATTCGTGAAGATTATTGAGACTACATGTGGATTGCCTCGGGCATGGTGAAAGCGTATGAGGATGATCGGTTCTTGAGTCGCCATGAGGAGGTGTTCGGACTTTGTGGGGCCAGGGCTCACTTTCAAGGCACTAATAGTTACCACCCGCAGACTGATGGGCAGACGAAGATTGTGAATAAGTGGGTGGAAGGATACCTCAAAAATTATATTGCAGGGCAGCAGAAGGCATGGGTCAAGTGGATTCATTTGTGCGAGTATTGCTATAATACGACATACCACATGACTATTCAGATGTCTCCTTTTATGGTATGGGTTGTAGGCGCTTGAGTTTGTAGATGCCTCTTGGTAATGATGAGTCTTGGAAGTCTTGGAGACTTATTTCAGGAGAGTCAGGATACTATGAAGGCTCTCAAGGAGAATATCGCAAAGGCACAGAATCAGCAAAAGCAGTATGCGGATCAGAAGAGGACGGAGAGGCATTTTGAGGTGGGTGACATGGTTTACCTCATGCTGCAGCCCTACCGTCAGTCCACTCTTAGGAAGAGTGGGTCAGAGAAGCTTAAGCCACGTTATTACGGTCCTTTCAGGATCCTGAGGCGAGTTGGAGAGGTGGCTTATGAGCTTGAGCTTCCAGCAAAGAGCAGGGTACACAACGTTTTTCATGTATCACGCCTCAAAAAGGCGTTGGGACATCGTGTGGTACCGTCTGCAGTTCTACCTCCCTTAGATGATGAGGGAAAATTGATTCTAGTACCTGAGTCTATCCTGGAGTACAGAGAGAGACAGTTGCGTAGGAGGACTATCAGGGAATATCTAGTGAAATGGAGAGATTTTCCTGTTGAGGATGCTACATGGGAGAGCGATGATATTCTGCAGCATCCGGCATTGAGATTGCTTGAGGACAAGCAATTTCAGGAGGGGCGGACTGTCATGTCCCCTTCTGGTTGACATCTCTCAGAGCACAGGATTAGCCTATCATGCGACCCTCGTAGGCTGATAGACTGGATAGAGGGTCATGTTGGAGCTTGGTTCAGCTTCAGTTGGCAGTTCTTGATCAATTGGCTTTCGTTCGGGCTCGTTCGGACACTTCTTGCATAAGTTGCCATTTTTAGCAGTTAGTGGCAGTCAGCATGGGACCCCTGCTATTTTTAGCAGTATGGATGGATTGTGTTCAAAATCACTTTAGTGTTCGTCAGCTTCAGACGGCTTGAGCATCGGATGAATAATGAGGGAGATATTAATATTTGATTGAATTAATTAAATATTAATTAATTGGAGATTATAATATAAAGTTGTAATATTTAATATTACGACTTAAGTGATTTTGGCTGAGGGGTCGCCCAACATTAAAAGGGGCCATTTGACGATTAAATTTATGATTTAATATTATGCCAGAGACTATTGAAATATTAAAAGAATAAAAGTCGAATTATTTAATAATCCCTATTATTGAGGAATTCGCACTTTTGAGGGTATAAGGCATTTTTCATTGGGATTCGAGCCATTATGTGATATTGAGTTATTGAAAATTGATCAAGTTTGGTCTGAGCACAGAAACTTAGGGTTTCAGTCTCGAATGCATTGGGGAATGAGCCCTCTCCAGTGAGAGCGATTCAGAGGGTGTGAAATAACATCTGATTTATTGCCAGCACAGAGGTTTCTTCATCCAGAAGAGATCATAGAACTTCATAGATCATTCATTGACAAAGATTTGATTCAGGGTTTCATCCAGAGGACATCTATTCATCAAGGCGCCAATTTTATTGATATTCTGGAGGCTTTAAAGGGAGCCGTACTTTTAAATTATTACTTGCTGCTGTCATCAGGCCGTACAAACCTGTACCAGGCCGTACTCTCATCAAAGAGGGGCGTACTTTCTTTAGCAAGCAAATCGCCTACCTTAATCACAGTCTGCCATCACCAGTTTGGGCGCACACCTTCTTGGCATCATTAGAGATCATCAGACAGGAGGAGAAACAAGTATTTATTGCAGCCGTACTATATTGCAGCCAATCAGGTTTTCAATAAAAATCATTGCTTTTTATATTGCATGTTAGTGGATCATTATTGTAATTGTCTCAGAGGATCAATAAATTGACTGGCATCCATATTAGCATTAGAATCTATCATTTCCAGAGATATATTATTTTATTTAGATTTATTTTCAATTCTTTGCAAAAATCGCAATTTTCATTTATTGCACAAAAACCCAAAAGAAACATTGAAAAACGCAAAAACAACAAAAAAACATCAGATTCAACAACAGGGGGAAACTAGGTTTTCTACATCCTAGCTTGGCATTGCTTCTTGCTTGAGAGATAGTGACTAGTGATGGGGTAGTTGTAGTTTGAGTGATTTGTAGTGAGATTTCTGCATTGTAGTCATTGTGTGGCTTCGTAGTTCAGTTAATGCATATTAGTGAGATTCTGGAATTGCATCTTCTTTATAGCTGATTGTTGTTTTTAATCACAGGTCAAAAAATACAAAAAGAATCATTCTGGGTATTGCCTTTATCTCTTTGTTTGTTAGGGGCGACCCTTTCCTCTAAATTGCAGATTTTTTGATGATGTATTGAATTTTTAAAAGCAAATCGCCCTTCCTTGAGGGCCGTACCTTTTAGACTGCCTTGAAATTCGTGCATAAATTAAATGAGGTCTTTTGGGTTAGTTTTTTGATTCAATCTTGGGCGCCATCATCCTAGGATCATTATGCATTCTGTCTCGTGAAATTCGAGTGAGTTTGGGGTGAGTTGTGAGCAAAATAGTGAGTTTTAGGGCTGCTGTTCATGCATGTGAAAAACAGGACTGTCAAAAATCAGATTGTCAAGTTGGTCTTTATAGTGGAGTTTCTGATCTAAGCTTTATTATCCAGCGAAGGAGATTCAATATATTGTTGCAGCACTATTTAACTGTTGATTCATGTTCGTAGCAAGGCATTCTCTATCATGTTGTAAGTTGAATAGTAGTACTGTCAGCCTTCTCACTTATTTTCTTTAACTGCATTGTAATACTTAGCATCTCCGTCATATGGTAGCTCCAATTCCATCTCGGGTTGGAAAGCACATTCTTGACGTCGAGTTACATCAGTATAATAGTTGGTAGGGATGCTCTGACCACATGCTCGTCGTTCTCCGACGCATTTCTTGGTTAGAGTTCTTTGCTTCCGCATTGTATTAAGACCCTCTGACCACATGCTCGTCGTTCTCCGACGCATTTCTTGGTTAGAGTTCTTTGTATCAGCATTTCATTAAGATCCTCTGACCATATGCTCGCCGTCATCCAGCGCATTCTTGGTTAGAGTTCCTATTCAGCATTGCATTGAGATCCTTTGACAATATGTTCACACCTTGCCCAACTCGGGATCCTGGTATACATTCTTGGTTAGAGTTGAATTCCGCATCGTTTGGTTTAAGTGCTAACCCTAACGATTGTGTATTGCTTTGCTCATTGTAATTGAAAAAGTGAAAAAACTGGTTCGGTATATTTCATGTTCTCACGCAGAGCTCTCATAATATCTTGATTTTCCTGTAAGAGATTCCCAACATTGGGCACTTTGCTATCACTCAACAATAAATCACGGAAGTTGGGCGCCTCATATCCATATAGTGCCATAAACGGTGACATCTGGATTGACATGTGGTGAGTGGAGTTGTAACAGTACTCACAAAGGTGAATCCACTTCACCTACCCCTTTTGCTGCCTCACTATATAGTTTCGGAGGTATCCTTCCACCCATTTATTAACAATCTCCGTCTGGCCATCTATCTGCGGGTGGTAGCTAGTGCTCGGAGTGAGTTTGGTCCCACAAAGTTTGAATAGTTCCTGTCAGAAGTGACTCAAGAACCAACTATCCCTGTCGTTGACAATACTCCGAGGTAGCCCGTGCAACCTGAATACCTCACGGAAAGACAGCTCCGCCACCTGAGTAACCGAATATGTAGTAGCAATTGCAAAGAAGTGAGCATATTTTGTCAAACGATCAACAACTACATTGATGCAATCCTTTCCCTGGACCTTAGGCATACCCGTAATGAAGTCCATCGATATGCATTCCTACTTCCTGTTAGGAATGGGAAGTGGCTGTAGTAAACCGATGGGTATGAGTGTTCCTGCTTGTTCTGCTGGCAAACGGGACACTCTCTAACATATTGGAGAACATCTGATTTGAGCCCTTTCCACGTGAAGCGCTCCCAAATCTGTCTGTAAGTCTTGAAGTACCCGGGTTGCCCTGCCATAGGTGCATCATGAAAGGATCTCATCACTGTGCTCTTCATCTTCGATCCTGGGGTTAAAAAGATCCTCACTTTGTAAATGATAAGATCATTTACAATTGTATACCTGCTGTCCTGTAACGACCACTATACAATGCCAGAAGCCCAAGAGTCCTTGGCATACTCCGCCACGATCACATGTATCCAATCCTCCGTAATCTCCACCATGGAGCTCAAATGTGGACGGCGAGACAAGGCATCCACAACCACATTCTGGGACCCTTTGACATAGGCAATGTCAAAGTCATATGATTGCAATTTGCTCACACACTTCTGTTGACGATCATTGAGATCCCGCTGTCCTAGGAAATGCCTCAGACTATTATGATTCGTCCTGACAACAAACTTGCTGCCCACAAGATACTACCTGAATTTGGCCAATGCATGCATAATGGCCAACATCTCCTTATCGTAGATATTGTAGCTCCTCTTTGGTCCTCTTAACTTTTGACTCTCGAAAGCTATCGGATGCTTGTCCTGCATGAGGACTGGGCCAATACCTTCACCCGCGGAATCACACTGGAGCTCAAAGGGTTTAGTGAAATCTGGTAATGCAAGACGGGACAAGAAGTCATCAACTGCTTAAACTTCTCAAAACACTCTTGTGCCTCAGGAGTCCAAATGAACGCCCCTTTCTTTGTCAAGACCGTAAGTGGCACTGAATGACATGAATACCCACTGACAAATCGGCGATAGAAGCCACACAAGCCCAAAAATCCTCTAAGCTGAGTAAGATTCTCGTGAGTGGGCCACTCAATAATAGCTCTGACCTTGTCAGGATCCATATGCACACCCTCTACACTAATAATATGGCCCAAGTACAACAACTCCGTCATACCTAGATCAAATTTTGATTCCTTGGCATACAAGGACTCTGTATCAAGAATACCCAACACCATGTCCAAATGGGCAATATGCTCCTCCCAAGTTTTGCTATATACCAAGATGTCATCAAAGAAAACAAGTACGAACTTCCTCAGTTGTGTCTGGAAGACCTTGTTCATAGTGGATTGAAACGTAGCAGGTGCATTGGTCAGGCCAAATGGCATAACCACAAACTCAAAGTGACCACAATGACAACGGAAAGTTGTTTTCTCAATGTCTTGTTCCCTCACACGAATTTGATGATACCTCGATCTCAAGTCTATTTTTGAAAAACAACGGGCACCATGTAGCTCATCTATCAGCTCATCAATCTGGGGAATAGGATACCTATTTTTGATTGTCCTTTTATTTAGCAATCTTTAATCAATGCACATCCACAAGGTACCATCCTTTTTCACTAACACAACGGATGAGGCGAATGGTGACTTACTAGGCCTGATATGTCCCATAACGAGCAGCTCCTTAATAGTTTTTTCTATTTCATCCTTAAGTCGCTTAGGATGCTTGTAAGGTGTGACATTCACGGGCTTAGCGCCCTCCTCCAACTCAATGATGTGCTCAATACCGCGGTCTGGTGGTCTACCAGGTGGAATCTCACTGAACACTTTAGCATGTTTAATCCTCAACTCCTGTATGTCTAGATGATAAACTGGGGTTTATTGCTCCTCTTGTGATGGCATCAACATACACTCAGCTTCCCACTTGATCATGTCATGTTGCATGAGTCTCTCCATTCTACTGAAAGATATCATTCTGAAATTGCTATCTCGGATGGCTTTTAACACATGATTCCTCCCATCCACCTTAAATCTCATCTCCATATCACGAAGGTTAAGGGTAAACTCTCCAATGTCATGAAGCCATTTCATTGCTAGAACCATATCAGTGTCTCCCATATCCACCACATAGAAATTTGCCTTAAAGTCATAATTATTTAACCACATAGGAAGATCTGAAATCATCCCTATCACACTTGAGAGTGTAGCCATCTGTGATCTTCACTCTTATGCCCTCAAATTCTTTAGTCTGAATCCCACGCCTGTCAACCAGCCTAGCATCAATAAAATTATGCGTAGCACTTGTATCCAACAAAGTAATGATCTTTTTCCCAGCTAAGACCCCTCGCATTCTAAAAGAGCCCTCTCGCTCTATGCTAGTGAGACGTGCTTCTTGTAGCTTTACTTCCTCCTCCGTTTTGGTGTCATTTTCAACCTCATTTTCAGATTTTTTTACCTCGGATTCCTCATGCTCAGTGTGCTGGTCTAATTTTTCAGATTTAGAGTCCTCATAGAATGCCCACATTATTCGGTTAGCCTTTCCCTTAGGCCTCAAAGGACAGTCGTGGTTTGCATCATATGGTCATTTGCAATAGAAGCACAACTTCTTCTTGCGCAAGTCATCGATGGTCTCTTTGTCTAACGGGGCTACTAATTTCCCTTTGGAATCTGAGTTTTCCTTCTTAGAGAATGTTTTTCCATCCCTGTATGAAGATGATACTTTAGATGAGAACTTACTTTGTGGAGCTGCAAGTTCCATGCTCCTAGCTTTTTTCATAGCCTCTTGTAGGGTCGGGGGATCAAAAGCTTTGATCCAACCTCTCATTGGTTTCGATAGACCGTCGATGAATAATACAACTAATCTTCTTTCTGATATGTTGGGAACCATAATTGATAACCACACTAGAAATCACCTATATATCCCTCCAAACTCCCAACTTGGTTGAGTTGAGCTAGGTCTCTGAAATACGTTTCCGGATCTTTCTTGTCGAAACGTTCAACCAATCGATCCACGAACTCCTGGTAAGAGGTGATGCGGTTATGCTGCAATGTGACCATCCCATGATACCACCAATCATGAGCTACTCCCTTCAAGTGTAAGGTGGCATACTTAATTGCATCTGTCTTTGCCATAGGTTGAAGGCTCAAGAAAGTATCCAACTTATGGATCCAAGACTAAGCTGTAACCTTCCCACTGCCATCAAATGTAGGTAACGTGAGTTTGTTAGTGGCATCTTTTTGGTCTCTGTTTTGATTCTGAGGCCTCCTCTCTTGCCTTGATTTGTGAAATATTCCGAGCCAATTTTTTTTATTTTTCAATTGCAAATTACAATCAACACGCACTCGTTAAGGTTAGCTCTAAACCAAAACGATGCTGAAAGCAACTCTAACCAGAATGTACACCAGGATCTCGATGTGGGCAAGGTGTGAGCATTGGTCAGAGGATCTTAAAGAAATGCTGATACAAAGAACTCTAACCAAGAATGCGTCGGAGAACGACGAGCATGTGGTCAGAGGATCCCTACCAACTAATAAGCTGAAATAACTCGACGTCAAGAATGTGCTTTCCAACCCGAGATGGAATTGGAGCTACCATATGACGGAGATGCTAAGAATTACAATGCAATTAAGGAAAATAAACGAGAATGCTGAAGTAACTTGACGTGAAGAATGTGCTTTCCAACCCAAGATGGAATGGGAGCTACCATATGACGGAGATGCTAAGTATTACAATGCAGTTAAGGAAAATAAGTGAGAAGGCTGACAGTACTACTGTTCAGCTTACAACATGATAGAGAAAGCCTTGCTACGAATATGAATCAAGAGTTAAATAGTGCTGCAACAATATAATTGAATCTCCTTCATTAGATCATAAAGCTTAGATCAGAAACTCCACTCTAAAGACCAACTTGACAATCTGATTTTTGACAGTCCTGTTTTTCACATGCATGAACAGCAGCCCTAAAACTCACTATTTTGCTCACAATTCACTCCAAACTTACTCAAATTTCACGAGACAGAATGCATAATGATCTTAGGATGATGGCGCCCAAGATTGAATCACAAAACTAACCCAAAAGATCCTATTTAATTTATGCACGAATTTCAAGACAATCCTAGATGGTACGGCCCACAAGGAAGGGCGATTTGCCTTTAAAAATTCAAGACTCCATTAAAAAATCTGCAAATTAGAGGAAAGGGTCGCCCCTCATAGACAAACAGATAAAGACAATACCCAGAATGATTCTTTTTGTATTTTTTGACTTGTGATTAAAAACAACAATCAGCTATAAAGAATATGCAAATCCAGAATCTCACTAATATGCATAAAATTGAACTACAAAGCCACACAATGACTACAATGCAGAATCACACTACAAATCACTCAAACTACAACTACCTCATCACTAGTCGCTATCTCTCAAGCAAGAAGCAATGCCAAGCTAGGAGGCTTACATTCCTCGAAGCAATCCCATAGCCAATCCGACAGCATAACATTCCCGTAGACAAAAGATAATCCAAAAGAAGAGAAGGAACCTCCTTTATAGAATGAAGAGAAGACTCCGGAGGCTTCTAGGAAGTGCGCCCTAATCCCAAGCTGCTTTTAGGTTTAATCTTTGACCAAAACTCTTTCTTCAAAATAGCATACCTTCCTTGAGAGATATAAATCACTTCTCTTTTTTTTAAATAAAATATAACCTCCTTCAAATAGGCGTCCATTTTCCCTTGAGCAAATATAAATTTTAGAAATATAAAAATATTTCCTTAATGAGAAAATACCCCTCAAACTCCCCTTCTTTAAAACAACTGTTAAGTTATATCACTAGGCCAAGGGGTAATTTTAAAATAAAACATTTTGACTTAAAATAACTTATTTCTCCAAAAAGAATCCCTTAAGCCAAAAAATGAGAATTACCCAATGAACTGCCAGAAGAGGAAAGTTGACTTTGTTGATGCTGACTGAACCACTGCTAAAAAAAGAATTATTAAAAATAGTAAATTCCTAAAGGTGCTCAGAATGCCAAGAAAAACATACCACTGCGAAGCTCTTTGAAAACCCAGAAAGAATCCGCCATTAAATCAACCAACCTCGAGCAAAAGCATCCTCCAAAACACGAAACGCTAATTTCACCTTCCGAGTAGCCTACGGGTCTTCGAAATAGGCCAACAGTCAACTGGAAAGATCATGCTCGAGAAGGGGACATTACAGTCCGCCCTCCCCAAGATTGCTTGTCCTCAAGCAATCGCAAACCTGGATGCTGCAGAATCTCATCATTCTCCCAAGTCGCATCCTCCCTAGGCAAGTTTTTCCACTTCACCAAGTATTCTCTGATTGTTCTTTTTCTCAAAGAACGCTCCTCTGGAATCAAGAATCTCCTCTGGAATCAAAACCAACTATCCTTCTTCATCCAAAGGTGGTAACTGTGATGAAGCAACAACATTGTGTGCAAGTGCCTTCTTGAGGCGAGACACGTGGAAGACATTGTGTACCCTGCTACTCGAAGGTAGCTCCAACTCATAAGCTACTGCCCCCACCTTTCTGATAACCTTGAACGGCCCATAGAAACGAGGTTTGAGCTCCTCAACTCCACTCTTCTTGAGAGTAGACTGTCTGTAAGGCTGTAGTCGGAGATAAACCATATCTCAAACCTCAAAAGAGCGCTCAACATGCCGCTGATCAGCATACATCTTTTGCTGATTCTGTGCAATCTGAAGATTGTTCTTCAATGATTTCATGATATCTTGACTCTGCTGCAACAAATCCTTGGCTTGAGGGGCTTTGCTATCACCAAACACCAAATCAGCAAAGCTAGGAGCTTCATAACCATAAAGAGCCAAGAAAGGTGACATCCTTATTGACATGTGAAAAGAAGAATTATAACAGTACTCGCCTATGTGAAGCCACTTCACCCATGCTCTTTGCTGCTCTGAAACATTTTTTCTCAAATAGCCTTCCGACCACTTGTTCACTATTTCAGTTTGTCCATTTGTTTGGGGGTGATAACTAGTGCTTGGAGTAAGCATAGTACCACTCATTCTAAAGACCTCCTGCCAAAAAGTGCTTAGGAACTTGTTGTCCTTATCACTCACAATGTTTTTTGGCAACCCATGTAGCCTAAACACCTCATGAAAAAACAGATCTGCAACCTGGGCTGCTGAAAAAGAGCTTGCAATGGCGAAGAAGTGAGCAAATTTTGTTAGTCTATCCACTACAACATAGATATAGTCCTTCCCTTGGACCTTGGGCAACCCTGTGATGAAGTCCATCGATATGCTTTCCCATTTTTGATTGGGAATAGGGAGAGGTTGCAGCAGACCTGCAGGTAGAGTATGCTCATTCTTATTCATTTGACAAGTGGGACACTCCTGAATGTAGCGTTGAACTTCCCCTTTCAGCCCTTTCCAAGAAAATCTTTCCCGGATCTGCCTATATGTTTTGAAGAACCCTTGATGACCAGCAAGCGGAATGTCATGAAATGTCAACAAAATCTTGTTTGTGAGCTTAGAATCAGCCACCAAAAAGATTCTACCCTTGTAGTGTATCAGCCCTTCAACCACCTTGTACCTTTCGACATGAAAAGTACCCTCAATGATGCTGGTTGCAAACTGATTTTTGGCATTATCAGCAAGCAACGTGTCCTTCCAATCAGTAGTAAGCTCACACAATGAGCTCAAATGGGGTCTCCTAGATAGAGCATCAGCCACAATGTTGTTTTTTCCCTTGACATACTCAATGTCAAAATCGTAAGCTTGAAGCTTACTCACCCACTTTTGTTGCCTCTCGTTTAGATCCTTTTGATGCATGAAGTGCTTGAGACTATTGTGATCAGTCTTGACCACAAACTTGCTTCCCACTAAATACTGTCTGAACTTAGCTAATGCATGCATAATGGCAAGCATTTCCTTATCATAGATGGAGTAGGTCCTCTCAACACCTCTTAGTTTTCTGCTCTCAAACACAATGGGATGTTTGTCTTGCATCAAAACAGCCCCAACTCCTTCACCGGATGCATCACATTGTAGCTCGAAAGGCTTGGAAAAATCTGGAATAGCCAGAATCGGACAAGAGCTCATGATCCTCTTAAACTTATCAAAAGTAGTTTGAGCCTTTTCTGACCAACAAAAAGCCCCCTTTTTTGTGAGGTTAGTAAGAGGAGAAGCATTTTGTGAGTAGCCTTTCACAAATCTTCTGTAAAATCCACAAAGACCCAAGAACCCTTTCAAATGAGTCAAGTTCTTAGGAGGTGGCCAATCAAAAACTGCCTTGATCTTTTCAGGACCGACCTTCACTCCCTCAGCACTGATTATGTGACCAAGGTAAAGTAGCTCCTTCATTCCAAATTCACATTTGGATTCTTTGGAAAACAAGCTCTCAGATTCTAGGATGCTAAGCACTTCCTCCAAGTGCTTGAGATGTTCTTCCCATGTCTTGCTGAAAATTAGGATGTTGTCAAAAAATATTAATACAAACTTCCTCAACTGCTTTTGAAAGACTCTGTTCATACAAGACTGGAAGGTAGCAGGAGCATTAGTCAACCCAAATGGCATGACTAGAAAATCGAAGTGGCCATAGTGACATCTAAAAGCTGTCTTCTCAACATCAGATCCTCTCATCCGAATTTGGTGGTAGCCCGATCTCAAATCAATCTTTGAAAAGAACTTGGCTCCATGTAGCTCATCAATGAGCTCATCTATCCTCGGAATGGGGTATCGGTTTTTGATGGTGCTTTGATTCAAAGCACGATAGTCCACACACATTCGAATGGTACCATCCTTCTTCTTCACAAGAACAACTGCTGAAGCAAAGGGACTCTTGCTTGAACAAATGAAGCCCATCTCCAAGAGTTCCTGAATGTTTTTCTCAATCTCGTCCTTCTGCTTCTTAGGATACCGATATGGAGTTGTAATAACTGGTTTAGCTCCTTCCTTGAGCTCTATGACATGCTCTGAACCCCATTCAGGAGGTGGTCCAGGAGGTAAATCAGCAAATACCTTGCTCTTCTTTGTGAGTAAAGACTGAATATCGGGAGGATAGTCTCTCTTAGTTTCAACCGGACTAGCAGGAAGAATCATACATTCTGCAGCCCACTCACCTTGATCATGACGAATCAGCCTTGCCATTCTCTTGAATGACACAATCCGAGGACCCCCATTGGACATTCCTCTTAGTACTACCCTCTTCCCATCGGATTGGAACTTGAGCTCCATGGTTTGCAGATTTAAGGAGATCTCTCCAAGTGAACGCAGCCATTCAATGCCTAGAACGGCATCCGTATCTCCAATGTTGACTACATAGAAGTCGTCCTTGACTTCGTAGTTTCCCAATTGCATAGTCATGTTTGAGATCTTCTTGGTGCATGAGATGTGAAACCCATCAGCAACCATAACCTTGAAGCCTTCAAACTCTTCTGTTTGCAGCCCCTTCTTTGCCACCACAACTTCATCAATGAAGTTATGTGTTGCCCCAGTGTCGATCAAAGCAACTGTTCGCTGCCCCTTAATCATCCCTCGAACTTTGAAGGATTCGTTCTTTTGAAAGCTCGAAAGTTGAGCCAAAGTACCTCCAGTTCCCTTTTCATCTTCAGACTCTTCTGGAGCTCTTTCCACTTCACTATCATCAAAATTAGACTGCTGGTCTGAAAAATCAGAATTACTTTCTCCAGCTGAATAGTATTCAATTTGATGAAATTTGACTCCCTTTGGGCAAACATGATCTTGGGACCATTTTTCTCTACACTGGAAACATAACCCCTTTCTTCTGAGTTCATTAAGTGTCTCTGGATCCAATCTTGTGACATGAGGTTTATGCTGTTTGAACTCCTTATGATGAGGTCTTTGATGAGGCCTTTTTCCTTTATCCCCTTTGTGAAATGTTGGCTTGGATTGAAACTTTGCTTTAGGAGCAGCCCACTCCATGTTTCTTGCTTTCTTCATTGCCTCCTGTAGGGAGGGTGGATCAAAAGCTTTAATCCAACCCTTGAGTGGCTCCATCAATCCTTCACTGAATAGGATCACCAAACGCCTCTCAGTGATTCCTGTGACCATCATTGAGAGTCTCTGAAACTCAACTATGTAGGCATCAACTGTGCCATATTGCCTAAGTTGTGCCAATTCTCTGAAATGTACTTCAGGATCTTTTTTCTCAAATCTCTCTATGAGCCTATTGGTGAACTCATCATAGGTAGTGATAGACCGATGACCCAAGGTGACTAGGCCATGGTACCACCACTCGTGCGCCACCCCATCTAGGTGTAGCGTAGCGAACTTAATCGCCTCCTCTTCCGCCATGGGTCTAAGAGCTGGATAATTATCTAACTTCTGTATCCAAGCTCTGGCTGAGCTATTGTCACTCCCATCAAAATGTGGAAGCATGACCTTGTTGACAGCTTGATGCAAATCCCCATGTACTGTTGTTTTTCTTTGTTCATAATGCCTTCCTTGTCCTCTATTCTTCCTTTTATGATCCATAAAATCATTATAAGACATATCTATCTTGATTTCATCAGGTAGAGAATCATACTCAGCACGGCTGAGTCTCAACTGTTCAACAAATGAAGTATTTTCTTCTGGATTAGGTTGAGTGTTTACTAGTGCCAAGAAGGTGGGTTTGAATGGTCTGGAAGAAATGTATGTGTTGTTTGAAATAGGCTGAGCAACATGTCCATCATGCTGGTTGGTGGCACTGTGTTCTCCTCTATGCCCTGGGTTGCTTTGTGGAGTTGTGTTCTAGCCCACTTTCCCCATCATGAGAGATACCATATCCATTAAGGCATCCATCTTCCTTTCAAATCTCTTCCCCGGACTTATCGATCTTTCTCTTCCCTTCCCACTATCTTCTCTGTTACCACCCGATGTCCTCTCATTATCCCCGATTTTTGTTTCCTGAGAAGACTCCCAATGAGCCCTCAAAACTTCTGATGCTGTCTGACCTTCTGGAGCGTGATGCCACTGAAACTGATTTGCAGCCTTCTTGTCTTCCCTTGCAAAGTATCTCTTCTCTCTGTCACTCATAGACGGTTTGTTTCATAGGATGGCAGGATGCGTGGCTCTGATACCACTGAAATATTCCGAGCCAACTTTTTTTATTTTTCAATTGCAAATTACAATCAACACGCACCCGTTAAGGTTAGCTCTAAACCAAAACGATGCTGAAAGCAACTCTAACCAGAATGTACACCAAGATCCCGATGTGGTCAAGGTGTTGTTGTGATCTTTTCACACATCGCCCCATTCAAAATGGGGACCCCCCTAATTTTCGCTCCATTCTAGTCTTTTGGCTTGGGTTTTTCTCTCTCTCTCTCGCTCTGTCTCTTTTCTGATGTCTGCCTTTCAAGGGTTGCGCCCGTCAGTGAATTTAAGCGTGAAATTGACCAAGTCTGAAAATTAGGGTTTCATTTTTCCTGGTCAATCCAAGGTCGAATAAAGTGAATTAATTGAAAATTGAGACTAACATTGTTGTCAGCATGTTTCCGGCAGGCTCTTAGCAAATTTTCATCAGATTCTGAGGTACTTACTATTTTTAGTAAGTGTGAAATTACAGACAATCTGTCAGCATTTTTGAGATTCCAACAGTCACACAGCATTCAGAGCGCATCAGACTACTCGTATGCAGAATTTGAGCGAAAACAAACAACTTTCTATTTTTAGCAGTCCAACTTCTGGCGCAAATTTCAGGGTTCAGATACAGAGTTTTTCTTTGCATGTTGACATATTCCTTCTGGGTTTTTCGAGACCTTCGCAGTGATGTAACATGCAAGACGAGACGACAACTTTCAGAATTCAGTCTTCCGAGGCTATTTTTAGGGTTTGCATGTCAGGGTTTCTTTTGTATGTCGGGTGATTCCTGATGGGTTTTTCGAGAGCTTCGCGATGGTATGACATGCAAATGAAGATGACCACTCAGTAAGGAACTTGCTATTTTTAGCAGGTATGTCCCGGCAGTCGCTTCCCAGCAGATCAGAATCACGAGCTGATCGCAGTGCCACAGAAACGAAGAGAAACGGAGATCATTTGATATGCATCACGAGAAATTAGGGTTTCGGCTTGAACTGAAAAGAAGGGGTGAAAAGCGGGGAATTTTCGAAATAGGTGTAAACCACAGCGATCGACATCATGAACTATCTATTTGCGGTAAAATTCAAGTCAAAGCGGGCACTATTATGAAGTAGGGAGATTAATTTAGGCAGCTAAAATAGTAGTCGAGGTGCATCACGGTGATATCAGCGATAAGATCCGTGGTGAGGCGCTCATTCAAATTTCAAGTTAATGCGGAAGCGATGGAGCTACTCGAAACAAGAAGGTTACTATTTATAATGCAAACCACCTTTAATAGACTGCATCATTTAGAGGGTGGAAGCTAAAATAAGCGATGTCGGCGAGGACAACAAAGATCATGAAAGATCGCGATGTTAATTTCAAATCGTTCGAGCTTGAGATCACAAAGAATCCGAGGGAGCTTACTATAAGCGCGGAGCATGAAGCCGTACAAAAGCGAAATTAAGTCGAGGAACTTCATCCAGTGGACATGGCAAAATGCGCCCAGTTGATGAGGAGGCATGAAAATTTCTAAGAACAAAACTCGTCCTCCACACAGGCTAAAATGCGCCCAAGGATAAGAAAGTCAAAGAAAGTCAACGATTTTATCGATGAAGCGTGGGAATCTTTAACAGAGAAGAGGTTTTGAGGGTAAAATATCTCCACCTTCCATCGTAAATCCCCTCTTCAGGGTAAAATCATTAAATTGCAAGAGAGTCAAAGTGGTCAAAGCTTTTTATCCTCCTCCATAGGCAAAATGCGCCCAAATGCATGCATGTCAAGACAAAAAATGGAAGTTGAAGGGTCACTCCATGGCGTGGTAAGATGTTTATCCGCCACCACCTTCAAAATGCGCCCAGGAGGAAAATGGGTCAACAAGTCAAAGTTCTTATCCTTCTCCTACATAAAAATGCGCTCAAGTTAGAAGAGAGTCAACAAGTCAAGGAAACTCGTCCTCCTCACCCTCCTAAATGCGCCCAAAACAAGCATGTAAAGACAAGAAAGGAGAAGTCGAAGGGTCATCCCTCTTGCATGCCTAAATGCGCCCAAGTTGAGGTGGTAAAAGTGAATGCAAGGGGGTAAGCGAGGTAAGAGATACTTCAAAGCGTGGTAAAAGGTGGTGAATGCTAGGCGTTATCCCTCTTCAAGTCTTAGATGCGCCTAAGGTGGTAAGTATTGGAGAAATTTTCTAAGGCGTGGTGAAGTGATATGTGTGAGGTGGTAATTATTGAAGATAATATGCTAAGGCGTGATTTTAAATCCCCTCTTCAAGTGTTATGCGCCTAAAGGGATGAACTAAAATGTGAAGCGAAGCAACTTGCTAGGTGATAAAAAAAAGATTTTCAAAAGGCAAGGATGAATATTCCCCTTCACACACATAAAACGCCTAAGATGTTGAGTGAAAAAAAAAATGAAATATTTCTAAGGCGTTAGAGTTTTAAATAAAATTTGCCTTACAAGTGTGAAGTAAAATGCTAGTGTGGAGTAGGAAATAAAAGTGTGCTAGGCATGAATAAAATTTTTCAAAATGAAGTTGATAAAGTTTCCACCACTGGCGAATGAACCAAAATTTTCCAAGGCAAATTCTCAGAGTGTAGGATGATCTAAAATATTTTCTAAGGCAAAAATATTTTCTCCCTTGGAAAATACGCCTAGAGCTCAAGGTGGTGAAATTTTCTTTCGTGAAACTCCGGCAAACTTTTCAGGGATGAAGTCAAAGAATGATAATAATGCAAGATGATTCAAAATTTTCTCAAGTTGGAGCAACACATGATGATCACGGGCGAAGAATGAATTTAATTTGATGAAGATAATATTTTTCTAAGGTTCAAAATTCAAAAATTAAATGAACCCGTTCGTTGGGTACCCATGGATTCGAAGCGTTCTGGAGAAAATTCTCTTCTGGGTACTGGACATTTGCGATGACAGATGGATTTCCAAGTCTTCCGCGCTCCGCCAGTACTTTTTCAGTGAAGAATTTAATCAGTGCTCAAATTGTGAATTTTCCTAAGGAGAAAATTTAAAATTCTCTAAGGCAGGATGAATAAAATGTGTTTTTCAAGATGAATTTCTCCGGACAACGAATTTGAAGTTGGAATTGCCTAGACGATTTTGATTGAATTCTTCGAAGATAAATTTTCCAGAGATGATGAAGAGTTAAATTCGAATTTCAAGTGACAGAGCTCCGGCTGGTGAATTAAAAGGATGGATTTAAATTAAATTTTTCAAAAATAAATTCAAATATACCAGTCAAAGTTAAGTTTCTAGAAGAGCAAGATTCCTGACGTCGAGAGACAAGTGTCAGAAATACCAGAGAGGGAGAATTCGAATTTTGAAGTGGAGTAGTGGAAATTGAATGTACTGGCTATAATTGGCTTCTTCTAGAATTCGAATTTTGGCTATAAAATGAAGGAGTCTCTCACTCATTTCTCACAGTTGAAGAAGTCGACTTGCTCTTGAGAGTGTTGCTAAGCATTGCTAAGGCTTGAAGTTCGATTTTTATTTTAGCTAAGTCTGAGAGTTACTGGGAGGAAGGCGTTGGAGATTGGCTATTGCTGAAGTTCGAATCTGCTGAGGGGCGCCTTGAGTTGCCAATACAAGTAGAGGAAATTTCGACTCAAGGAGGAGTTGCTGAGTTGCAAAATTGTTGATTGAAGAGGTATTCAAAATTGCTGGAGCTTGTAGAGGGACGCTTTGCAAGTTGCTGAAGATTCAAATCTGCAGTTGAAGAAGGACGCCTGGAAGTGGTGAAATTGTTGATCTTAAAAGTGCGAACTTGCTGATTGATACTTGTTGGTGCAAAGTACGAGTTTATCAGGTTGCTGATTGAGGTTGCTAAGGCTGAAGCTTACTTAGAAATTTTTCTAAGTGTTGAAGTTCGATTTCATTGGAGAAGAAGCTGAGGTTTGCAAATAAGAAAAGTTATTGCAGCTTCTTGAAGTCGACTGCAGCCCCTGCACAATGTCTTATTTATTTTATAAATTAAATTGCTGATGAATGTTTGTTATGTTACAGATGGCTGAGACAAGGGCGACTGGCAAGGACAATGGTGCATCTAGACAGGCTGTGATCAAGAAGCTGAGCAAAACGTTCATGCCGGAATCAAAGTTCATTTCGAAGTTGGGCAAGTTGATAGACACCAATTTGGGCTCCGTCAACCTAGAGACCTTTAAGAACAGAATGTTAGGGATTGGAAGTCATCGACCTTCTACCACCTCGCACAACATTGTCCGAAGTGGGTTATATGCAGCTGCTGGTTTCCCTCCAGCCATTCAATGCTCGGAACTGATAATGGAGTGCGCCAATTATTACGATAAGGATCATCGGTCAATCATGTCACCAGATGGACAAGTACTAGCCAATCTTACTCCAGCGGCCATTGGTGAAGCTTTCGGGGTCCCTGTGCACAGAAACATGGTTTACAAATCCAGAGAGCGAGCGGAGCGAATGTACGCTTCTGCTTTTGAGAGATGCACGGAGACGATTAACACTCACTGGATGAGCACTCCCAAGCCTTGTCGTACGAAGTTGCCAAAGCAGATCATTGCGGATGACTTGAAACAAGAATATTGTGATCTCATCATGATGCTGAGCAGGGTTGGTGGTTGTGCACAGTCCTTTATTTTCGAGCCTTGGACGTTTTACTACATCAACCTGGTGCTGGAAGGGAAAGATTATGTCAATTGGGCCGAGATGATCAGTGATAATTTGCATGAGCAGCTCCTGAGCTTGAGAAGAATGAAGACGTTTTATATGAGCTCCTACATCATTTATATGTTGGCACGTATGACTAAGTACAGAGGGATCTCTTACAAGGAACCCGTCGGTTGTGGCTCCCCCCAGTTTAAAATATATGATGCATGTCCACAGTTGCATTTGGCGAGCACAACTCATTACAAGCGTGTCAACGATGCTTTCACCATGTACATCACGAGATTGCTCCAGGAGCGGTTACACCACAGAATCTCGAGGGAAGCCCAGGAGTTGATTGAAAGGTATGGGTGCTGGTTTATACAATTCCCGAGGTTTTCGTATATTAGGCTGCAAGGTTTTTCATCATATCATTATCAGGCTGCTTCAAAAGTACCCAACCGATAGAATATTGATGCTAGAGATATCTAGGCAATTGCTTGCCTATGATAAGATTCAAAAAAAAAAGAAAAAGGGAGGAGTAGAATTTCCAATTGTCATGGGCAACTCGGATGAGGTGTGTCCCTCAATACAGGCAGCTAGAGAGGCTGAAAGTGAACTTCAATTTTATCATTTCTCATATCATACTATCCGACAGCACTATGACCCACATCACAACATCAAATGGGTACTGTCAGAAGAATTTAAACATAAGGCCACCATTGAGGATTATTCGGCTGATGCGGCAGATGAGATTGAAGTTAGGAAGAGAATGTTCTCTTGGTTGCCGATTACTTTGATCAAGGAGTGTGAAGTTGTGCCAATTCCAGACCAGGTGAATGAGGATATGGATGTTGGCTCAACCGATTGCGTACCGCTAGAGATATCACCCCACCTCCGGGGACAATGAACTCCTAGATTTACTTAGACAACATCTTCATTCCCATCCCAATATTCACTAGAGCATGGGTTGATAGGCTGTTCAGTTAAAGTGAGTGTAATAATCGCCTTTGACTTATTAAATTCTGATGGTGGGGAGATCACATGACCACCACCTGAAGAAGGTGATTACACTCTAGGTTCAGAAATTCAAAAGAAAGAGCTGTCTGACAGAGCCTACTCAAATGTAACCCCAGAGTCAAGCGCTTGCATCACCATTGGAGACACGCCCAAGTATAGGAGGTTTCATTGTTTGTTGATCGAGAATGTAACCCAACGTGCGCAAGTGGGTACAGCATATTCAGCCCATCCTGAGAAGCTCGCTAATGAGCGCCAACGCGACTGCTAGGGCTTCCATCGAAGATGATGAGGGGACGGCCATCGACCGGCCAAAGTAGGAGTTAGAGGCGGCTATGAATGATGATGATGATATAGTTTCAGGAGACACTCAGCCACTTGAGGACGATGAGCCTCGGCAGAATGATGTAGAGGATGAGCAGGTTAGAGAGGTAGAAGCACAAGAACAGCAGCCCTTCGATATACAGTACGATGTGCCTGATTGGCTTAAGGACAAAATGAGAAGAAGCCCCAGCGAGGAAATTGATCCAGCAGTTTAGATGGAAGAATTTTTGAATAGGATCAGTGCACCTCCACAGAAGAAGAAAGCAAGAAAGTGTTCAAAGATCTCCACTAAAGAGGATGGTTCCCGTACTCTTCATGTAGCTATGCCACGAGTTGAGTGTGACCGAAATGAAGCAGTGCCTGAGAATTATGTGGTCACGACTTTAGATTTAGGACGTCCCACTGGTGCACAGATTGTAGAGGAGTGTGATAACTCCTATCTTGCCCTCAAAGACAGATTATTCAAGAAGGAAGGAAAAAACAAAAGGTTGAAAAGAGAACACAAGGCTTTAATCGGATATATGCAGCAGTGTCTCGTTCTCGAGGGCAGGATATTCCAGTTATAGAGCCTCCAGCAGAGATACCCAGAGAGTCCATCAGTGGCTTGGTGGAGTTAGGAAAAATGGCACAAGAAGCAGAAAGTGGGTCACAGGGGTTCGTGCTGAGACAGAAAAGTTTATGGAGGATCTTGCTTTTGCTTTTCAGCAAGCCTCTAGTATTTTGGCACGGATGGAGGCAGTTGATCATGCTTGGGGCGCTTCTGTCTATCAGAGTAAAGTAATTCAGCGTCTTGAGGCATTTGAGGCATGTTCCGTTGCGATCTGATTGATGGAGGTGTCATTCAGGAGAATGAACAGATATGATTTCTCGAGATGGTATTCTTCAGCGATCACGGGGCGTGGTTTCTTCGACGCTGCACAGGCGGATTCAGCCAGGGTACATAAAGCTATGGCCAATATTATTGATGGAGTTCAGAATACTTTTGAGGCCATATTTGCTAGGCGGCTGAATCCAGATGAAGTTAATGTTGATAATTTGAGGGGTAGGCTGGTGCCTTTCTTTTCAGATGTTAAGACCTTTGTACAAGATGATTTCGAGAACACTTCTACTTTCTCCACCTTGATCCAGAGCACGCAGGATTCTTTATTGCTTGGAGAAAATCTTGTACGAGGCATGAGCATTCAAAGTGTTAGGAGTTTCACTGGATTGTGTTCCACCCATTTCAGTTCAGGAAGTTGAGGCTGTACTTGGCAGATTTGTTGAGCTTGCAGCTAGAGAGAAGGAGAACGGGAACGCACTGCTGGACGAGGATCTTCTAGAAGACTGATTGTGGGCATTTATTGCCTTTACTATTTTGGGGAGTGAGTGGGAATCTTTGATTCATTTAATGTACCACTCCCTATTCTGGCAGTTTTTAGGGTTAGGGCTGAGGTGGCACGATTTTGGCCACTCTATTGATTGTAACCCTAGCCGTCTTTTGGACTGGGCTAGCTATATAAAGGGGGAGTCCCCCTCATTTGTAATCCATTAGATTAGACAGATATTGGACATTAGCATTGGAGCTAGAGTTAGAGAGTAGAGCATAGTAGATCATTTTGCTTAGCATAGTGTGGAGGAGAAAGAAAGTTTTCCCTTTGAAAACTTTTGTGGAGATTGTTGTGTAACACTTTTCATGATAATAGATCTTTTCATTGATGGTGGAATTCGTCTTGTCATGAATAGCTAGCAAGGTCTCTTCTTCCTTTCGAATCCAAGTAGTATAACTTTCATTCCATGCAAGTAGTTTACTTTGATGTGTGGTGTTTTGTTGAGGTAGCTTCTTTCATTCCATACCACTAGCGGCTTGTTGATGATAAGTTCGCCTTGCGTGGTCCACTGGACATTATCTTGAATTTAACTTCGGTTGTGATTTGTATACCTATATGCGTCGTTTTGATGGTGTATGTATGCTAAGTTATAATCTGAACATCCTTTGCTATCCCCTTGAAGATTGCACTGATTTTGCCGAAGTTGTCCGACGTGAGCCTAGGCGAAATTTGGCTGAAGTCTGCCAAAACTGAGCTCCACATATCCTGCATTTAGAATTGAATACAAATTTCTTAGGCCTTACACTCTTTTACTTTCCGCATATTTCCGATTAGCTTTAGGAAAACGTACTACATTGCCAAATCATACACGCAAGAATCCCCTTTAAATCATACACTGACTGTTAACTGCAAGAAGTCTGAATGATTGTGTAAGTCCCCTCGTAAGAACACAGCAATACACATCAACCAACTGAGGGTATTCTAAGTATTTGGAACCTTGGAGTTGAACGTGCGAACTTTCTCGCAATCTTAGCGCACGGAATACTTTGATCAAGAGAGAACGGAATAGCCTTCGGACTATTTTTGTTTTGCTGTTTGGTGCGGTCACAAAAACCACGTCAATAGGTGTGAGCATTGGTCAGAGGATCTTAAAGAAATGCTGATACAAAGAACTCTAACCAAGAATGCACCGGAGAATGACGAGCATGTGGTCAGAGGATCCCTACCAACTAATAAGCTGAAATAACTCGACGTCAAGAATGTGCTTTCCAACCCGAGATGGAATTGGAGCTACTATATGACGAAGATGCTAAGAATTACAATGCAATTAAGGAAAATAAACGAGAATGCTGAAGTAACTCTACGTCAAGAATGTGCTTTCCAACCCAAGATGGAATGGGAGCTACCATATGATGGAGATGCTAAGTATTACAATGCAGTTAAGGAAAATAAGTGAGAAGGCTGATAGTACTACTGTTCAGCTTACAACATGATAGAGAAAGCCTTGCTACGAACATGAATCAAGAGTTAAATAGTGCTGCAACAATATAATTGAATCTCCTTCACTAGATCATAAAGCTTAGATCAGAAACTCCACTCTAAAGACCAACTTGACAATCTGATTTTTGACAGTCCTATTTTTCACATGCATGAACAGCAGCCCTAAAACTCACTAGTTTGCTCACAACTCACTCCAAACTTACTCAAATTTCACGAGACAAAATGCATAATGATCTTAGGATGATGGCGCCCAAGATTGAATCACAAAACTAACCCAAAAGATCCTATTTAATTTATGCACGAATTTCAAGACAATCCTAGATGGTACGGCCCTCAAGGAAGGGCGATTTGCTTTTAAAAATTCAAGACTCCATTAAAAAATCTGCAAATTAGAGGAAAGGGTCGACCCTCATAGACAAATAGATAAAGACAATACCCAGAATGATTTTTTTTGTATTTTTTGACTTGTGATTAAAAACAACAATCAGCTATAAAGAATATGCAAATCCAGAATCTCACTAATATGCATAAAATTGAACTACAAAGCCACACAATGACTACAATGCAGAATCACACTACAAATCACTCAAACTACAACTACCTCATCACTAGTCGCTATCTCTCAAGCAAGAAGCAATGCCAAGCTAGGAGGCTTACATTCCTCGAAGCAATCCCACAGCCAATCCGGCAGCATAACATTCCCGTAGACAAAAGATAATCCAAAAGAAGAGAAGGAACCTCCTTTATAGAATGAAGAGAAGACTCCGGAGGCTTCTAGGAAGTGCGCCCTAATCCCAAGCTGCTTTTAGGTTTAATCTTTGACCAAAACTCTTTCTTCAAAATGGCGTACCTTCCTTGAGAGATATAAATCACTTCTCTTTTTTTTAAATAAAATATAACCTCCTTCAAATAGGCGTCCATTTTCCCTTGAGCAAATATAAACTTTAGAAATATAAAAATATTTCCTTCATGAGAAAATACCCCTGAAAGTCCCCTTCTTTAAAACAATTGTTAAGTTATATCACTAGGCCAAGGGGTAATTTTAAAATAAAACATTTTGACTTAAAATAACTTATTTCTCCAAAAAGAACCCCTTAAGCCAAAAAATGAGAATTACCCAATGAACTGCCAGAAGAGTAAAGTTGACTGAGCTGATGCTGACTGGACCACTGCTAAAAAAAGAATTTACTAAAAATAGTAAATTCCTGAAGGTGCTCAGAATGCCATGAAAAACATACCACTGCAAAGCTCTTTGAAAACCCAGAAAGAATCCGCCATTAAATCAACCAACCTCGAGCAAAAGCATCCTCCAAAACACGAAACCCTAATTTCACCTTCCGAGTAGCCTACGGGTCTCCGGAATAGGCCAACAGTCAACTAGAAAGATCATGCTCGAGAAGGGGACATTACAATTTGTAATGCTCTCTCCTCTGACTTGCGAATCTATCAAAGCTCATGCGTTCCCTAACCTGTGGTGTTAACAATTTCCATTCGACATTCGCTGCCATGAGAGTATCTGCAAATATTTCCTCTCCCTCTTCTTCTGCATTACCCTCTTCTGATTCATCCCTCAAAAAGGTAGGACGTGTAGGTCTATCTGCAGTTCGTGAAGGAGCGCGATGTGCCCTAGGTGTCCCAGCCACACTCCTGTTATCCTCTGCAACCCTCTTCTGCTGTATCTGTGGGACAAACTGCTGCATTGTTGTTATAAACCCCTCGAAAGCTCGAGTCATCCGCTCAAAAATCTTTCTACCATCTCTATCGTCATTGTTTTCCTCATTTCTTCTTTTGTTTCTTGATGGACCTTCTTCTTCCCTGTCACCCATTTCTGCTACTGGTATATCTTCAAACGGGTTATCCTCTTGCCAATTGTCTACTTGCTCGGCCCTTCTACAAGTGTAGTATCTATATTGACCTCTCATGTGAAACTTTGACCCTCCAGGATGGCAAGATCAAGGCTCTGATACCACTATAGTGTTCCACCACTTTGCTGAAATCGTTTTCACAGAGTTTTGTATTTCTGATTTTTTTGTTTTTTTAGTTTTTATCTCTTCCTTCTTGTTGTTGAGCTTGTTTGCCAATGTGCAAAAAGTACCAACAAGCATATACATGCAATGGAAACTTCAAATAAACTAAAGTACTGAAACAACCTTGAGTACATTGCTCAATTTAGTGGCCAAATATGATTTATTCATTACATAATAAGATGCATACAACATATAACTTACAACAAATCTAAAACTACATATATCTTATACCATATTTTTACTTACAGCCATACAACACTGCGAATAGTGATTTGCTACAGTAACAAACCCCAATAAATTGCTCACACCAGCTGAAATACTAATTTCTCCACTCTATATCTGAAATGGGAGGCCTCCTAGGACTAGGGCGCGCCTTTTTGGAGTGATAGCAGCCTCTTATGAGAGGCGTTTTCTTCCTTTTTTGCTGATGAAACCCTCAAGAGAGGGGCGGCTGGCTCTAGCTCCTCAAATCAGTCCCAAAATGCTTCAAAATGCAAGCAGCCCTTAGCAAAACAATGTTGAAGTCGATGGCTGCCAACCCCACTCAGAAATCAGCTCAAAAACTTTGCGAATCAGCTCTCAATGTCTCCAAATGTGCGTTCAAATTCAACTCAGCAACCTTAAGGTGGTGTTTCACACCCTCAAACAACTCCAAATGAAAAATCGAGCCCCCTCCAGGCTTACCCACTGCAAGAAATCAGGAAACCCTTGCCTCCCTCTTTCTGTAAAACCTAACTCCCAAGTCAATGAAGCAAAATAACCAAATGCATGAAGAGGGTCGAACTTTTCCCCTCTAGTTATATGTTTTTGCATTGAAATTACTATTCATTAAAGTGAGCACTATTCACTTAAGTTATAACATTTTTCACTTTATGAATGAATAGTAACTGAAAAATATAAAGTGACCCCTTCATTTTAAAGACTCGTGGTCCCTAGGCCAAAGACAGTGGAATAAAAAGTGAGTATCATAAATTTAAGGACAAGTAGCATGCCAAACGCAACAATTCACCTTGCCACCATACTTCGAAGATCAGCACTGCAATTTGACGACCGAGTGCCCGTCCAAGTGACCTTCTATCTAGAACCATTAGCCTACGAGGGTCGACATGATAGGCTAATCCATTGATTTTTTTGAAGACTAGCTAGAAGGGGACATTACAAATTCAGTCACACACACACGTCAGTAGCAGTAATGCTTCTATGTAATGTCCCCTTCTCAATTGTGATCGATTTAGTTGACCGTTGGCCTATTCTAGAGACCCGTAGGCTACTCGGAGGGCGAAATTAGGGTTTCTTGTTTTTGAGGAGGTTGTTGTTTGAAGATTGAAGATTGGATTGCGGATTCTTTTTGGGTTTTTAGAGAGCTTCGCAGTGGTATAGCTCGTTTGGTGTTCTGAGCAATTTCTTGAATTTACTATTTTTAGTAAATTCTATTTCTGGTAGTGGTCCTGTTGGCTACAGTGCTGTTGGCTCTCTTCTTCAACCAGTTTAGTTGGTAATTTGATTTTTGGCCTTTGGATGCATTTTCTGGAGAGCTAAGTTATTTTCATATTATAATGTTATATTTTAATATTATAACCCCTTGACCTAGCATTATAACTTTATGTTGTTTTAAAAAGGGGGATTTTGAGGGTGAAGGCCTCATCAGGAGATAATTTATATTTTAAGGCCAAATTATGGGTTGGAGAAGTGGGACACCTACTTGAGAGAAAGATTAATTTTTATAAAAGTGAAATATTGCCTTATGAGAAAAGGACGCCACCTTTGGAGGGAAAAGAGTTGAAGTCAAATTTGAATTTGGACGCCCTTCTTGAAGCTTCTTGAAGATTCTCCTCAAGTCTTTATATGCTGGCCTCAACTCTTCATTTGCCATCTTTTGTCTACCATACCGTTATGCTACTGGATTGTCTTCAGGCACACGCTTCGAGGAAAGCATACCTCCTAGCAATGACTCATCTTCTTGCTTGAAAGATGGCAACTAGTTGAGAAGTAGATTGTAGTTGAGTTATTTTAGCATTGCATTTGAGTTTCCTAGCATATTAGTTCAATTTCCTTGCATTTTAGACATATTTTGGATTTGCTGAATATCATAGCTGATTGTAAGAATTGCTCATATCTCATGAAATAAAAATATTATTGTTCTGGGTGTTTTTCCTTTGTTCTTCTCAGCCTGGGGCGACCCCTTCCTAGAAGTTTCAGATTTTATTTTATTGTCTTAGATTTTATCTTGCAAAAATTGCCCTTCTCTGGGCCGTACCATTCTGTCCTACCTGGCAAGTGTTTAGAAAAAAAATAACTTCAATTTGTCAGCTGTTTCTTAGTCTAGTCTTCATTGTCATCATCCTAGCATTCGTTTGCATCAAGTCTCATATCATTCTGGCAAGTATTGAGTGAGTTGTGAGTATTTTAGTGAGTTTTAGTGTTGTTGATTACTTCATTTCAGTCGCTGGTCTGTCATATTAGTCTTGAATAAATGTAAGTTGTGAGGAGATTGAGTCTTAAGAGTCTTGTTAAGCGTTGAGGAAATCATATTTAGTTTTGCAGCATTGGAGGACTTTTTAATATGGGGTTTTGGCAGGCATTCTATCATATTGTAAGTTGAATATTAGTACTATCAACAATTCTCCTTTCTCTCTTTCACTTACTTATTTGTACTTCCCGCTGAATAAGTGGAAGAGGTTGGCTTGCCGCCTATTTACTTTCAGTCAGTAGTTTTAGGGACCCTTTCACCATATGCTCGCCATCACTCGGCGCCATCTTGGTTAGAGTTACTTCAGCTTATCTTGCATAAGATCCTCTGACCATATGCTCGTCTACCCTAGACGCATTCTTGGTTAGAGTTCCCTTCCAGTTCTGCATCTGCATTAGATCCTTTGACCATATGCTCACACCTTGCCCACATCGGGATCCTGGTGTACATCCTTGGTTAGAGTTGCTTTCGCATCGTTTTGGTTTTAGAGCTAACCTTAACGGGTGCGTGTTGATTGTAATTGTAATTGGAAAAAACAAAAAAAAAAAATAGTCCGGTTCTTTACAGTGGTATCAGAGCCATGATTCTGCCAACCTGAGCGCTACAGTGATTCAGTTGTCAGATGAGTGACAGTGATTGCAGATACTACACCAGAAGTCAGGCCAAAAAATAGCAGTCATAGTTTCCGCCAGTGCCAGAAGCAAATACTTTTTCAGAGGCTTTGGGAGAAACAAGGAAAGCAGTAGATACTGGTAAAGCAGTTGAGAACATGTCAGACAGTCATAAGCAGGCCAAGGATGAGAGAGATGAAAGGATGGAAAAGAAGTTTGATGGGATGATTGATATGATGTCCCGTTTGCTTGCAAGAATGGATCAGCAAGCTGCTCAGAATCATACCCCTAGTCAAAACAATGCCACAGGTGAAAATAGTGGTGTCAATGGAAATAATGGCAATGGGAGAGACAGGACTATTGGCCAACATGAGGCCACCTCTAGAGGATCAGCCTCTAGGCCACTCTTTCCTACATTCACTCAGAGGGAGGATCCTCAAGTTGAAGCTGCCATTCCTTTTGCAGATGATGCCAGGCAAGCCTACTTGGAGTATACCACCTTACCCCTTGATATTAGAAACCAATGGTCATTTGATCAATTCTTGAACCAAAGAAACAAAAGGAACAGAGGAAGAACTAATAACCGAGCTCCTATGGCTTCTAAGACTGACTTTTGCAAGCCCTTGGGAAGGTGTCATTGGCTCACTTCAATGGAAGTGATAAGTGTTTAGCAAGGTCGTGGGTTCAAAAGCTGGATAACTACCTATCGTTAAGGCCCATGCTAGAGGAAGATGCCATAAAGTTTGCAACGTTGCATTTGGAAGGAGCTGCCCATGAGTGGTGGTACCATGGTTTGGTCACTCTTGGCCACAACCTCATTCGAACCTATGATGAATTCACCAACAAGCTGATTGATAGATTCGACACTAAGGATCTTGAAGTGAAGTTTTGAGACCTAGCACAATTGAAGCAGCATGGTTCCTTGGATGCTTACATAGCTGATTTTCAAAGGCTTTCCGTGATGGTGCCCAACATCACTGAAATAAGGTTGGTTGTATTGTTCTCCGAAGGATTGGTTGAACCCTTGAAAGGGTGGGTTAAAGTTTTCGATCCACCAAGTCTCGAAGAAGCAATCAAAAAGTCTCGAAGTATGGAGTTATCAGCCCCTAGGCCAAAATTTCCGCCCAAGCCCTTTGGCCACAAGAGGGATAAGAAGCATTTTTCAAATCAGCACAAGAAGTTTCCACCCAAGTTGACTGATGAGCAGCGTGAACAGCTTAGAAAAGAGGGCAAGTGTTATACATGTTTGAAGCCTTGGGCTAAGGGTCATAGATGTCCTGGAAGAGGGCGTTCTAACCAAATGGGGGCCTATTCTGATCATGGATCAGAATCTGATATGTCTGATCAGCAGTCTTATTTTGGGGACAGCGAGGAAGAGAGAGCTCCAGAAGAGTCCAACCATGAGCAAGGAGTTGGGGGCCCTATTGCTCAACTCTCTAGTTTCCAAAAGAATGAATCTTTCAAGGTTCGTGGTGGGATTGGAGGTCACCGTATTGTTGCCTTAATTAATATTGGGGCAACACATAACTTCATTAACGAAGGTGTGGTTGCAAGAGAGGTCTCAAAACAGAAGAATTTGAAGGATTCAAAGTCATGGTGGCTGCTGGGTTTCATATTTCTTGCAACCAAAGAGTTCCTAACATGTCTATGCAGTTAGGCAACTATGAAGTCAAATATGACTTCTATGTAGTTACTATTGGTGACACAGATGCAGTACTTGGTATTCAATGGTTACGCTCACTTGGTGAAATCTCTCTCAATCTACAAACAATGCAGCTCAAGTTCCAATCTGATGGAAACAAGGTGGTGTTAAGAGGAATGTCCAATGGTGGTCCTCAGATTGTGTCATTCAAAAGAATGGAGAGGCTGATTCGGCACGATCAAGTTGAGTGGGCTGTGGAATGTATGGTTCTTCTAGCTAGTCCAGTTGAAACAAAGAGGGACTATCCTCCAGATATCCAGTCTATATTCACCAAGAAGAGTAAGGTGTTTGCTCATCTACCTCCTGGTCCGCCTCCTGAAAGGGGAGCTGAGCATGTCATTGAACTCAAGGAAGGGGCCAAGCTAGTCATCACAACACCATATCGGTATCCTAAGAAGTAGAAGGACGAAATCGAGAAAAACATAAAAGAACTCTTGGAGATGGGCTTCATTCGTCCAAGCAAGAGTCCCTTCGCTTCAGCAGTAGTTCTTGTGAAGAAGAAGGATGGCACCATCCGCATGTGTGTGGATCACCGTGCCTTTAATCAAAGCACAATAAAAAATCGGTACCCCATTCCCCGGATAGATGAGCTCATGACAAGCTACATGGTGCCAAGTTCTTTTCAAAAATTTATTTGAGGTTGGGCTACTATCAAATTCGGATGAGAGGGTTAGATGTTGAGAAGATGGCATTCAGATGCCACTATGGTCATTTCGAGTTTTTAGTCATGCCTTGTGGGTTGACTAATGCTCCAGCCACCTTCCAGTCTTGTATGAATAGAGTCTCTCAGAAACAGTTGAGGAAGTTTGTGTTGATCTTTTTTGATGATATCCTCATCTTCAGCAAGACGTGGGAAGAACATCTCAAGCACTTGGAGAAAGTGCTTAGCATCCTAGAGTCAGAAAGTTTGTTTGCCAAATAATCCAAATGTGACTTTGGAATGAAGGAGCTGCTCTACCTTGGTCACATAATCAGTGCTGATAGGGTGAAGGTTGATCCTGAAAAGATCAAGGCGATAGTTGATTGGCCACCTCTAGAGAACATAACTCATTTGAAAGATTTCTTGGGTCTTTGTGGCTTTTACAGAAGATTTGTCAAGGGCTACTCTCAAAGTGCTGCTCCTCTTACTGACCTCACTAAAAGGGGGCTTTCTTTTGGTCAGAAAAGGCCCAGAGTTTTTTTGATAAGTTCAAGAAGATCATGAGTTCTTGTCCGGTTTTGGCTATACCGGATTTCTCCAAGCCTTTCGAGTTACAGTGTGATGCATCTGGAGGTGGTGTTGGGGTTGTTTTGATGCAAGATAAGCATCCTATTGTGTTTGAAAGTAGAAAACTAAGGGGTGTTGAAAGGACCTATTCCATCTATGACAAGGAAATGCTTGCAATCATGCATGCATTAGCTAAGTTCAGACAATATTTGGTGGGGAGCAAGTTTGTGGTCAAGATTGATCACAATAGTCTCAAGCACTTCATGCATCAGAAGGATTTGAATGAAAGACAACAAAAGTGGGTAAGCTTCAAGCTTACGATTTTGACATTGAGTATGTCAAAGAGAAAAACAACATTGTGGCAGATGCTCTATCTAGGAGGCCTCATTTGAGCTCATTGCTTACTGTTGATTGGAATGAGATGTTGCTTGCTGATTGCCAAAAATCAGTTTGCAACCACCATCATTGAAGGTATTTTTCATGATGAAAGGTACAAAGTGGTTGATGGTTTGGTACACTACAAGGGAAGGATCTTTTTGGTGGCCGATTCAAAACTCAGAAAGAAGATTTTGATTACTTTCCATGACATCCCACTTGTTGGTCATCAAGGTTATTTCAAGACATATAGGCAGATTCGGGAGAGGTTTTCTTGGAAAGGGTTGAAAGAGGAAGTCCAACGCTACATCAAGGAGTGTCCCACTTGTCAGATGAACAAAAATGAGCATTCTCTTCCAGCTAGTCTGCTGCAACCTCTTCCCATTCCCAACCAAAAATGGGAAAGCATATCAATGGACTTCATCACAGGGTTGCCAAAAGTTCAAGGCAAAGATTGTATCTACGTTGTAGTAGACAGATTAATAAAGTTTGCTCACTTTTTTTCCATCACTAGCATATTTTCAGCAGCTCAAGTGGTAGATTTGTTTTTCCATGAAGTGTTTAGGTTGCATGTATTGCCGAAAAACATTGTGAGTGATAGGGACAACAAGTTCCTAAGCACCTTTTTTCAAGAAGTTTTCAGGATGAGTGGTACAGTGCTCACTCCAAGCAAGTCCATTGAAGTTCAGAACTTTGGCAATCGAAGGCAGAAGCGGGAGGTACGGAGAGTTTGCACGTCACAAGGACTGTGAAATTTGCAATTTTTGCGGCCCTGTAGCTCAGGGGCGCCCTTGAATTAGACCCCTCAGATGTTTGAATTTGCAAAATCCGTCTGCGAGGAATCTCTTCTAATTCAGCCCAGTTCCATGATGCACCCGTTCGTAAGATCATCAAATGTGTTGAGTGACCGTGACAGTGGTTCCTACGAGCGTGTAAAACTCTACGAACTCTTCTTTCCCTTGGTTCTGTGTCTTGTTTTTTTGAGTTTTATGTTTTTGCAAAAAATTTTTGGAGTGTTGTGAAATATATGTTTTTTCTGTTTTTTTGCATATAAAATACAAATGCTGGAAAAGAAATGCAAGGAATAACAAGAAATTAAAGAGAGCAGCACTCCAGATATCTGATTTTATTGATCGCTTGCAGAGAAGAACAATTTACAAGCATACTTGAAGAGATTAACAGATGTCAATAGCTGCCATCAAATCGCAGACCAAAAAGCATTTCAAAGATAAATTTGATTCTCCTCATATATGCATCCTTTTCATCCAAATCTACTGTGGCTGCCTACACTAAGGCTGGGCGCACCCCTTAGTATTTTTCTTGAGATTTTTATGACCTTCCTTGACCTAGATCGCCCTTTTTTTGAAGTCCACCTCCTTGCTGCAAATAACACTCAAAAAGCAGGTCGACTCCTTTTTGAAATTGGTGCTAGTAATCACGAATGATTTGCCTTTGATTCTTCTCTTCAATCTAACTCTAAACTCCTATTATGCTCTGAAACCCTTATTTCAAAACTCTAATTTTGCACAATGAGAACCTCTTTGTGAAGTACTCCCAAATGCCAGATTCAATGGATATTCCACCACCTCAAATAGCTGCAACACCGAAGAATGTATCGTTCTCCAATGGCTTGAAGAATTAAACCCTTGGCTTCCTTCTCTTAGACAATTTTTCATCAACTCCAAATGCTCAATAAAATGATCTTTCTTTTCACAAGGCTGAAATATATATAATCCGAAGGAGAGGTCGATTTCGTCCAAACAGCAATTTAATAACAATTAAATGTTATAATATTTGTTTCATTTAACTTTCACCCCTTTAATAACCTTGGAATAGGAGCCTAACATTTAATTGCATAATTGGCCGCCTTTTAATGAAGAATTGACCCCTCGAAGTTATAATATTAAATTATAACTTTATAATATCCCCTTTTATAATGAAAATATTAATTGAGCCATTAAAACTTTAATATCTCCTTCAATATTACATATTTCATCAAACCGACTAAAACTGGGATCAACTTTGTGAATCTCCATACGTCAAAGTGCCTTATTAAAAATAGTAAGGGTCTCTACCATCCGTCTTCTGACTTAGTATAAATAGTAAGTATAGCAAACAAAGCCCTGTGAACATCAAACGAAAGCCAAGACTGGAAAACACTGAACTCTGGACACGATACAAGCCTCAGAAGACCCTCTAACCATACTTATTATCCTACGAGGGTTAGAAAACTTAGAATGATAGGCTAATCTCACTGATAACTGATGACTAACTTGGTGGAGACATTACAAAAATGGAGGGAGGATAAACATGAAAATGTCAACTTGTACCTCTATAGGTCAAGGGCGCCCAGCCTTTTGGCTAGCTAGATGGGGTTTTTAGTAGCCGTCGTCTTCACGAGACTTGTGCGAAATCCTCCTAGCTATTTAGTGAATCCAACCGTCAGCCCTCGGGATTTGTCAAACGCCCGTGAATGAAGGATCAGTGAAAATTACTGAAGAATGTAAACAAGTAGAAAAATGGCTAAGTATGGAAATTACATACTTCCTTGAAAAAGGCGCCCTTCTCCTAGAGGTCTTAGAAGTAGTTTTCTCGCTTCATCACTTCCATGAACATCTCTTCTAAGTTCTTCTAGCTTCGCAATGAGATCAACGATGCGCGCATCAGAGCACTTTAGCTCTCGGTGTCAAGGGTCAAAGTAGAGTGTTCGCGTGAAAGTTGCAAGTTGCAAAATCATTCTCAAAATGGTAATTGCGCTATTGTAGGCTAGGGGTGCCCTTGCTTTTGGGGTCCTTAACTCACCTTTCAGACGCCTTACATATAGTCATTGGTTGCAGAATTCTTCTAGCTATGCAATGGATCTATCATCCAGTTGACGGGAGCCATCGTTCACCGACAATGCAGATTGAAGCACGAGATGGAAAAACAGAGAAATGGCCAAGTTTGAAGACCTGTACATCAATTTAATAAAAGACAACTTTTATTTTGAGGCATCAAACAAGGTTTTTAGCAGTTATAGCTCTCAGCAGACATTTCATCTTGGTTTTGTTGGCTTCGCAGTGGATATCTCATCTATCATCCAGTTGACAGGAGCCATCGTTCACCGACAGTGGCAGATTGAAGCACGAGATGGAAAAACAGAGAAATGGCCAAGTCTGAAGACCTGTACATCAATTTAATAAAAGGCAACTTTTATTTTGAGGCATCAAACAAGGTTTTTAGCAGTTATAGCTCTCAGCAGACATTTCATCTTGGTTTTGCTGGCTTTGCAGTGGATATCTCAGTTCAATTCCAACTTCAATCAAGCATTCAAAAATCAAAACTCAACAGAGGCAATCATAACTTTTCGGTGAGCTATAAAGTAGGAAGTTACCAAAAAATTTCAATTGTTGTTAGGGGATGCCTAGAGAGTCAAATTTGGACTTTTTGGAATCAGTAAATTTTTCTAAGCGCACCCGGATGCAAAGATTTCAGTTAACTCATTAAAATAATATTAAATTTCTTTCATTTGCATGCTAGCTTTAAAAAGGCGATTTTGCTCAATTTTCTAATATTGGTGCCTTTTTTAATGTTAAATTGCAAATTCGTATGTAAGGGTGAACTGAATATTTTAATATTTTTATTCTTTCGGGACTCCGAGTTAGTGACAGTTGAACAAAGTGGGGTCCAATCAAAACATTTCTTTTGAAATCAGGGTTTTATTCTTGCAGTGGCACCATTAAGCTACGAGTTTATCTATTTATTCAAGATGGCGTCCATATTTTCTCACAGTTGAAAATCAAAGTGAATTTTCTCATTTGGATGAGCAAATCCTTTAGCAATCAGTATTCGAAGGCATCCGAGATATCATTTTACAGTTTTCCTTGCAGGTACAAGTCCAGTATAATCAACAAACTTCAAGACAAGATGGTGATTTTGGCAGAAGCTAAAACTTAAAACTACTATCTTCTGTTTTAATTTCTTCCATTTATCGTCTTAGGTTTTCTTCGCTTGTCTAAGATTTGGCGACTTTTGACAAATCTAATCATCTGGGTTGGTTGTACACAACTTCCTCTACAAAACCCATGTGTTAGAATTTTTTAGGAAACTTTGATTTTCTCAACTGAAATTCCTTTGCATGGTGGAGTAGAAATCAATATTTTTCGATTTTGACGTTGTGGGTTGTCTTAGAATTATCTTCTAGACAAAACCCATATCTCAGATTTTTTTGGAAAAATTGCCCCTGCTGCCCTCAGTTGCTTTTTTCGGAAAAACTCTTGCATGTCAAGCTAAACGACACTTTTTCACATTTCTGGCATTGTAGGTTGTCTTAGAATCATTTTCTGGACAAAACCCACATTTCAAAATTTTTGGTGAAAATTGCCCTCTGACAGGGTAATTTTAGCCTCATCAGGTGACCTTTTAGCTTTCGGAAAAAGTTGTCAGAATATAGCCAGGTTTACAGTCAATAGGCGAGTTTTTCCGAATGTAGTACACAGATTGAATTCAAAACTAAATCAGTCTTGACTCATGACTTCATCGGAATGGTTGATATGGATATGCATAAGGTGCTTCCAGAAGCTATCTTAGATCCGATTAAGATAAACAATGCAATACTTTGTTGTACCCCAAAATGAAATTTTTTGTTACACTTAGACATTTTGAAGAAATGAGTAAAAGTCTTGTTAAATCAGTCAAAAAGGTCAAAATTTGGGTGTGCATGTCTTGCATGAGGGGTTAAAACGCAAAATTTTCAAAAGCTGACGATCGGGGTCTGCTCAGGGAAGTTTAATCTACAAAACCCAACCCATCCTACAACTGCTTTTTTTAGAAATTTTCTAAGAATATTAACTTTTTCTGGGTTTTTTGGGTTTCTTTAGAAACGGATACTAGTAAAACTTTCTAAAAATAGAAAGTTTCTAAAAATAGAAAGTTGCTCCGTTAGGGTCCAAACTGATTTTGATTGGCTCAAAATACGTCCATATCAGGCTCGTGTAGTAGAATCTCAAAATAATCAGTTTTTCCCTAGTGGGTCTATTCTGCTTTTTCAGAAGCATAACAGGGGCTCCGAGGTCATTAATGGAGGTCAGTTAGTTGCCAGGCGTTAGATTCAACACTCAAAGCATTCAACAGAAGGCGAGTTGGTGAGCAAGCACGAAGAACGAGGAAGAAAGAAAAAAATGTGAATTTTTCTAACACTGGTTGAAGTGGGCGCCCCGGGTGAGAATAGGCGCCCATCTTTTTAGGGCACTAAATGATGAAATTAGGGTTTACACCTCCAACCAAAGTTGTTCAGTTCTCTGTTAGCTCTACAATGAATCCGACGGTACAATCAACAGATCATCCAGTCGCCCGAGATTCGAGGTTGAATAGGGAAGATTCACACAAAAGTCAGAATGAAGAACATGAAAATTATCAAAAATTGACTAAGTATGGGAACTTTGGGCGCCCCTGGTGAAGAAGGGCGCCCAACTTTTTGGAGCACCTAACTCAGCGGTTAGGGTTTGAGAATATGCTCAATCTCTTCAGTATTCAGCCAGCTTCGATACGTCTGTCTCCGTCAGATCAACCGACTATCCAATCTCCTGCAGATTCAGATCAAAGAGGAATATACAGAATGAAGGATTTAAACTCTGAACAAAGTCAGATAAAAAAAAATTCCAACTCTAGTAAGTTTGGGCGCCCCAGCTTGCCAAGGGCGCCCAATGTAAGAGTCCAGGTGTCTCTCAACCCCAACCTCTGACTGAGAATACTGTTTTTTTGTTTGTTTTGTATTTTTTTATTTTTTGATGGGTTTTTTGCAATAAATAAGAAATTGCGATTTTGCTAGAAAAGGACTGGAAAAATTATATAAAATACCAATTGCATAAAAACTACAGAATATCATTCATATATCAAAGCTAGATGGTTTATTGATCATTCTGAATGATTACACTATGATCTAAACAACATGCACAGGAAAACAATAATATTTATTTTGGAAAACCTAGTTATTGCAGCCGCCTTGAAATGAAGAAGAATATGTACGGCCAGCTTCAGAACATGAATCTCTAGGCTCAAAAACAATGAAATAGCTCCAGCAACCCTAGGCGCCAACTTTGCAAAAGACAGAAGATTAAAAGGCAAAGCGATTTCCTCTGGAGGTGAAGTACGACCCTTGCTGGTATAGAAAAGTACGGCCCAGCAGCAACATTAAATATGGTACGGCCTCAATGAATGAAGTGCCAGATCTCTGTGAAATGATCTCTGATAGGTCGCCCCAATCAACTGATAAATAATCTCCGTAAATCCTTCCTGAATCGATCCAGTAAGCTCAACTGCAACCTCTGTATGAAGTCACCAAGTACGACAATCTTCAACTGGTATTTCACAGTCTCAGTATGCCAGATCTTGAAGAGGGAATGTTCTCCAAAATCAACTGTCTGCTGAAACCCTAGGTTCGCAAACTCCAATGCTCAGAGAGAGAATATGACAAATTGAATAATCATAACATATGAGTTCGATTTGTCCTGGCAGTGTATATAAAACCCCTTTAAAAAATTCGACCCAAGCTTCTTTTAATAATTATTTAAATAAATGATTAAATTCGCCTTTTCTTGACTTAGGAAAAATATTAAATAAATAGCGTCCCATCTTTAATGAATAAATAATTATTGATTATATTAAATATTCCACTTTATTATAAAATATTAAAAATACTTTATAATACGCCATTATCATTAATATTTAAATATATTAATAAAGTGACTTTATAACATAAAGTCAAAATATCAATTATTTAATAATCATTAAATGCTCCGTTATTTTTCCATCTGACCAACAAACTGATGAACTGGGTCGACTCTAAGCTAACCAGCTGAACTAGGTGCCCTGCCCAAAATAGCAGCTTCCGCCTACCTGACTTACTATAAATAATAAGTCTCTGAAAAACCTCTCTGAAAGATTCTGCGAAGGCTCAACCTGAATCAACTGAAAGAATGATGCTCCTGAACACCGGGTAATTGCCTCAAATGATCCTCTACACACAACTGTCAGCCTACGAGGATCAGAATGATAGGCTAACGTCAAATTCAGCTGCGCTGACTAGGAAGGGGACGTCACACCCAAGCTTTTGAAGGTCTAAATTCAACTGTTTGGCGAAGTTTCTCCCAAAAGACCCCTCTTAATATTTCCTCAGCTTCGCAACGAGCATAATCATTAGTCAATTCGATGCTTGGATCACCATATTCGATAAGATCATCTGTAGAAGAGGAGTTAATGAAGAAATTGAAGATCATTAAAAATGGCTTACTCTGGATAAAATGGGCGCCCCTGGAAGGAAAAGGCTCCCATGAATTCGAAGGTCAAGATGAAGATTTTAGCTAGAAAGGCCTCTAGAACAATTTTCTCAGAATCAGTCAGGCTCTGCGATGAATCCTCCAGCTCGCTCATCAGATTAGTTTGCAAGTCGGAAATCGAAGGCGAAGTAGGGGGTCAAAATGGTGAAAAGTTGAAAATATCAAAAAAATGACTAACACTGCTTGAAGTGGGAGCCCCTGGTGAAGAAGGGCGCCCAACTTCTCATGCCTTAGAGAAATTTTCAAGATTTTCAAAATTTTCAAAATTGCAAAGAGGAAGGCGTCCAAGTTCAATGATCAAGGATTTTTAGGGTTTTGAAAATAAAAGCAAAAGAGAGCAAACCTGTTTCAAAACCCTAAGTCTATTTGACACCTTTCTTTCATGTAATTTTTATTATTTTTGCAGGTAGCATTCAAAGGAGAGAGTTGGAGCAGCAAGTTTGAAGAAATTTTTCAAGATTCAAGAGCTCAGTTTGCTGGTTATTCTTCAAAATTTTCAGATCAGCAACATAAAGCCTTGCTTTTTCATGTTTTTTCATCCAGAAGATCAAAATTTTCAAGGAGAAGGCTAAGGTTTTCAAATTTTCAGCCATCTGGGTCTTTTCACTTCATTCTTCTGAAGAAATTTTCAAGAACTTCATCAAGTTGCAATAGCTGCTTTTTATTTGCATGTCGGTGAAATCCTCAGTGCATTTAGTTTTCAACCATCTGGGTTTTCTCAGATCAGTCTTCTGAAGAAAACCCATATCACAGCTTTTTTTCAAGAAAGTTCCAAATCCTAGGGTTGGTTGCTTTTTCAATCAGCCATCAGTGTTTTGCAAATCTAATCAACTGGGTCCATTTCTAATCATATTCTGAACAAAACCCAGGTGCCAGCTTTTTTCATGAAAAATTGAAGAAATTAGGGTTTGCTGCTTTTTCAGGCAAAATTCAAAATTTTCAAAAACGGACAATCTGGGTTGTCTTGCAACGAAATTCTGAGCCAAACCCGTATCTCAGAAAAGTTTAAAAAAATTTGTCCGTTGGAGTGAGAAAAACCAGCATTCTAAAAATAGAAAGTTGCTCAAAACTTGTCTGAACCTAGGCAAGTTTACAGTCATTCTTCAAGTTTTCCGAAATGGAGTACACTCCCAATGTTTTCAAGACTGGATCAGCTCTTTATCATGATTACAACAAAACAACTGAGAGAGACTTGCATCATATCAAGCCGGTGTTTGATTTACACGCTTTGGAGAGCGCAGGCAACACCTCAATTAGAAACCTGGGACACTCTGGACTCCTCGCAGCAGCGTCTATTCCTATATCAGTTCAGAGTCTTGAGTTCCTAATCGCTTGCATCAAGCATTACAACCCGACTACAAGGGAGATCCAGTCAGTTGATGGCAGATTGATTTGCAGTCTGAAGCCTAATATGATTGAGAAGTGTTTTTCCATTCCCCCATGGCCTGAAAGTGTTACTATCTCAAAGGGTGAATGTGAAAGGATATGGGATATGCACAAAGACAAATATAGCAAGAAGATTGCACAGAGGTGGATGAAGGAGAAACATAAAACATTGCTTAAGAACGTCGGGTGAGAAGAGTTTAAGGATGAAATTGCTATCATTATCACCTTGCTCAACAAGGTCACTGGCTCAGAAGATGCCACCAAGTTTCAGCCTTGGATGTTTTACGCCATACCCCACATCATGAAGAAAATCGAGTTCTATGATTGGCCTACCTTGATCAGTGACAGCCTACATCAGCAGCTAACATAATACTTCCAATTTCATGAATTCCATATGGTTTCTTACCTAGTCTACCTAGTGGCCTATCAAGGTCAATTCAGAGGGTTGAACACCAAGGGATCATTGAGTGTACAACATATATATAACTACTATCCCCAGTTGGAATTCACAAAGTCACTGCATCACTACAAGAGAGTGAACAAGGCTTTTCTGATGTACACAGTGCGGGACCTAGACAATGAATTACATGTCCGTATCTCTTCAGTTGCCAGGGCAGCGATGGCGGAATGGGCATATTGGTTCATACAATTTCCTACTTTTACCTATCTCAGCATCTATGGCTATTCAGGTGCCCCGCTCATATTACCAAAGTACCCGTCATACGAGGTCGTCTTCATGGAGCTTTTAAGGCAGGCACACGATGTCCACACGGTCTTGAGGAATAGAAAGAAATCCTCCCTCCATTTTCCATTAGGTCTGGGAATCTATACATGCAGGACTGCTGCAGATGATAAGACAATGGGAGATGAGTTAGATAAACTCGGCCTCAAACCTTACAGCGAGAGACGATCATTTGATCCTCATGGTGTCAACGCTGGCCAACTTGAGAAGAACTATGCTCATATATCGACCCTTGAAGATTTTTGGGCTAATTGTATAGATGAGTTCGAGGTGCGGAGGTGTAGTTACAGCAGGCTCACTCTTCACCAGATGAAGGACTGCTTAAATGAAGATATAGAAGGGTTATCAGATGATGACGAGGATGTGCTTCTCCTGATGTATACTCAGAAGCGAATTGAAGATCAACAACTTTCACAAGTCAACTGGGCTAATAAAGAGTCCCTCTCAGTTGAAGACAGGACAAGACAAGTCCTTGAGCATAGCAAAGTTTTCCTAATCCTAAAGAGGAAAAACTCCATTCTAGTAGCAGAGCTGCCAAAGACAATTCCCTCTTCTTCCAGAGCACAGTCAAAAAGAAAGGGAAAAAGTCATTCTCAAGAAGGCATCAAAGGTAGTAGATCAAGTGAAAATGTAAGAAGAAGGTTAGACTTCTTAGGCATAGTCATATAGGAGCAACCTACAGCTGAAACAAAAGCTCCTCCTGACGAGCCTGTACCTCAGAAAGAAACAGAGGAGCCACCCTTGACACATGTTTTTGTACCTTTGATAGAACCTTCACCGATTCACATTGATCTTGATATTGAAGATGATGAGGAAATTGCAATTATACCTCTAAGGAAGTTAGCAAAGATACTACTATGTCTTGGTTTGAGAACTCCTTGGGAAGGGTGAGAAGAAGGCCTTCATATCAGGTGAATGTTGATGATCTCGGTAACATTTATTAGGAACCTCCTAAGAAGAAGGCAAAGAAGCAAGTTCACTTTGATAGGAATCTTGATAGCGAGATAGTCATGGAGACTGCATTGCCCCCAGAAGACAAGAACATGGATGAGGTGAATATGGATGACTCCGTGATGGTCAGGGCTAATCTTGGTAGAAATACCAGACATGCGGATGTGAGTCTATTCAGAGTTGTGTCCGAAAACCTTCAGGAAAGAATGCTCAAGGATGGAGAAGACAAGGCAGCCCTCAAGGCTGAAAATCGGTAGCTCAGGCTTTATATTTCTAACCTTGTCCGTGGTTCTTCACAGGCAACCCAGTTGCTGCCCCAGATTTTAGAGACACCAGTTGATCATCAGCAGTTAAGACAGTTGGTCATTTGTGGAAAAGAAGCTCAGGAATGGATCGAGAGTTTCATTGTCAGAGGAAAGGAGATCTTGGCACGAATGTTCTAGTTGAGAGAAAACGCTCATGAGTTACGTCAAGGTATCCAAGGGTTTGAACAAACACTGGCTGAAGTAAGACCAAGGCATGAGATCATCTTTGCTGATTTAGACACAGCTTATGGTTCAGCAGTTTCAAAAGAACACAAGAGACAAATCCTTGCTTGGAGAGAGCGTCATGTTTTCAAAGTTAAAACCTATGAGAGGATATCAGAAGAATTTATTGCCTACAGGCAAAGGGTGATTGGAGCTCTTCTTTTCATCAGTGAGTTCATTACAAAGATTCCTTCTCAATATAGTCTTGAAGATGGTTCCTATGTCAAGCTTGATGAAGTGCAGGATCAATTTCAAAGTGTTGTTCACAGTTGCAATCCAGTTGGCGGAAGGATAGGTCATATTTCGATGATGTCAGCAAAGTTTGAGAAAGCGGCCAATGAGGTCGAAGATTTCCTTAGGTCTGTTGCAGATGCTAAAGATATTCTAGAAAAGCGGTGTTTTGCTATTGATGGCATAGATGCACCAAACCGAGACACAATTTTTAATTTTCTAGAAGATGTGATTGAGCTTTAAAGCAACTTTCTTCTAGAAGCTTTCTTCCCGCTTTCTTTCTATTCTTGGAAAAATTCTTATCCATTCTTTGAGAAGAGAAAGAAGATAAATGTAATAGTTGGCGTTTCCCGCTTTTTCTGCTTTCTTAGGTGTTAGATGTTATCTTCTTTCTAGATTTAGTAATAAAGCTTGCTTGCTGAGCAAGCCTTAGATTGTGAAAGCAAGGAGATTTTAGGGTTCCCTACTCCTTTGCTTGTCTATAAATAAGAGCCTTTGCTCATTAGTTTTTTTAACCATGCTAGTGATAACAAAGCGCTGAGCCTATTGTGCTTTCTATTTGTTATTCAAGTGTTGTTCAATTGTTTTGTGATAGCAAATTGTTGAGTCTCTTTTAGCCAACAAGGAGTTATTGTGATTGTTGTTTCTATTGTGTAAGAACAAGATTGCAAACCTGTTTAGCTGCAATTTCTTGTTCCATGCATGTTAGAAGTGAGTTTTGTTCCAGAAGTTTGAGTAATAAAATCACGAGCCTCCTTTGCCTTGATATAACATCTCAGATTTCCGTTATTTATGTTCTACTTTTATGATCTTGATTTCAACTTACATTGAAGTGTGTAGATGTTTGTTGAGAGAGAGTTTATTGAAGTATTTTGTCAGAAATCAACCTTGTTCATTTCTAGTTTCTCTTGATCTGCTTATTACTTGAGAACTTAGAAATGTCTTTAGTTTAAGTTAGTCGTAGTTGAAGTTCTTAAAACAGAAAATCTTAGCTGCGGCGTTTGTGTTTAATAAACCTTGTGCTTTAAGCTGATCAAAAAGATAGGCAACTTAGTTCTTAGTTTACTTTCTTTCAACACCATCAGCAAGAGGGAGCTTCCCCTCCTAATTTGAAGAGCAGTTTATCTGTGCATAGCTGTCCGTTTCAAATACGCATTCTAGAGGTGCGAATTTAAACGCCAACATACTTCAAAACATCCAAGATTCCGGGTTGCTAGAGGTGGCTTCAGTCCCTATTTTAGTTCAATGCATAGAATTCGTGATGTCTTGTGTCAAGCATTACAATTCTACTACTCGTGCAATCCAATCAGCAGATGGATGGGTGATTTGTAGTCTCAAGCCCCAGGACATTGAAAGGTGTTTTGGTATTCCTCAACATCCGAACAGTTTGGTCATTACCATGGACTAGTGTGAAAGAGCATTCAATGCTGATAAGGACTTGTGTCAGAACAAAATGGTAGAAAGGTGGTTGAAACAAAAGAAAAACAAATTGCCAAGTAATGTGGGTCGAGGAGAATACAAGGATGAGTACGCGATTTTGATCACTCTTCTCAATCACGTTTTTGGTCATGTAGATGCAAAGAAATTCCAGCCCTGGATGTACTACATCATTGCCCAGATCATCTCCAAGCGAGGGCATTATGACTAGGCCTCTCTTATCAGCGACATCCTACATAAGCAAATTACCGGTTTTCTAGTTGCCCACCAGTTTCACATTTGCTCCTATCTCGTATACTTGACTGCCTATCAGGGTCAGTTTAGAGGATTGAACACAGTGGGTATCCTCGTTCAGAAAGTTTACCAATACTATGATCAGCTTGAGTTCACATAGTCTGAGTGACATTTCAAGCGTGTGCAAGAGGCTTTCTTGATGTACACAGTGAGAAACCTAGACCGGGAATTGCATGTTCGTATCTCAGCGGTTGCCAGAGCAGCAATGGTAGAATGGGAAGATTGGTTCATTCAGTTCCCTACATACACCTACATCCGCGTTTATGGATATATAGGAAATCCAACTATGCTACCTCGCTATCCTTCGGATAGGACAGTTTTCATGGAGTTCCTGAGGCAATTATATGATGTTCATCTACGTTTGTGCCACAAGCGTAAACCAGCTGCCAACTTTCCATTTCAAATGGAAATCTACTGGTGTAGGACAACAGTTGATGCCAAGGCTACAGGACAGGAGTTGGAGAAATACAAACTCAAGTACCTTGTTGATGCACGCACATATGATCCCTGGGGTCATTATTCATCATGCCTTGGTTGTCGCCCTTACCACAAGCCTACAATGGAGGATTATTGCATTAACTGGGAAGATGACTTCGAGGTGCGTTGTCGCAACTATAGCAGATTCTCTCTCGCACAGATTTTTGTCTTCATGTTAGAAGATGTGGGAGGATTGTTAGATGATGATGGGGATGTACTTCCTCAAATTTTCAGAGAACAGGTTGATACACAACCACTTCTTGCTATCGATTGGTTTGCCAAAGAATATTCATCTGTTGAGGAGAGATTGAGTAGTGTTATTTAGAACAACATACTCTACTTTGATAGCAAGAAGACCAGGAGGGCAGTCATGCCAAGGAGAGAGCCACCACCGGTGGATGTTTCATTGCCATCCTTGTCAAAACCAAAGCAAAAGAAGAGTATCCCTCCTAAGAAGAATAAAGTGGCTAACAATTCAAAAGGGAAGGCACTTGTTATAGAATCGCGTGTGGAGCTAGTTAGGGATACAATTCAGAGCACGAGGTTCAACCTCGCATGATATCACCTACACCACAACAGTCTCTAGTTCCAGTTCACATTGATTTGGACTTAGACTCGCCACCTCATAGTGATATCTCTAAACATTCACACTCATCAGAGCCTCTTATGAATAGCATAGACCCTTCCAATGAGATTAGTCGGGACTCGTCTTGGCTTGAGAATCAACTGGGTAGGAAGAGGAGGCAGCCATCTTACGTACTTGATCATTCAAATTTTGATCATGTCTACCAGGATGCGCTATATAAGAGGATCAAGAAACAAGTTCATGTAGAGAGGAACGCTGACAAGGAGATCATCGTAGAGACTGTTGCACCTCCAAAGGATAGGAGCCTAAATGAAGTAGAAGTTCAAGACTTCGAAGTAATTAGAGTCAACCTTGATAGAAGCACACGCCAAACAGAGGTTGATCTCCTACAGGTTGCAACGGATAGCGCAAAGGATAGAATAATGAAAGACAAAGAAGACAAGGCAACCCTCAAGGCTAAAATCTAGCAACTTCGTCAGTATATCTCTAACCTTATGCATAGAACGGAAACTGTCACCGCTTCACTCCCTCAAGTGCTAGAGCCACCAGCAGAGCAGAATCAGCTTAATCGGCTGGTTGTATATGGGAAGTGTTTGGTAGAATGGATGGAGGATTCATCACTCGAGGTCGTTTTGTACTTGCAGTGTTATATTAGTTAAGAGACAATGCCCATGAACTTTGTCTACGCATCCAGGATGAGGAGTGAGACTTGGTGGTTGAGAAACCTAGAGATGAAATCATGATCTCTCACCTGAGGATGGCATACGACTTAGTCATTGATGAAGAAGACAAAGAGGCTATTTTTACTTGGAGGACACAGTTGATCTTCAAGGCAAAAATACAGGATACACTGACTTCAGAGTTGGCTGAGAGTAGAGGGCACATGACTAGTGCACTTTGGTACATGAGAACCTTTGTATCTCAAGTTCCATGTCGGTATCAACATGAGGGTGGTGAATATGTCGAACTTACTGATGTTCAATCAGAGTTGCAGATGCTCATCCATGGTATTTTCAGTGGGGATTCTGTTTGCTATAAGTTAGATCAACTTACAGTCATGTCAGCGTTATTTGATGAGGCGATTAAGAGTAGAGGAGAGCTTCAGAGCTAGATCACAGGTGGTGAGGAGATGCTGCAAAGACACAGTGTGCTACAACAGAGTATCAGTGCTCCAGATAGTGATACAGTTAACAACCTCATGGAGGGGTTACTTGCTCGAGATCACAGCCAGTGAACTCCAGGTCTCACCTTTGAAGATAGACATCAGACACAATAGTTAACTCAATGCTTCTTTCCGAGTTAACTTGTTGTTGCACATCTCATGCTATGTCTATTTTGGAATCATCCCTGTACAGTTGGAGTTTTCTCTTAGTTTTCATTTCAATAAGGACGTGCATGCTTGCACATGTCCATTTAGTTTAGTCTTGTTTCGGTTAACTAATGGTAGCTTTCCAGTTAATTGTATAGTTTCCTTTATTAGGGTTTAGCAATAAAATCTTGCATGCTTGCAAGAATGTAGTTGACTCAAGGTGATTTTAAGGTTCCCTACACCTTTGATGTCTATAAATAAGAGCTCTTTGCTCATTTGTAATAAACTTTTGCACGAGATAGTAATATATGCTGTGCCCAGCTTGCCTATAATATTGCTGATTCTGTATCTGTTCACGAGCTTTTACTATGATGATGAATTGTTGCGCCACCTTGCCTTCATGTTATTGTTATGGTGATTGCTTACCTTAGTTAAATATAGTGGCTAGTTCGATCGTTTATTGTATGCATGTTGCGCCTATGCAATTGGCTGTTTTAGTTGGCTATTCTATGTTTTGTTTCTAATAAGCCTATTTAGATGATGCAAATAGATGTGCCACCTTGCCTTAATGTTGTGAATCTGTACCTAAAGCTTATTGTTTGATGTGTGTGTTAATAAACTTCTTCCTAGCCAAGCAAATAGTTGTGCCACTTGCCTTCACGTTGTGAATCTATACCTGAAGTTTATCGTATAGAACATTCCTACTCCTTTTTCCTCATGCTCTGTTTTCTTGAGGAGAATTGGATAGATTAAAGCTTTAGTTTAGTTGTAGTTAGAGATCTGTGAAACCAGAAAATCCTTAGCTGCAACGTTCTTGGTTTTCTTAACCTTGTGCCTCTTCCACCCGAGAACAAAAAGATAGGAGTTAGTTTACTTTTTCACGCAAATCAACACTACATGAGGGAGCTTCCCCTCCTAATTTGAAGAGCACTCATTATGCAGTGTGCATAGCTGTCTATACCAACTTGCACTCCAGAGGTGTTAGTTGTTACGCCAACAATCACCAAAGAGGAAATTAATAAAGAGCTTCAAAAGTTGGCCTCTTGAGCCTCTAGAAAAATGTTGAATAGAGATTTATTGTAAAATAGCAAGTAGAACACTTCCCCAAAGATTAAGAGAATATTTTTCTATCAATTATTTTCAATTGGACATTAACTCAGAAAAGAGCCTCAAGAAATGTTCTTATTTTTTATAGATACATCTTGTGTTTTTTCCTTCTAGCATTTGTGTGAATCAAAGTATGTTAGGAAGCAATTCAGATCAATAATTAAAAATTGTCTTAAGATCTTTTCCTCTTTCCTACAGACAATTACAATAACAATGGAAATTGACCCACGTTTGCATTTTCTCATCTCACTTATAAATTTTTAGTTTTCATTTATTTTAATTAAATAGAGGTCACAATATTAATGCTTAGAAATTCTTTCTTGCTCTATAATAATACATAGACCTACTAATGGTTGATGAGCTTGAAGAATGAACTTATGAAAGATAGGTATGGTTTGCAATAGTTATCCCAACGTTTCTAAGTGGCAACAATACAAACCAATCCAAAATTCAATCTCTTGTACATAGTTTGTAATACAACTTTTGGTTGTATAGTATATACACTAGTCAACAACACTTTGTATCAAGCTGGATTATTTTACTGGAAGCCAATCCAAGCCCATGTTAGGTTGCACCCTATGGTGCCAATGAATGAAGAATGCGAAATAGGTTCAATGAATCCTATAGGTTGAAAAATGCTATCTCTACAAATAGGTTCAAGAAGTTGAATTTCACAAGCACTCTTGGTTTAGGTGGGGTTGGTGTAACGAACACACTTGTACGATAAATTTAAAACTTTAGAATTCAATCACAATAAGTAAGAACAATGCTATAATGATAAAAATTTTCTTTTCAAAAACATAAACAAGATACATCTTTTGCAACTTTTAATTATTTCATTCCAAATGAAATTACAAAGTAAGAAGAATAATATACATACATAGCCCGAAGGCTTTTGGCACCAATAGAAGTAAGAAGGTCCAGGAGTTCGTCTTGTCAAGTCTTGGATCATCAGTCGGATGTTGAGGAGGAGAAACATCACTCGGGTGCTTTTCCGCCAACCATCGACTTATAATGCGGTCCCCCGCATGATCATTTTGCAATGAACGGCCCTCCCTTCGAAGAAGAGATTGGTTGGGTAACCTTTAATGACTACCAACTGGACATAGTGTTGTGATCCTACAAAGCTAGCTTCCGTGCAACCGGCAATTCTCGAACTAGGATGTATTTCGGGATCACGGTGAACTGACAGTGTAGTACTACATCTAAATGGTTCCTTACACTACTTTGGCCAAAGTGTTCACATTCAATGAAGAATGTAGGTCATTTGTCACTTACACTAGCCAGGTTCAACTTGACTTGAGGCTATCTTATTCTACGCGTAGGTTGGTCTATCGGGGTAGTCCGTACCCTAGACTTCCTACAACAATCTAACTACTGGATCGGAGAACATTTTAATAAGATCCTACAACCAACGCCCTTATACAGGATACTCTCATCCTAGGGGTACAATAACTTGATTAAGTTATCTAGTATCTAGTTGTAACTTGTAACTCATTAAATGCTCTCGATTCATTCCTAATATCTAGTAACTAAATACAAGCATATACTCCATATATGGAGTCAATACAGATTATGCAGTTTTCTTTTCGTTGCCTAGTGTAATCCGTACACTAATGAAAGCAAAAACCAATAGAAGAGTACATGCATAAAACATCCTATTTCACAATTTATCTTATGCTGACAAACTTTAATTCTTTCTTATTCATTTCTAAGTAAATCAGTTTTCAGTCTCAGTTCTTTTCAGTCAAAGGACAAGACACAGAATAACATCTGAATACATGAATTATTGAAAGCATAGAAAGGAAAAGGTTGACATGCCTGGTAAGAGCTTACTGCCTGGCAAGAGTTTTCCTTAGAATTTTGGAGAAAAGAGTAAACTTCTTCTCTTTGCCTACCACCAAATGATATCCCTCTGTAGCAAATTCCCAATTCAGCAATTTGACAGTTCCAAGCTGCTGTTCTCAGACTCTGTGAGTGCTTCTCTCAATACGAACAGAATAGCTTTCTTAACAACTAAAGACTAAAGTCTTTCTTACTAATGGCGAATTCCCTCTCAACTGAAAAATGCTCCACACTCTTGATTAAACAGTATGAATTTCTTGATTGTAAATTCGTGGGTTATGAATGAACATTCGCAGGTTTATATAGAGTTGAAATTTTAACTGTTTCCTCTTTCTATGGTGCCAGTGCTACCAACAGAGCTTGGAAAGATTCAAAGAAGAAACATGTTGCTTATTGGAGAGGGTTTCAACCTCCATTAACTGACAACAATGATGCATTTTTCAATTAGCACATGCTCAGTTCACAAAAACGTGACACCTCCTGGTTTTAGCGCGATTCAACAGGTAGGTTATGCGACGAATTTAAAACAAGACTATTTCCCAGTTTCAATGGCGTCCACATCCTCATTTAAGCTATGTATGAATTTACTCGGCCGTTTTCAGTTGCTTGGCCAGGTCGCGCGATTCTTCCTGCGCGTTTTTCACTTCATCCGCCATTTTAACGACATGGCTTTTATTTCGAATTTATTTTACTCCACCACTTTGAAATAGTCCACAGGAAATATTTTGAACTTTGGCGAAATAACAAAGATATTTGATTTCGATTTTCAAATGAAATACTCATTTTCAAAGAAAATCGACATATTCCTAAATTCTCATTTCTTTTTTGGATATTAATAAAATGTTGATTTAAATTCCATTTGTTTTTCAAATCTTTTATTTAAACACATCTATATATATATTTATTATATTAAATTATTTACATAACATAGTTTTAATTTACATTATATATTTATGTATAATTATTTAAATTATTAATTTAAATAATCTCATATACATATTTATATTTTGTAAATACTATATTATATACGTACTTTAATATAATATTAAATATATAAATATATTTAACTTTACATCTATACATGTTTATACTTTTACATTTTTGATTATACGTTCGTATACTGTGAGCCAGTCAGCATACTTTCACTATACGTACTCATGTATATGTATAAATATGTGTATATGTAAATTCCGAGGTAACATATCGTCATAATATATATTCATTCAACAAGTTAGTTGCGGGTACGTATACTTGTATATATACTTATATATCTACTTTACGTATAAGTATTCATAAATACACTTATATCGACGCACACGTATGGCATATCCATCTACTCTAATACGTTGTATCGACATGAATGTACTTATGGGTACTTGTACATACCGTATTCATATGTATATATACAAATACACATATCCACCTCTAACAAGAAATATTACTCATAAGATTATACTGGCAAGCATCACTTATTACACATTCAGAAGTAGATACGATTCCTAATGATACTAAACAAGCCTACGGATGACTTACCCTTAACCACAACAATGACTTAGCTTACTCAGTCTATAGTTTGTGTGTGTATGTCCAATTGGTATTTGTTACTGTTTACCAGACCAAGTTCCTCCCCGAGTGATATCTCTCCTCTGCCTGGAGGTATGAACCTGTTTCCTGCACATCGTGACACAACAACGGGAGTCATTTGCTCAAAACCAAGGCAATATACATAAAGCATCGTAGAAAGTTAGAACAACATTATTCCATAACTTTATATGCTATTTTTATTCAAGAATTACATCAATAGGAGTATCAGATAATGAGACAATCATCAGGATACATTCAATTTGATCACAAGAACAATTGTTTTATTCATCAAAAAGATTCAAACATTACATTGTACTTCCTATGCAGTAGTAACTATACAATCGGGGTGTAACAGGAGAATCTCTTGGTAAACTTGGGTTATTGCTCGCATTGGGATTCGGTGGAGTGGAAAAATTATTAGGAGGTATCGATGATGTCAGTGGCCCTTTCTGATGATAATTCCTTTGATATACTTTGGGTGTCGCTCCTCCGGATGTTTGAAAAGCTTGTACCTCCCTTCTTCCTTCCACCAAGACGCTGTTGTTGAGAGGCGGAAAAACATAACCATCTCTATAAAGATGCTCTTCTGGTGATGCATACGTGGTGTGAACTTCTGATGGTGTTTGAAACTCTGGCATCCCCACGGGAGCGTTTGCTGAAGCTGATGGAAACTGGTGATTAATTGATGGGGGCGTGTAACTCTGAAATTCAGGCGGGAAATTGCAATCTTCTATTATCAATGCCTGATCATATCTGGGTGCTGGGACTAATTCATCCTGTAACTGGAGGGTTTTTTGCGGCCTCTGTATTTCTTGCTTCACTCTTGAGAATACTAGCCACAACTTGGAATTCATGACACTGAAGCTTAGAGTGCTGGTTCGTGTTATGTAACCTACACCATCCTGACGAGGCAGTTTCGGCCATATAAATTCTATCTGCAGGACGGTTTTCAGGAGGTGGCGGATTGTCCAATGGTGACGGGACACCTTCGTTGTTGGGCCCAGTATTCCAAGACCTCTTCTGAAATCCTTGATTGTTATTTCTATACCCATGACTGTTTTCATGACTGTATCCTTGATGGGTATCCTGATGACTTAGAGGATTATTCTGATATCCTCGGTTAGCACCTTGGTGTGCCGATAATTTCGTGGCATAGTCTGCGTATGATTATTTTGATTTTTTAGGTAAGTCACCTCAGTTGACAGCCTCTTCACTTGTTCTATTAAATCTTTTATTTCATCCTTTTCCTCTTGAGTTTTCACTGGAGGCACTGTGTTCTGGAGATAAATAGGTTGTGTAACTTGCGTCTGGGACAAAGGCATCCCAGGGTGGAGAACTAACTGACTTGATGGTGCTTGCACTTGATAAGCTGGTCGTGGAATTGCATTTAACGCTGGAACTTGTTGATTCCATGTTGAGCCGAACACTGGCACTTGATTGTTTGTCATAGCTAGGCCAGTATAGAGTACGGGCCCAGTTATATTCTGTCCTAAACCTTGACTTACTTCAATAGCTTTAGCGTAAGCTTGATTTATGTTTGCTGGAGTGGGGTGAGATCTCACGAACATTGCAGTCAAAGGATCAAGTGCCGAATAGTAGCTTTCTCGAGCATCAGCAACAACATAAGGAGTGCGTAACCTTGTGAGGGCCTTTTGGAACCTATTGTTGAATGCATGAATGGGCTCTTGGTCCTGTCTTCTTACTTCTGCAAATTGACGGTAAAGCTCTATAGGGGTGGCTGGTAAACCAAACTTTCCGGTGAAGGCCTCCTTCATCTGCTTCCATGTTCTTATAGACCCCACTGGTAGGTGAATAAACCAAAAATGAGCCTCTTCTCCTAAAGAATATGGAAATAGGCGGCAAGCCACGTTTGCATACCCAATCTGCCTATTGCGTAAATGATCCTCGAACATTTTGATATGATCCTCAGTAGTGCGGTTAACATCATTGGCAATGAACTTAGTACAAAAATTTTCAGGATTCTTCGGCATCTCGTGGTAGTCTTGGAACTTTAGCGGAGATGGGTTGGTAACCAACCATGTAGCACCATTCGGAGTTGGTTGACCTCCTGGTTGAGCCATTGCTTGAACTGGTTGTCACCGCTGGTACACAATAACTTGGGCTGGCTGTTGTGTAGTAGCTTGAACTTGTTTTGGCTGAGCAAACCTCGAAGCACTAGGTGGAGTTTTGAATAAGCTTGAGATTTCCTCTCCGCTTTCTTCGCTTGACTGGGCCTCTTCGTTTGATGAAACTGCTTCGCTTGATTGAATTTCCTTGTTTGATCGGACTTCTTTCTTCTTCCTTGATCTTGTAGGTAGCTCTAACTCCACAAAATCTTTATATGAACTGGGCGTAGACCTCAAGATTCTTTTAAGCTTGTCCGGTGAAAATGAACTGATACGATCCAGGATGTATCTATTTATTCTATTGGCCGTGCGTGGGATTGTTCAATCCTGAAAGAACACCATCTTGACTCATGATAATTTTCTCCAATAGAGCTTTTCGTACTTCAAACCCTTTCTACTTCAACACAATTGTATGCTGTAGCTGTAAATCGCCCTCCTTCTAGCGCCAATTCTGTTGACGTGGTTTTCACGACCGCACCAACACAGAATAAAGTTTCCCAACGGATGCTCTATCCTCTCTTGAACAAAGTTTCATGCATGCTAAGATTGCGAGATAGATCATGCATTTAACTCCAAGGTTCCTTCAATGCGAATAGTCTCAGTTGGCTTGATATGATTTTGCTGGTATTTCAAGGGGAGTTACACAATTGTTCAACAGTTGACAGCAGACAGCGAGCTAAGGGATTTCATGTAATTCGAATGATTTATCAATGAAGCACGGGTTTCCTATTCTAACCAGAAATGAACTGAATTTAAAAAAGTGTAGGGCCTAAGGAGTCTATGTTCTATTCTAAGGCGTGGGACATGGCGATCAATTCTTACGGACTTCAACCGAACCTTGCTTTGCCTCGCTTCGGACAACTTCCACAAAACCGGTGCAATCTTCAGAGGAGTGGCGAAAGGTGTTCAAATTATAACTCAACATGCAAGTACCATCAAGACGATGCATACAAACACGTGAATCACAATCGAAGTTAAGTTTGAAAAGTAGTCCACTTGACCACGCAGGGCGAACCCACCGTCAGCGAGCCCACTAGTGGTATGGATGAGCGAAATCTTGTTCAAATCGAGCACCACATTCCACAATTACTAAGTACTTGCATGAAATGAAATCTTCTTTACTTTAAGCTACTTCAAGATGCTACGTGAATTGGAAGGACGAAGAAGCCTCAACAACTACTCATAACAAAGAAGAAATCACCATCAATGAAAATTCTTTTATTATGAAAGCATTCATGACAACTTCTTACAAAGTATTCAATGGGAAGACTTTCCTTCCTCTTCAATCTAAACTATACTATCAACTATTCTACTTTCTACTCTAGCAATTTCTCTCTACTCCTTCTCTGTTATCCTAACTCTGATCTAATTCTAATGAGATACAAATGAGGGGGACTCCCCCTTTTATAGTTGGCCAAGTCCAACGGACGGCTCAGATTACAATCGGCTGGATGGCCCAGATCGTGCCACCTCAGCCCTAAACAAGATTCACCCTAAAAACTGCCACTAAGTGGGGTGGGGCAATAAATGAACAATAAATGGCCACCATCCTTCTAGAAGATTCCAACTTTAAAACGCATTCACACTGTTCTCGATCTTCTTCTTGACCTTGTTCTTCAACTTTGCTCGAGCTTCCATTCTTTTCTCCATCTTAAGTTTTGAAAACGTTTCTTCTCTATCACTAAGTCTCAATACTTAGCCGCTTTTTGCAACTTTTCTTCCTTCGAGGTTGAAATGTAGTCTTGGAGTATTTTCTTCATCACTTAAGTCATCATCGCCTGGTCTCGACGTTTTTCCTGCAAAACAAGCAAGGAGGAGAGCATTAGAACACTTCACAATATAAGTTCAACTTACCAGGATTTTCACGCTCTAACTTCCAAGCGTTCATTGTCTTCACTAGCCAGCTTCGCGTTCAAATTCTTCATGCCTTAGCCAAATTTCCAACCTATCTTGTATTCTGCCTGGGTATGCTTCACTCTGACATTTCATCTAACTCAGGCTCGAGAAAAAATCCTTTCATCAGGAATTTGATCAAAAATCATCTAGGCGATCACCTTCAAATTCATCAGCCACAACACTTTATGTCAACAACACACTTATTCTTTGCCTTAGAAAATTTTCAAATTTCCCTTAGGAAATTCATCAACCTGGTGACCATTTAAAATCTTTACCTTGGAATCCTTGGCACGCTGTGGAAGACCTTAAAATCCATTCCTCATCGATAATCTTCAATACCCAGAAGAAAATTTTCTTCAGAATGCGTCGAACTCATGGGTGCACAACGAACGGGTTCATTTAATTTTCTTGAATTTTGAACCTTGGAAAAATAATAATTTTTAACAAATTTAATCCAGTTCTTCGATCCTGAAGTATTTCTTTGCTCTAACTTGGAAAAATTTTATTGTTCCTGCACTGCCAACATCTTCTGACTTCATCACTGGCAAAATTCAGTCGGACTTCAAGAAAATTCACCACTTCACCAGACTTAGGCGTTTTTCTCCTAAGGAAAATTTCTTTGCCTTAGAAATTTTTTGAATCACTCAGCACTCTTGAAAATTTTTCCTTAGAAAATTTTATTTCATCCTCCTGTGGTGAGAAATTTTTTAATGTTTCAACTCACTTAGAAATTTTTCTTTTAAATGCCAAGGGTGCATATTGTACCATGAAGGACATTTTTAATTCCAACGCCACTCATATTTTATCATTGCCACCTTCACCTTATAGGCTTAGCATTTCCAATGCCTAGCAACACTTACATCACCCCAGGCGCACATCACACTTCATGAGGAATATTCAACTTGCCTTAGAGAAATTTTTTTTATTTACCACCTCAATATCTTACCTCACCACCTTTGGCGCATATGACACTTGAAGGTGAAATATTCAACTTCACCACGCCTTAGGAAAATATTTTCAACACCTTGCATTTTATTTCACACTTTACACACTTCAATCTTGGACGCATATTAGCATATGTGAAGGATAAGACTTGTAACGCCTCTAATAGGTGACCCTTTGACTTCCTCTTTTTTGTCTTTACATGGCCTCTTTTGGGCACATTTGAGCCTAGGAGGAGGATGAAACTTGTTGACCCTTTTGACTTTCTCCTTGCATGGGTGCATTTGATGCTTGATGAAGGATGGGCGCAAATGGAGGGTGGTGGAGGATGAGTTTTTAACTTAGCCATTTTTCTTGGACATCTCTCAAGGTGGGCACATTTTGATGGGTGAGGAGGATTAACATCTTTGACTTTCCTTGACTTTTTCTTTGAATCCTTTGACCCTCTTGTTGCATGGGTGCATTTGGCCATGGGTGAAGGATGAAGCATTTCATACTTAGAATTTTTTTTAGCATGCCACTACCTTGAGCTGGGCGCATTTTGCTATGGGTGCTGGATAAACTTTGTTGACCTCCTTGACTTTCTTGGGCGCATTTTCAAGGTAGAGGTGGACGAACTTCTTAACACTTAGAAACTATTTTGCATGCCACTTCCTTGAGGGCGCATTTTGCATGTGAAGAGGGATGAACTTTTCTTACTTAGAATATTTTCTATCATCTTCTTCAAAGTGGGCGCATTTTGCCATGGGGACAGGATGAAAGCTTCAGACTTAGAAAATTTCTCATCAATCTGTGAAGAGGGCGCATTTTCAAGGTGAAGCAGGATATTTCTCAGACTTAGTCACTTTTCCTTGCCTTTGCCAGCTTCTTACTATAAATAGTAAGTCTCTTGATTTTCACACCTCCGAGGCTCAAATCGTTCTGAAATTTTAAACACTGTTTCCTCACGACTTCATCAACCTGTTGACACTGCTATTTCGGGTTGGCCTGCTATTTTTAGCCCATTTCTGAAGGTGGTTTACTATAAATAGTAACTGCTCGTTTCTGATACCTCCACAGCTCCGTTTGATTTGAAATTGAATGACATGCTCCTCACCATGACCTACCTGCTGACATTCGCCTGATGCTGACTTTCTATTTTTAGCACATTTTGAAATGACTTACTATAAATAGTAAGTGCTCCGTTTGCTTTCAAATTTTACTAGAAGATAGGTCGAAGGATGCTGATTGCAATGGTTTACACCGGTTTTCGAAAATTTTGACCTTTTACCCTTCTTTTCGGGTCCCGAGCTGGAAACCCTAATTCATCTTGCATGCATATCAAATGGTTTCCGTTTGTTCTCGTTTTTGTTGCATTGCGATCAGCTCGTGATTCTGAAGTGTTGGGAGGCGGTTGCCGAGATGTACTTGCTAAAAATAGTAAGTTCCTAAATGAGTGACCATCTTCGATTGCATGTCACACCATCGCGTAGATCTCAAAAAACCCATAAGGAATATGCCGACATGCAAAGAAAACGCTAACATGCAAACCCTAAAAATAGCCCTGGAAGGCTGAACTCTGAAAGTCGTTATCTCATTTTGCATGTCGCACCATTGCGAAGGTCTCTGAAAACCCAGAAGGAACCTCCAGACATGCGTTGAAAAACTCTGCATCCAAGCCCTGAAATTGGCTCCGGAAGCTGGATTGCTAAAAATAGCAAGTTGTATGTTTCAGCTCAAATTTTGCACGCGAGCAGCTTGATGTGTTCTGAATGCAGTGTGACTGTTGAAACTTTGAAAATGTCGAGAAAATGCTCGGAATTTCATTCTTACTAAAAATAGTAAGTAGCCGGAATTTGATGAAAATTTGCTGAGAGCCTGCTGAAAGCACACTGACAACAATGTTAATCTTCATTTTCAATATATTCACCTTGTTTGACCTCAAATTGACCAGAAGACTCAAAACCCTAATTCTACAGACTTGGCCAAAATTCACGTTTCAACTCAATGACAGGCCCAATCCTTGGAAGGTAGACAGTAGAAAGAGAGGGAAAGAGAGAGAAGGACAAAAACCAAAGCCAAAAGACCAGAATGGAGCAAAAATAAGGGGTCCCCATCTTGAATGGGGCGATGTGTGAAAAGGTCACAACACTTAGCAACTTCGCTTGTGAGATAGCAAGCCTAGCTGGTTCCTAGTTTCGCTTGTGAAATACCAAGCTTAGCTAGTTTGGGAGGAGTTACTTCAGACTTCCCGAGTGGGCAAAATTAATGGCCTTTGGCCAATTTTGGAGGAAATCTTTTGGGAGGACATATTGAATATCAACATTTAGATTTATTGAAGAAATTGCATCATTGGAGGAAATCTATTGGCAGATTTTGATGAAGAAGAGAAATTCGATTTCAAGGAGAAATGATATCAGATTTATATTGAAGAATATCCAGTCCATGGGAAGGACGATTTTGTGGGAGAAAGGCGATTTGTTTAGAGGCATTCAAAGTTGGTATTGCTGATGGAAAAAAATCAGAATTTTGCTTCATGCTGGGCACACCTATGAGAGATTCAATTCTGTGAAATGGAGCTCCATAAATCCCAAGAAAATTCTTGAAGGGTCGATTTATATTCTAGAAGGATGGCACACCAATTTGGAGTCTAGATTCAGCTTCATCAAAGAGAATCGAAGTCATATATGAGTACTGTTGCTGATAACCAGGTTCCATTATTTTGTTATTGTAATGCATTTAGCATCATAGTTCAGTTAGAAATTAAAAGCTGATTCAATCAGCATCTAGATATTGTAATTACAGTCATATTAGAGCAATAAAATCTGCATATGTAATGCTGTTACAAGCATAGTAGTTCCGCATTGTAAGGCTGTAGCATTTGCACTTGATTTGCATTTGAAACTTCAGACATTATGCTGATGTAAATTCATGATTCTGAATCTGATTGTAATTCTTCATAATATTGTAATGCAATATTGGAGGAATGAGGAGTTGCATGACATCTATTTGACAAAATGTCTCTCATTATAATTGCATTTTTTGGAATTAGTTTTCATGCCAAGTCTTTGTGAAAATACCTCTTGGCTGTAGGTGTGCATTTGCACTTAGAAATTCATGTATATGCATTTGAAAATTACAAAAAAAGCTGCATTCCATTTTAGTTTCTTGTTTGAGACAATTTTACATTCATTTCCAAGCATTCCAAACCATTGGAAAACATAAAAAAAAAATTCAAAGCAAACTGAAACAAAAACCAGCAAGCAAGAAGGTTGCAAGACAAGTGTTTAACAAAATTACCAAGGCTGCAAATCAGCGTTTTTATGTCAGATTTGGTCAGGCACATTACATATTGCTTTTGCTGATTCTGAGCCTTCTGAATGTTCTCACGAAGGGCTCTCATGATATCTTGGTTCTCCTGTAACAGATCCCCAACACTCGGTACTCTGCAATCACTCAGCAATAAATTGAGGAAACTAGGAGCATCATAGCCATATAATGCTCTGAAAGGTGTCATTTGGATAGACATATGGTGAGTGGAATTGTAGCAATACTCACAAAGATGCAACCACTTCACCCAAGCTTTCTACTGCCCCAAAATGTAGTTTCGTAGGTATCCCTCCACCCATTTGTTGACAATCTCTGTCTGCCCATTAGTCTAGGGGTGGTAGCTAGTGCTCGGAGTAAGCTCTATCCCTCATAGTCGGAATAACTCCTACCAGAAGTTACCCATGAACCTATTGTCTCTATTGTTGACAATACTCCAAGGTAACCCATGTAATCTGAATACCTCCTAAAAGAATAGATCCGCTACTTGTGTAGTTGAATAGGTAGTGGTGATAAGGAAGAAATGTGAATACTTAGTCAACCGATCAACTACCACATAAATGTTGTCTCTGCCCTGAGCTTTCGGCAAGCCCATAATAAAGTCCATAGACAAACATTCCCACTTCCTCTCAGGAATAGGAAGCGGCTGAAGTAACCCAGCAGGGTAAGTATGCTCTTGTTTGTTTTGCTGACAAACAGAGCACTCCCTGACATACTGAAGAACATCAGATTTGAGACCCTTCCAAGTGAATCTCTCTCATACTTGCATGTAGGTCTTAAAGTATTCGGGATGACCAGCCATAGGTGAATCATGGAAAGTCCTCAACACCTTGTTCCTCACATCTAAACCTGGGACCAAGAATATTCTCTCTTTGTAAATGATGAGGTCATTCACAAGAGAGTACCTACTGTCCTATATTGTCCCACCAATAATGCCAGAAGCCCATGGATTCTTGGCATACTCTGCTACAATCAAATGACTCCAATCCTCTGCAATCTCTGCCATGGAGCTCAAATACGGACGGCGAGATAAAGCGTCAGCAACAACGTTCTGAGTCCCTTTGACATAGGAGATGTCAAAATCATAAGACTGTAACTTGCTGACCCATTTTTGTTGACGTTCATTCAAATCCCGCTGTCCAAGGAAATGTTTCAAGCTATTATGATAAATTTTGACGCAAAACTTACTGCCAACTAGGTACTACCTGAACTTGGCCATTGCATGCATGATGGCCAACATTTCCTTGTTGTAGATGTTGTAGCTCCTCTCAGGACCCCTTAGCTTCCTACTCTCGAAAGCTATCGGATGACAATCCTACATAATCATTGCACCAATACCCTCTTCACATGCATCACAATGAAGCTCAAAAAGTTTGGTGAAATCTGGCAAAGCTAGAACTGGGCATGTAGTCATCAAGTGTTTGAACTTCTCGAAACACTCCTGTGCTTGAGGTGTCCAAACAAATGCCCCCTTCTTAGTCAAATCGGTAAGTGGCGCATCATGCCGCGAGAATCCACTAACAAACCAATGATAGAAGGCGCATAACCCCACAAATCCCCCGAGTTGTGTTAACGTCTCAGGAGTGGGCCAATTTATAATGGCACGAACCTTATCAGGATCCATGCGAACTCCATCTCCATTGATGATGTGACCCAAATAAAGAAGCTCTGCCATGCCCAACGCACACTTGGACTCCTTGGTGTACAAGGACTCCCTGTCAAGTATGCCCAAAACAGTATCCAGGTGAACCATGTGCTCCTCTCAAGATCTGCTATAAACCAAAATATCGTCAAAGAAAACTAGAACATACCTCCTCAACTGAGAGTGGAAGACCCTATTCATGGTGGACTGAAAAGTAGTTGGTGTGTTGGTTAAGCCAAAGGGCATAACCAAAAAATCATAATGTCCACAATGACAATGGAAAGCAGTCTTCTCTACATCCTGTTCTCTAACTCTGATCTAGTGATACCTTGTCCTCAAGTCAATCTTAGAGAAATAACAAGCGCCATGTAGCTCATCTATCAACTCGTCGATGCGAGGAATGGGATACCTATTCTTAATGGTTTTCTTGTTCAACATCCTGTAGTCAATGCACATTCTAAGTGTACCATCTTTCTTCTTCACCAAAACAATTGATGAAGCGAAAGGAGACTTACTCGGCCTTATGTGTCCCATATCAAGCAATTCTTTGATGGTTTTCTCAATCTCATCCTTCAAACGCTTTGGGTGTCGGTAAGGTGTAATCATGATGGGCTTGGTGCCCTCTTCCAACTCAATAATGTGCTCTATTCCTCGATCAGGAGGTTTACCATGAGGTATATCACTGAATACCTTCGTGTGCTTCACTCTAAGCTCCTAAACATTTGGATGGTAGGGTGTTTTGTGTTGCTCCTCATACGAAGGCATCATCTTACACTCTGCTGCTCACTCTACCATGTCATGTTTAATCAGCCTCTCCATTTTTATGAGAGTGATAACGTTCAAGTTGTTGTCCTTAATGGCTTTTAGTACATGATTAGTCCCATCAACCTTGAATTTCATTTCCATGTCTCTAAGGTTGAGTGTAAATTCTTCAATTGCATGAAGCCACTTCATGCCAAGGACTATATCAATGCCTCCCATGTTAACAACATAAAAATCTGCCTTAAACTCATAGTTATTGAGTTTCATAGGCAGATCCGGAATCATTTTCTCACATTTGAGAGTGTAACTATCAGCAATTCTTACTCTAATCCCTTAAAACTCTTGAATTTGAATTCCACGTTTCTCCACTAACCGTGAATCAATGAAGTTGTGAGTTGCACCTGTGCCAAGCAAAGATATGATTCTTTGACTAGCCAAGAGCCATGCAACCTAAAGGAGCCTTCCCTTTGCATGCTAGACATGTGAACTTCCTGTAGCTCCATTTCTCCTTCAACTTCAACTTCAATTTCTGAATTTTCAGTCCCTGAATCATCTTGATCAGCTTGTTGGTCTCATAAATCAGTCATGTTTTCTCCCTCATAAAACCACTCCATATGCCTATTTTGACCTTTAGGCTTAAGAGGACAATCGTGGTTTAGATCATAAGGACCCTTGCAATAAAAACATAGCTTCCTCCTATGCAAATCTGTAATGATCCGGACAAATTTTTTTTTTTTTTTTCACAATGCAATTACAATGAACACGCACCCGTTAAGGTTAGCACTAAACCAAAACGATGCGGAAAGTAACTCTAACCAGAATGTACACCAGGATCCCGATGTGGGCAAGGTGTGAGCATTGGTCAGAGGATCTAATGCAGATGCAACTGAAAGGGAACTCTAACCAAGAATGCGCCTGTGCAGACGAGCATATGGTCAGAGGATCAATGCATGATGAACAAAAGTAACTCTAACCAAGAATGGCGCCGAATGATGGCGAGCATATGATCAGAGGGTCCCTATAACTACTGACTGAAAGTAAATAGGCGGCAAGCCAGCCTCTTCCACTTATTCAGTGGGTAGTACAATAGATATAATGAAAGATAAAGAAGAGAATTGCTGTTAGTACTACTAAACAGTTTACAATATATCAGAATACTTTGCCAGAGCCCAATTTTTCAAGTTCTTCAATGCTGCAATGACCTAGAAGACTTTCACAATGCATAACCAACTCCTCTAAACTCAAATTACTCACAAATCTGCAATTACTTATGACTGATACGACAGACCAGCGACTGAAATGAGTAATCAGCAACAGCATAACTCAACTAAATGCTCATATCTAACTCATAACTTCACCAAATGACGAGATATCAGATGCAACATACCCTAAGAAGGATGGCGCTCAAGTCAAGGCACTGAAACTCACCCAAAAAGCCAACATTTATTTTTTGCACAAAACACAAAGCTCCTCAAATGGTACGGCCCAGTAGTAAGGGCGATTTTGCTCTAAAAAATCCAAATCTGCAATATAAATTCCAAAACTTTGCAAGCATGGTTGCCCCTCATGGAGAAATGGATTTAAACAATGCCCAAAACAACAGTATTTTTATTTTATGAGATATAAGCAATTCTTACATTCCACTATGACATTCAGCAACTTCAAAAATGAACAGAAAGTGCAAACTAGAACTTCCAAATGCAAACTACTAAATTGAAATGCAAAACCAACCTATTACAAACTATCCTCTCAACTAGTTGCTATCTTTCAAGCAAGAAGATGAGCCAATGCTAGGAGGTGTGCTTTCCTCGAAGCGAGTGCCTGAAGACAATTCAGCAGCATAACGATGCGGTAGACAAAAGATCCCAAATGAAGAGCTGAGGCCTGAATATAAAGACATGAAGAGAGCCTTCTAGAAGCTTCAAGAAGGGCGCCCAAAACCCTAATTTTGAATTTCAACATTTCCCTCCAAAAGATGGCGTCCTTTTCCCTTAATGAAATATTTCACTTTTTTAATAAAAGTCAATCTCCTCAAGTAGGCGTCCATTTCACTTAGCTCAATATTTGACTTTAAAAATATAATTTATCTCTCAATGAAGCATCGACCCTTTAGGTCCCCTTTTTAAAAACAACATAAAGTTGTAATGCTAGACAAGGGGGTGTTATAATATTAAAATATAATATTATAATGTGAAAATACTTATCTCTCCAAGGAAAATGCACCCAAAGGCCAAAAACTGAAGTGCCTGAACCAACTGAAGAAGAAGACCAACTGAACTGAACCCAACCTGTCCACTGCCAAAAATAGAATTTACTAAAAATAGTAAATTCATGAAGTTGCTCGGAATGCCAAACTGACCATACCACTGCGAAGCTCTCTAAAAACCCAGAAAGAATCCGCAATCCGATTTCCAAACTTCAAGCAACAACCTCCTCAAAAATAGGAAACCCTAATTTCACCATCCGAGTAGCCTACGGGTCTCCGGAATAGGCCAACGGTCAACAGAAACGATCACATTTGAGAAGGGGACATTACAGTCCGCCCTCCCCAAGATTGTTTGCCCTCAAGCAATCGCAAGTTTGGATGCTGTAGAATCTCCTCATTCTCCCAAGTAGCATCCTCCAAAGGTAAATTCTTCCACTTCACCAAGTACTCTTTGATTGTTCTCCTCCTCAAAGAACGCTCTTTGGAATCAATAATCTCTTCTGGAATCAAGGTCAACTGCCCTTCTTCATTTAAGGGAGGTAACTGTGATGAAGCAACAACATTGTGTCCAAGTGCCTTTTTGAGGCGAGACACATGGAAAACGTTGTGGACCTTACTACTCGAAGGTAGTTCCAACTCATAAGCCACTGCTCGAACCTTTCTGACAACTTTGAATGGCCCATAGAAGTGAGGTTTTAGCTTCTCAGCTCCACTCTTCTTGAGTGTAGATTGTCTATAAGGCTGAAGTCGAAGATAAACCATATCACCAACCTCAAATGAACGCTCAACACGCTGCTGATCAGCGTACATCTTCTGTTGATTTTGTGCCATTTGAAGGTTGTTCTTCAAAGATTTCAAAATATCTTGACTTTGCTGCAACCAATCCTTGGCTTGAGGAGCTTTGCTATCACCAAACACCAAATCAGCAAAGCTAGGAGCCTCATAACCATAGAGAACCATGAATGGAGACATCTTTATTGACATGTGGAAGGATGAATTGTGGCAATACTCTCCAATGTGGAGCCATTTCACCCATGCTCTTTGCTGCTCCGAGACATAATTCCTAAGATAGCCCTCCAACCATTTGTTCACTATCTGAATTTGACCATCTGTTTGAGAGTGATAGCTAGTGCTCGGAGTAAGCACTGTACCACTCATCCTGAAAACTTCTTGCCAAAAGGTGCTTAGGAACTTGCTGTCCCTATCACTCACAATATTTTTTGGCAACCCGTGCAATCTAAACGCTTCATGGAAAAACGAATCTGCAACTTGAGCTGCTGAAAATGTGCTAGTGATGGCAAAAAAATGAGCGAACTTGGTCAATCTGTCCACTACAACATAAATACAATCTTTTCCTTGAGCCCTAGGCAATCCTGTGATGAAATCCATCGAAATGCTTTCCCATTTTTGATTTGGAATGGGAAGTGGCTGCAGTAGACCAGCTGGAAGAGAGTGCTCATTTTTGTTCATTTGACAAGTGCTACACTCCTTGATGTAACGCTGAACTTCCTCTTTCAACCCCTTACAAGAGAACCTCTCTCGAATCTGCCTATATGTCTTGAAATATCCTTGATGACTAGCAAGTGGGATGTCATGGAAAGTCATCAAAATCTTCTTAAGTTTGGAATCAGCCACCAAAAAGATTCTTCCCTTGTAATGTATCAACCCATCAATTACCTTGTACCTTTCATCATGAAAAGTACCTTCAATGATGCTGGTTGCAAACTGATTTTTGGCATAATCAGCAAGCAACATCTCCTTCCAATCAGCAGTAAGCTCACACAATGAGCTCAAATGAGGCCTCCTTGATAAAGCATCTGCCACAATGTTGTTCTTCCCTTTGACATACTCAATGTCAAAATCGTAAGCTTGAAGCTTACTCACCCACTTCTGTTGTCTTTCATTCAAGTCCTTTTGATGCATGAAGTGCTTGAGACTATTGTGATCAGTCTTGACCACGAATTTGCTCCCCACTAGATATTGTCTGAACTTGGCTAATGCATGCATGATTGCAAGCATTTCTTTGTCGTAAATTGAATAGGTCCTTTCAACACCCCTTAGTTTCCTACTCTCGAACACAATGGGATGCTTGTCTTGCATCAAAACTGCACCAACACCTTCTCTTGATGCATCACATTGCAATTCGAAAGGCTTGGAGAAATCTGGTATGGCCAATACTGGACAAGAACTCATGATTTTCTTGAACTTATCAAACACACTTTGAGCCTTTTCTGTCCACACAAAAGCCCCCTTTTTAGTGAGGTCAGTAAGAGGAGCAGCACTTTGAGAGTAGCCCTTCACGAACCTTCTGTAGAAGCCACAAAGACCCAAGAACCCCTTCAAATGAGTCAAGTTTTCTGGAGGTGGCCAATCAACTATTGCCTTGATCTTTTCAGGATCAACCTTCACTCCATCAGCGCTGATTATATGACCAAGGTAGAGTAGCTCCTTCATTCCAAATTCACATTTGGACTCTTTGGCAAACAAACTTTCTGATTCAAGAATGCTAAGCACTTCCTCCAAGTGCTTGAGATGTTCTTCCCACGTCTTGCTGAAGATGAGAATATCATCAAAGAAGATCAACACAAATTTCCTCAACTGTTTCTGGAAAACCCTGTTCATGCAAGACTGGAAGGTGGCTGGAGCATTAGTCAACCCAAAAGGCATGACTAGGAACTCAAAATGTCCATAGTGGCATCTGAATGCCGTCTTCTCAACATCTGAACCTCTCATCCAAATCTGATAGTAACCCGATCTCAAATCAATTTTGGAAAAGAACTTGGCACCATGTAGCTTGTCAATGAGCTCATCTATTCGAGGAATGGGGTACCAATTTTTTATTGTGCTTTGATTCAAGGCACGATAATCCACACACATGCGGATGGTGCCATCCTTCTTCACAAGAACTACAGCTGAAGTGAAGGGACTCTTGCTAGGACGAATGAAGCCCATCTCCAAGAGTTCTTTTATGTTCTTCTCAATCTCATCCTTCTGCTTCTTAGGATATCGATACGGTGTTGTGATGACTAGTTTGGCCCCTTCCTTGAGTTCAATGACATGCTCAGCTCCTCTTTCAGGAGGTGGCCCAGGAGGTAAATCATCAAACACCTTACTCCTCTTGGTAAGTATAGACTGAATATCTGGAGGATAGTGCCTCTTTGTCTCAACTGGACTGGTTGGAAGGACCATGCATTCCGCAGCCCACTCAACTTGGTCATGCTAAATCAGCCTCTCCATTCTTTTGAATGAAACTATTCGAGGTCCACCATTGGACATTCCTCTTAACACCACCTTTTTTCCATCAGATTGGAACTTGAGCTCCATTGTTTGTAGATTGAGAGAGATTTCACCAAGTGAACGTAACCATTGTATGCCAAGTACTGCATCTGTGTCACCAATAGTAACCACATAGAAGTCATCTTTGACTTCATAGTTGCCTAATTGCAAGGACATGTTAGGAACTCTTCGGTTGCAGGAAATATGAAACCCATCAGCCACCATGACTTTGAAGCCTTCAAATTCTTCAGTTTTGAGACCTCTCTTTGCAACCACACCTTCATCAATGAAGTTATGTGTTGCACCAGTATCAATTAAGGCAACAATACGATGACCTCCAATTCCACCACGAACCTTGAAAGATTCGTTCTTTTGGAAACTAGAGAGTTGGACAATAGGGCCCCCAACTCCTTGCTCATGATCAGACTCTTCTATAGCTCTTTCTTCTTCGTTGTCCCCAAAATAAGACTGCTGATCAGACATATCAGATTCTGATCCATAATCAGAATAGGTCCCCATTTGATTATAACGCCCTCTCCTAGGACATCTATGATCCTTGGTCCAAGGCTCTAAACATGTGCAACACTTGCCCTCCTTTCTGAGCTGTTCACGTTGCTCTTCAGTCAATTTAGGTGGAAACTTCTTGTGCTGATTTGAAAAATGTCTCTTATCCTTCTTGTGGCCAAAGGGCTTAGGCGGAAACTTAGGCCTGGGGGCTGATAACTCCATACTTCGAGACTTCTTGATTGCCTCTTCAAGACTTGGTGGATCGAAAGCTTTAACCCACCCTTTCAAAGGTTCAACCAAACCTTCAGAAAAGAACACAACCAATCTTCTTTCAGTGATGTTGGGCACCATCACAGAAAGTCTCTGGAAATCAGCAATGTAAGAATCCAAGGAGCCATGCTACTTCAGTTGTGCAAGCTCACGAAATCTCACTTCAGGATCGTTAGTGTCAACCCTATGAATCAGCTTATTGGTGAATTCTCCGTAGGTTCGAATAAGGTTATGGCCAAGTGTGACCAAACCATGGTACCACCACTCATGGGCAGCTCCCTCCAAATGAAGTGTTGCAAACTTGATGGCATCTTCTTTTGGCATGGGACGAAGTGAAAGGTAGTTGTCTAACTTCTGAACCCATGATCTTGCTGAACACTTATCACTTCCATCGAAGTGAGCCAATGACACCTTCCCAAGGGCTTGTTGATAATCAGTTCTAGGAGCCATATGAGCACGGTTATCAACTCTTCCTCTGTTTCTTCTATTTCTTTGGTTCAAGAATTGATCAAAGGACCATTGGTCTCTAAGATCAGGGGGTAAGGTGGCATACTCCAAGTAGGCTTGCCTGGCATCATCTGCAAAAGGAATGGCAGCTTCAACTTGCGTTTCCTCCCTCTGAGTGAATGTAGGAAAGAGCGGCCTAGAGGCTGATCCGCTAGAGGTGGCCTCATGCTGACCAATAGTTCTACTTCCTCCATTACCATTGTTCCCATTGACTCCACTGTTTTCTCCTGTAGCATGGTTTTGATTAGGAGTAAGATTCTGAGGATTTTGCTGGTCCATTCGAGCAAGTAACCGGGACATCATCTCAATCATCCCATCAAACTTCTTTTCCATCCTTGCATCTTTCTTATCCATGGCCTGCTTAAGATTGTCTGACATGTTCTCAACCGTTTTACCAGTATCTACTATTCTTCCTGTTTCTCTCAAAGCCTCTGAAAAAGTATCTGCTTCTGGCACTGGCGGAAACTGTGTCTGTTGTCTTCTGGCCTGACTTCTGGTGAAGTATCTGCAATCACTGTCACTCATCTGACAACTGAATCACTGTAGGACACAGGTTGGCAGAATCATGGCTCTGATACCACTGTAATGATCCGGACAATTTTTTTTTGTTTTTTCACAATGCAATTACAATGAACACGCACCCATTAAGGTTAGCACTAAACCAAAACGATGCAGAAAGTAACTCTAACCAGAATGTACACCAGGATCCCGATGTGGGCAAGGTGTGAGCATTGGTCAGAGGATCTAATGCGGATGCAACTGAAAGGGAACTCTAACCAAGAATGCGCCTGTGCAAACGAGCATATGGTCAGAGGATCAATGCATGATGAACAGAAGTAACTCTAACCAAGAATGGCGCCGAATGATGGCGAGCATATGGTTAGAGGGTCCCTATCACTACTGACTGAAAGTAAATAGGCGGCAAGCCAACCTCTTCCACTTATTCAGTGGGTAGTACAATAGATATAATGAAAGATAAAGAAGAGAATTGCTGTTAGTACTACTAAACAGCTTACAATATATCAGAATACTTTGCTAGAGCCCAATTTTTCAAGTTCTTCAATGCTGCAATGACCTAGAAGACTTTCACAATGCATAACCAACTCCTCTAAACTCAAATTACTCACAAATCTGCAATTACTTATGACTGATACGACAGACCAGCGACTGAAATGAGTAATCAGCAACAGCAGAACTCAACTAAATGCCCATATCTAACTCATAACTTCACCAAATGACGAGATATCAGATGCAACATACCCTAAGAAGGATGGCACTCAAGTCAAGACACTGAAACTCACCCAAAAAGCCAACATTTATTTTTTGCACAAAACACAAAGCTCCTCAAATGGTACGGCCCAGTAGTAAGGGCGATTTTGCTCTAAAAAATCCAAATCTGCAATATAAATTCCAAAACTTTGCAAGCATGGTCGCCCCTCATGGAGAAATGGATTTAAACAATGCCCAGAACAACAGTATTTTTATTTTATGAGATATAAGCAATTCTTACATTCCACTATGACATTCAGCAACTTCAAAAATGAACAGAAAGTGCAAACTAGAACTTCCAAATGCAAACTACTAAACTGAAATGCAAAACCAACCTATTACAAACTATCCTTTCAACTAGTTGCTATCTTTCAAGCAAGAAGATGAGCCAATGCTAGGAGGTGTGCTTTCCTCGAAGCGAGTGCTTGAAGACAATTCAGCAGCATAACGATGTGGTAGACAAAAGATCCCAAATGAAGAGCTGAGGCCTGGATATAAAGACATGAAGAGAGCCTTCTAGAAGCTTCAAGAAGGGCGCCCAAAACCCTAATTTTGAATTTCAACATTTCCCTCCAAAAGATGGCGTCCTTTTCTCTTAATGAAATATTTCACTTTTTTAATAAAAGTCAATCTCCTCAAGTAGGCGCCCATTTCACTTAGCTCAATATTTGACTTTAAAAATATAATTTATCTCTCAATGAAGCATCGACCCTTTAGGTCCCCTTTTTAAAAACAACATAAAGTTGTAATGCTAGAAAAGGGGGTGTTATAATATTAAAATATAATATTATAATGTGAAAATACTAATTTCTCCAAGGAAAATGCACCCAAAGGCCAAAAACTGAAGTGCCAGCTGAACCAACTGAAGAAGAAGACCAACTGAACTGAACCCAACTTGTCCACTGCCAAAAATAGAATTTACTAAAAATAGTAAATTCATGAAGTTGCTCGGAATGCCAAATTGACCATACCACTGCGAAGCTCTCTAAAAACCCAGAAAGAATCCGCAATCTGATTTCCAAACTTCAAGCAACAACCTCCTCAAAAATAGGAAACCTTAATTTCACCATCCGAGTAGCCTACGGGTCTCCGGAATAGGCCAATGGTCAACAGAAACGATCACATTTGAGAAGGGGACATTACAAAATCGTTGATTGTTTCCCTATCCAAAGGTGCTACAAATTTTTCCTTTTGATCAACAATTTCTGATTTTTTTGGATCTGATTTGTTGTTGGTAAATGATGAAAATGGTTTTGATTCGAATTTACTACGTGGAGTTGTAAGTTCCATGCTACGAGCTTTCCTCATAGCCTCTTGCAAGGTAGGGGGATCAAAAGCCTTGATCCAACCCTTCATAGGCTCATAAAGACCCTCTACAAATAGAATGACCAGCCTCTTTCTTTGAAATACCTATAACCATGATTGAGAGTTTTTGAAACTCACTAATGTATGAATCCAAACTACCCATTTGCTTCAGCTGAGCTACATCTCTGAAGTGTAACTCTAGATCTCGTTTGTCAAAATGCTCAACCAATCTATCAGTGAACTCCTGATAAGTAGTTATACGATCATGCTGCAAGGTAACCCATCTTCTAGTGCCACCAGTCATGGGCTACCCCATCCAAATGTAAAGCTGAGAACTTAATGGCATCTTCTTTTGCCATAGGACGCAGGGTCAAGAAAGTGTCTAACTTGCTTACTCAAGCTCTAGCTCAACCACTGCCATCAAAAGTAGAGAGTGTGAGCTTGTTGGTTGCATGTCTAAGATCATTGTTTTTGTTTCTTGGTCTCCTGTCAGTCTTGTTCCTGTTGTGTTCTCGTTTCTGGGTGATAAACCTGTCAAAGTTAAGGTGATCCTTAACTCTCTGTGGTAAAGCATCCCACTCATCATGTAATGTCATAATGTTATCTCCAAAGATTACGTCACCTTCCTCATCCCCATTTCCCTCTTCAGGTTCATTTCTGACAAAGGTAGGATGTGTAGGCCTATCATAGGTGTGTGCTAGAGTCACTCTCATTCGTGGGGCTCCATCAATACTACCCTACTCTTCCTGATTTTGATTCAATCTTCTAAGAATAGTTATCTACTGAACTGCCGTAGAAAGTTGTTGCAATACATTTGCTACCTATTCCTGTCCAGCTACTAAACCCCTTAGAATGTCTCTGGCTTCTCTGTCCTCATTGTTTCCATGGTTTTGGGTGGATCAGCCTCTTCCTTGTCTCCCATGTTTTCAAATGGTATCTCTTCGAACTGTTGGTCTAAAGGTATCTCTTCAAACGGGTTTCTCTGAATTCCAGGTCTCTTGCGTGAGTAATACCTGTTATATCCAACCTGATGAGGCCGCATAAGTGATTCTAACCCTCCATGATGGTAGGATCAAAGCTTTGATACCACTGTGAAGAACCCAACTGGCTCCAACTCAACCACTGATGTTTAAACTGTCTTGTTTTGTGTTTTTGAAGGTTTTGATGAATTTTAAATAAGGAATATAGAAGTGCACCAAGCATAAAATGGTGCTAAAACTTAAATCAAAGCAATAATATGGAAACTGCCATTGTATTAAGTATTAAGCAACTGCTACAGATAGATTGCAAACAATAGACATACCCGTAAACCTCCAGATAAATTAAATAAGGCAGATCTATACATGGTAGGCAAGAAATGCTGAAACTGGTGAAAAGCAACGTCCACCTCTAGATTTGGATTTCTCCCAAGCAGAAGCTGAATCAAAGGCAATGTTTGAGCTAGGCGTCCAAGATGGTGGCAAGAAAAAGGCCCAAAAGAGAGGCATTTCACCCAACTGCTTCACACGCCTTGGCTAGAATGTTACACACCTTCCAAGGAGAAGTACGACCCTCTGAAGAAATGGTATGGCCTCTTATTTGATGCAAGTTGGTGAGGAAAGATGGCATCCAAATGATCAAGCCCTTCCCCTTATTGCAAATTGATAAAATAATGAACATACAATCTCTGATGAAGCTCAAATAGACTTCCAAATTGAAGCCCTCACTGTAGCAAAGATTTAGCTGGTCTTTCACAGCTTCAAGTCTGCAAATCACTGAAGATTTCTCGTTCTCCAATGGTGGTAAATCACTGTAACCCTTGTCTCAGACAAATGCACAGAGAAATAAAAAAAGAAGCAATGTCAAATAATCATCAATGAATGAGGTTGAATTTCCTTCTTTTCCCTTATATCCCCAAAAGGCATGATTCCCAAGAAGTCACGGACTTTTCCATTTAAATACATTAAAATGTATTTAAATTACTTCAATAGTCTTTTAATATCACTTTATAACTTGGGCGCACCTTTCCATGACTTAAATGATTTAATTTTCACTTTATAACATTTAAGTCATCACTTTTAATATTTTAAGTGGCGTTTTAATTACAAAGTCAAATTATAACTTTATAATATTTCCATAAGTCAAATAAATAACTTAACCACTAAAATATTAATATCTCCCTCAATTCTCAGTGTTTTGACGTGCCGTCAGAAACTGGCAAACACTGAACCGCAAAGGCCTACACTGAGCCCAATACCGAACTAAAGGGGTGGAAATGTCAATATTCGCCATCATCTGCCATTGAGATCCCCTATCCACACACGTTAGCCTAGGAGGATCCAAATAATAAGCTAATCCCTCTGCTACTAATACTGACTAGAGTGGGGACATTACATTAGGTTATTTTTAATCTAAAGGGAGATTCCTCTTCTAATTCGAAGAGTGGTTCTACTGCAAATTTGTTTCATTTTGTGTTGCATTGAAAGGTGTGAATCTAAATGCTAACATGGATACCTTGATGCAAGGCTTAGGTGTTTGTTGTTGAGGATTCTAGCCATGTTCTGCCATTGTTGAAACCACGAATGATATAATCAGTTTCCACAATACTTTGATTACTGCAAGTATAAAACTTTGTAAAGTAAATTGAGATAATGTTAATATATAGTTTCTATAAGACATGATACCAGATTTCTATGACCGGATAAAGAAAATTTATGAATTTCAAACTGACCAGTTTACAATTAACTTGGATATATTTTAAGAGAGAATCCTTGAATGTGCTAAGAAAGCTTCAAGTGTGAGGATGAATTTCATTTGTATTTTTATCAAGTATTATGCCTATTTATGGCTTCTAATTAAAATTGAGAGAAGAAAATATCAGCTCCGTTTTGTTTTTATCCCTTGCATTTATGAGTTGTATTTTCAGGCTTGCATATAGTAAAACTACAGTTTACACATTAGTATCATCTCTGGCAGGTGCCTGTCTTGCAAAATGTGAATCTGTCAATTGCTTCGGGTGAGCTAATTGCTCTGGTAAGTTCTAGGCTATATTGTTTTTGTATAATTTTTCACCTGTAGTGTGACCCCATAAGTTGTGTGTACAACTTCAAGCAGGTTGGTCTTAGTGGTAGCGGCAAGAGTACTCTGGTTAATTTACTTCTGCGCTTGTATGAACCAGCAAGTGGACAGGTATGCAATTGCATTTCACTTGTATTCCTGAATACAAAAACTAGTAGATAGAATGTTGTATGCCTCTGCTGGTGTGGAAATTTCACGCTGGAGTCTTTAAGAAACGTGTTTTGCAACTTTTCCTCAATCATTCTTGATTAAGATTGATTCAATTCCCAGATATTGATTTAGTTTTAACTTATCTAGTTCCATTTTTTATTTTTATTTACTATTCTGATGTGCTTTATTTTTTAGATGTGAGAAATTATTACCGTATGACTCTCTTACACCTTTTCTAAGAATAGAATTAAGGTTTGCATTGTCTTTTGTTCTCTAACACCTCCAGACTCAATCTCCCTATGTGTAAATGCAAAAAATTAATTGCTATTTTAGTACATTTGGTTCCATTAATCAGTTAGCATGGATATGCACAAATATTATATTTAAAATCAAATATCTCAAAGCTGCTTCACTATGTTGATGCTGCGGCAATGTGAAACATCTTTACAGATCTTAGTTGATAGCATTCCTTTGAATGAGCTTGATATCATGTGGCTTCGGTCAAAGATTGGTGTTGTGAGTCAGGTATGTTCATTAAAAGCTGTAATGTAAGTATCAATCAGTGTAACAATCTTACATTATTGAAGAAAGTGAGGGGCAAGCTAATAATCTAAGCTAGGCCATACAGGAGCCACGTCTTTTCAGTATGGACATTGCTGCTAATATAAGTTATGGATGTACAAGGAAAGTTAGCCACAATGATATTGAATGGGCAGCCAAACAAGCTCACGCACATGAATTTATAGTTTCCTTTCCAGATGGTTACAAAACTCTGGTTGACAATGCTCGTCTTAGTGGGGGACAGAAACAGCGCATTTCTATTGCTAGAGCTATTCTAAGGAAACCAACAGTTTTAGTCCTCGATGAAGCAACCAGTGCTTTAGATGCAGAAAGTGAGAACTATGTAAAGGTATTGGGCATGATCAGGTGGCATTATATAAAAATTTTCTTTGGATGACTTGAGCTTAGTTTATGGTTTTCTGTCATTGATTTAAAGTCATATTAAAATATCACTTTAGTATCTTGTAGGTGTATCTTATCCTTGTGTAAACTATTTACAGAAAGCAATTGAAAGAATCATGCACAACGATGGTAAGAGGAAACGAACAGTACTTGTCATTGCGCATAGGTGAGTTCATTTTTCCCATAGACAAGTTCATTTCTTTCTTCTTTTCCCTAAATGAAATATGGATTTTTAAGTGTTAGTAGGAAGGGCCAGCATTCAGCTAACATATTTTGTTGACCATCAGAATCTTAACTGAAAGTAAATTATTTTGCAGGCTATCCACAATACGTGCAGCAGACAGGATTGTTGTCATGGAAAATGGAAGGATCGTGGAGGTTATATTGCTTTTACTTTAAAACCTTATTTAGTATTTTTTTAGCAGGATTTGATATAAATTTTATTTTCTTACTCTTAGGATGTCAGCAACACACATCTAACATACAGTTTCACAGTATCGATTTCACTTATCTCACACTGAATACACGAACTTAATTTTGTATTTCATGGAGGCCACTAGAAACAATAAAGTTGGTTGGTAAACTTTACTTGGGAGTTTGATTCTTGATTTCATAGGAAAGTTTAAGAATGAACTCCGAAGGCTAAACATATTTATAAGCCACTGAGAAAATCCATTTAGAATAACTTTAGGGGTACAAGAGCTAATTTATAGTTTGTCTAATATAACATGCAACCTTATACACAATTACTGTTAATATATAGCATAGACATGATCCAAAAAAATTCATGGGCCTTACAAACCATTATGATTTAAAGTCTACCATTTGAATTTGATTAGAGATGCTTTGCTTAACTTGGCTATGCACACACAGGCCATGCCATTATTTTTAGATAAGGAGGCTATATTTTGTTTCTATGATCCTCCTAAATGTTTTAGTTAATTTGACACAGAAAACTGATAAAGAATTTGTTTTGGAATGTTTTTTTGTATATTCAGATGGGTAGCCATGACGAGCTTCTTAAAAACAATGGAAAATATGCAAAATTAACAAGCAGACAAATCAGCTCTATCACATGATGTTGATAAAGTAATATCAACTATCAAGTTTCAAGAGACTGGATGGAAGGAAAGGTACCCACAGAGGACCACAATGGAACCTAAAGGTACTCTGCATTTTGTAATTAAATTGGCCAGACAGATTTCTGCCATGCCAGATTAGGGCATCTCTATCCCTTCCCCCTTTCGCCTCCGCACCCCACCTCCCCTCCTCTCTCTCTCTCTCTCTGTCTCTCTCTCTCGCACGCATGCTAGATGCAGAAGAACATTAAAGCTAGATTGTATCTTATGCAATCCTTTTCTGAAATCAATTATTGATGCCATGATCATTAATGTATATTACTAGACCGCACAAGATATATTTTGGCATTGACTTATAGCATTGATGATGGCATGATGTATATTAGTAAAATGTGCTAGATATTTTTAACAATCTGAAACAAAATGTACAAGACAAAAGAAACAGGAAGAGCAACAATTCTTTCAGTGAGAAAATTCTAAAGCTTTGTAGATGTGAGATGTTTTATGCAGGCCTTAGAGGCTCCCTCGTCATTAGTGTATAATAAATTGAAATTCGTTCTTCGCTTAAAAGCAGGTTATGTACTCATCCATTTTATATGGATGTGTTGATTGTTCATTCTTATTTATAGTGGAAATGGGCCATTCATAAGAGTTTAGAACAAATACAAAAATTCAGTGAATTTTTCAACTGATTTTGTCCAGTTATTAATTAATGAGGTTATGTACCCATCCATTTTACACGAGTGCTGATTATTCATACTGGAAGCAGGTCATTAAATATACTTGTAACATAAAATTTCAGTGACAATTTTTAACTGAATTTATTTTGTCCAATTGTTAGTTAAGCATTTTATGTTCTCATTAATTCATTGCATGGTATATGTTTTTAGTAAAATGATATGCATTTCAGCACGATACTCCAAATGTTTTGTGCATGAATAAACTAAATATAAATGAACCACGTTAAGCTATCTATATTTTTATATTTTTTAAATCAAAACATCTGGACATTAATTGAAATGGATGCAAGAGAAAATTTGATATGAAATGTCAATTCTATATTTTTATTTTAATATTGGAAAATAGTTTACAAATATGTCTCATACGAGTATACAAAAGCAACAAGTAGTTACAATGATAACTACAAGAAGCACAGTAGGAATAAATTGACAGTCAACAGTATCCATCGATCCAACAGGAAGACATCAATACAAAAAAATTTAAGAGTATTGAATAAAGCTGCCAAAACCCATCAGGAACATAGTTGAACACCATGAAGGAACTTGAACAAAGATCTTTATATCTGCAAGAGAAAAATCATCTTGAAATGTCCATTAACCAATAGCATACAACAGCCAAAAGAGCCACAACAGAAGAAACATGAATGTCCGATATCATAACCACTACGAACTAACCAGCCGTGCCAAATCTGAAAGGTACCAGCCATATCCAAATATCAAAAACATAGAATAAGTAGTATAAAAGGATCCAGAACATTGCTTGTCAATTTTCTTGTCTATCTTATTTTCCAATCAACAAAGGCTTCAATTTTGCTCTGAAAAGACTGAACCTTGGAATCAATGCACTTCTGAATCCAAGATTTAGGGTAATATGGAGAGAAAATCGTCACAGTTAGAATCTGAAGAAGAACTAATGGCAGCAAGAATAGAAGTAGAAAGATCAACACCCTCGCCCTTAACCAAGCCAACACCAGAAACAAAACCCACTCCAATAGCATCTACAGGAACATTTGAAGAAACGTACCAATCTGAAACAACATATGGAATAGTATCAAAGCTAGCAGCACTAATAGGAACAAAGCACTTTGGATCAAGATTGACCTTCATAGTAGAATCCTTGATTGCACCACTACCAGGATCAACACCCTCTCTAACAACAGCAACAGGAGCATTGCACCCATAAGGCATTCCAACAGCAACCTTGGGACCATGGTCGACCACACCAAGAGGAATCTTAGGTGTCACAAGAGCATCTGCCACATACCTCGGCGATGAAGAAATAACAACCAAACTAACAATAGAAATAGGAGAAATAGCAGCTAAACCTTAAGATATAGGAACCTTTTCATCAACAATCACAATGTTATTGTTAATTGGCTAGCTATCATTATCACAGATAATCTTGTGAGAAACAGAACCCCACACAACCTCTTTGAGAAGCTGGAAAAGGAGAGCCGTCATGCAAAATATTCTTGACTTCATCTCTCTTTTTATGAACTTGCATAGCAATATTGTTATAGATACAAATGGTAGATTGAGCACAAAACAACAAAACCAAATGGCTTAATATCAAAATCACCAAACAAAACATTTTATAGATATAAACAAGTCTAGTTAAAATTCAACCTGGCAACGCTATTTTTTAAGTTGAATCTGAAAAGCTATTTTCAAGGATCATAACCTTTAACAACCATTATTATCTATTTGAAAGCAAGAGCTTGCTATGCCCTTAATATTAGTGAATATAGGGTTATGAATAGTTGGCTTGTGGCTATCTTAACTCTTAATTAAGTCATATTACCATTATTATATTGTTATTTAGTTAATTAGGTTGGCTTAAGGCTTATATAGGTCTATTTAAGTCGGGTTGGGTGATATCCTAGGCATAAATAAGGTATATATAGGAGGTAGTGAGTCTTATTTCATCATCATATTGTGAATTGTGTTCTCATTGGAGATATTTGGAGGTTTGCCCTCCTCGAAGTGGTTTGTCATTCTCATTTATTATAAATTTCCTCTATGCAAGTTATTTCATTACAAGTGGTATTAGAGCATGATCTTAGCACCGTAGAGGCAAAACATTTTCTTAATATTGGAGGTCATTTTGGAAAGATCATCTCTCAGATTTTGGCGAATTTTTCTTTGATTTTTAAAGGGTTTTTGAAGAACATATTCAAAAAGCTACAATCTAGATTTTAAAGGAATTGAAGTAGAATTTAGTGATTTATTGCAAAATTAGGTTTTTTGCTCAATTTATTTAGAAAGTGTATATCTCCTAAATCTTGGAGAATTGGGCCCTAATTTGTAGTGGGTTTTTGAAGAAGTAATAGAAGAGCCTACAATCCAAATTACAGAGAATTTGAAGTAGACATAAGCAATTTATTGCAAAATTAGGGACCTAATTATCGGGAGATTTTTCTAGGAAAGTGCAACCTAGGCCCTAGTAAGTTATAGTAAAATTTTTAAATTATTTTGAATTTATTTGTGTGATTTTATTGCAAAATTATTTTCTACCATCATGAGGGGGCTTACAACAAGAGGCAAAAAGAATGCTACCATACTTGGGAAATCTTCATATAAGGATGAGGTAGAAATTGAGGATATTAACCCTAATGATGAAAGCAACAAGGTCAAGGGTGAAATTTCATTAATTAGGAATGGCAAATGAATTTTCTATGAAGTTGGACACAATTATTCAGGGGATGAAGTATAAGGGCGAAGATTTACCTAGTAAGGTAGAAGATTTTTTTGTTGGACATGAATTCTTTGAGCTTGACTCAGATTTTAGGAAGGATCATTTCTTTAAGAATCCTATGCCTAGGCAATTCATACCCAAGTTGGATATGAAAAAAATTGATGGTAAGGACCCCAACCAATTGGCTTTGCCAAATGGAGCAATTCTTTGATCTTCATCATGTTCCTATTCAACAAAACATGGCTATGGCATCATTATACTTGGAGCCAAATCAATTCATTTGGTATCATTGGTTATGTGATGAGAAGAGAAAGAAGGGTTGTGTTCACATGGTCAATTTTTCAAGAGGAACTTGTTGCCCATTATGGAGATAACTTTATGGATAGCTACTTCTTCCTACACACTAAATTAAAGTAAATAGGTTCAATCAAGGACTATATCCGGTAATTTCAAACCCTTTATCTAAGAGTGGAGAATGTGACAAGAAATTTTGAAGGAACTATTTGTAGGTGGTTTAAAGGATCACATAAAATATGATGTACAGTTGTTCCAACCACAATCCTTAGTGCAGACAATATTAATGGTAAGACAAGTTGAGATTTTTTTGGCTAATAGGCAACAAGGGATTGTAAATGTAAGCAAACAAATATTTGCACATTTGTTACTTGAACCTACTAGGTTGACTCCACAACAAATTGAGGAGAAGAGAGCAAAAGGGTTGTGTTTCAATTGTGACAACAATATAGTTTAGGACATAAATGTAGTGAAAAGAAATTGTTCTATATTGAAGGTTCGAGTGAGGAAGAAGAGGAACCAATATTAGAGTGGTAGGGAGTCAAATGAAGAATCACATGATTCCCAACCAATCATTTTTTGTCATGCACTCTTAAGTTTTAGCACCCCACAAACTCTCAAGGTAGTGGGTTTCTTAGTGAAGCAGAAAGTAACAATGTTGGTCGATTAGGGTAGTACTCATAATTTCATCAACAAAAAGTTGCTTACTTGTCTAAATTATTATATATATCTAGCTTTGGAGTTTCAAGCCTTGATTGCAGATGGTGGTACTATTAGTTGTTCTAGAAAATGCCATAGCATTAAATTATACATGGGAGATTATCACCTTGATAGCCCAATGTATGCTATCTCCATGGGTGCAACACATTGTTTTGGGAGTACAATGGCTTACTACTTTGGGAACAATTGAGATGAACTTCCAAGAACTATTCATGAGATTTCAAGCAAAAGGAAAGATAGTAGAGCTAAGAGGGTTGAAGGAGAATTCCCCACAAATGGTAAGCTATCAACAAATGCAAAAGTTGCTTAAGAAAAGAGTTGATGGATTTGTAGCCCAATTATGTTAATTAGAAGTCTCTCAATCTAATGCTCCTATCTATCTAGATTTACAAGCAATAATTAGTCATCACTTTGTGGTTTTTAGAGATATGCCTAAAGGACTTCCTCCTAAGAGGGATCATGGTCATGCCATACAATTAGTTCTAGGGAGTTGGCCACCCAACATCATGCCCTATAGGTACCAATATTACAAAAAAGTGAGATTGAAAAGATTGTGGAGGAGATGCTATGGCCAAGAATTATTAGGTATAGCTAAAGTGTTTACTCCTCTCCTATGGTGATGGTGCATAAGAAGGACAAAACTTGGCACATGTGCCTAGACTATAGAGTGCTCAACATGTACACCATCAAAGATAAGTTCCCTATTCTAGTCATTGATGATTTTCTAGATGAATTGAATGAAGCTATGCATTTTACAAAGCTAGATCTTAGATCAGGTTATCACCAAATTCGAATTAATGAAGAAGACATTTATAAGATAGCATTTAGGACTCATGAGGGTCATTATGAGTTTTTGGTGATGCCAATTTTTTGGTGAGGAAAAGGATGGAGAGCCTCTTCCCTAATTGGATTGACTAGATTAAATATGACCTCAAGAGCCACTTGGCCACAAACCTATTGGGGAGAGCCACAATGACGGATCAGAGCTTTAATCCAATTGTTTAGGTGTGTGTGTGTGGATGATGTGAATTTGAATGAGAAATTTCTAAATGCAATGATCTACCTATGAAACTATGCAAATGTAGCAATCTATTATGATTTATGACAAACTAGATGCAAAAAAACAAATTTCAATTGTAGAAATGAGGAAGGCAGACACACACTTGTCATGTAAATTTGATTTGAATCTTGTTGGTTTAGGGCACAAGGATGCCCTAGATTGTCTTCTTCCTTTCTCAGAGCTAAAAATGCAAGCTTCATGACACTAGTCTGTAGCTTCTACCTGTTTGATGCGTGTTTTATGACACAACAAACATTCTAGAATAAAGTGTCAAAGACACTCCATCCCCTCTTGAAAAACTACCTCGTATGCTAAGACTACAAGAAAGATCATACAACAATTCCGATGTTTCAGTTAGGTGTGGATGAGCTCTGTGGTTTGATGTGATTATGCTGGTAACACAAAGGAACTTACGCTAGGCTTGTTCAATTTACAATGAAGGTCTAGATAATGAAGCTCTATGGTTTGGGTCATGGATCAAATAAACTAAAAAAAGAAGATAAGGGTTTAGAAGTTCTAATCTACTCCTAAGAATTCAAGAGACGGTATTGACTTGGTGAAACCAATATCCACGCTTTGCTTCACCACGCTCAACGACAACTACACAAAGGGGGTGCAATCTTCAAGGGAATGTGCTTATGATTTTCACGTCATGAATAACTACCATCAAATCGAACGATAATTATCCAGACAGAAGTTAAGCGTCCACAAAGTAAGCTCAATCTAACTTTATGCATTGAATGAAAATCATCCATTCAAAGAAAGTATGAGCAAAAGTTTCACCATAATCAACACTTATCAAATCTTTCATTCATCTAACATACATGAAATAAAATCTAAACTATGATGAGGGATAAGAACCATGCCAACTCCAAAATAAGAGAAGTAATCATCATCAGAACAATGCATGCATTACTTATTACTTTGGCAGTCTTACAACAATTGCTTATCTCAACATGTTTTGCAACATGCTCCCATACTTTACAAATGAGGGGTGAGCTCAATTTATAGGCTCCCCAATTACAATTCAATGGCCAAGATCGATTTAGAATCAATGACCAAGATTACAAATAAAACCCTAATTAGGGTTTGCTACCCCTTGACCAATGAGAAAATTACATTCGAGGACACTTGTCCTTTTTGCTAAATATGAACCAACAAATAAAATAGAAATTTGTTGCATGTTGATTTGGAAGATGACGAGGTGCCACCTCAGCATGTTGGATGTCTTCCTTGGTCACTTTGGTCTTGTTCCTTAGAATATTTTCCTTGCTGATGACTTCATCCTTTGTGCTTTGATCTTGGATGACTTTGGCTTCTTCTTCTCACCTCGCCTTGGAGCACCTGCTTAGACTTGAAGTCATTAAGTCTTTCTTCCCGAATTGCTTTGGAATTCCTTCAAGTGCCTTGAATTTGGAGAGGAACTCCCTTGTGCTTTCACCACAATGGAGGAAATTGGAACTTTCTCTGTGGAGAATTTCCCATACTTAGCCAAATTTTGGCTATTCAATTTCATTTTGTAAAATCTTCAAGATTCTGGCCATTTTTGTGCTCAAATGAACTTTCCCGGTGGATTTGTCTTCAATTTTGAATTTGGCTTGTGTAAGTTGGATGTACTTGACGATGTTCCTGTCGTTGTCTTCATGATACCAAATTCTTGGCGGACTTCCCATTGGTCTTGTAATGTGCAAGGGTGGACTCCCGAAGTTTTCTTTCATCTCCCTTCAAGTCGGACTTTACACTTTCTTTGCCATTTTCCCTTTTGAAGATTCACCTTGTGTAGTCATCCACCTGCAAGAAATAAAATAAATAAATTTAGATTTTCTCTCTCCTAATTTCATTTTCAGGCTTTTAATTTTCTCCAAAATGGCTAATTTATTTGATTTTATCTTTATTTTATTTTTAAATTTAGCCATGGCAAAAATTATTCATCAATCCCAATGCTGGATGAAGATTTTCATTTTGTCTCTCCTGAATTTTAGCCTTGTGCTGAATTTTTTAACATTCTCTCTCCTGATATCAAAGTGAATTTTGTTTCGAATTTAAAGCAAACTTCATACTCTCTTCGTCATTTTCATCTTGGCACGAGCATATTTCACATTTAACTCTTCATTTCTATCTCCCGAAATCGGACTTCTCATTGTTTGCCATACTCTCTCTCTACAAGTCAGGCTTGGTGAACACTTTTCCATGGCGGACTTTGAGAGTCTTTTTCCATTTATCTTCAAATGTTGGAGGACTTCATGCCAAATTCTCCATGTCTCTCTCTTGAGGTCGGACCTCTTATCAAGTCTTCCATATTCCCTCTCTTGAAGCATGGCAAACTTTCCAAGTGCTTTTCCATATCCTCTCTTCCCTCTAGATGTTCCATGCCTTAGAAAATTTTTATCATATTTGCTAGGCGGACTTTCAACTTTCTTTTCCATGTGCTCTTGATGGTCTAGGTGAACTTTGAGAATCCTTTTTCAACTCCATTTCTCCAAGGTCTAACTTTGCATGTGCTTTGCCACTTTTTCTAAGTTCCAAGGTAGGACTTTCCTCTTGTCCGGACATTCTCACCATTCCTTATGGCAGACTTCAAGAAGTTCTTGCCATTGCCTTAGGCAAATTTTTCTTTCCAATTTCATTTTGCCATAATTTTCATCTTCCAATTTTATTTTGCCATAATTTCCTTTCCATTTTATTTCGCCATAATTTTCTTTCCATTTTATTTCGCCATAATTTTCTTTCCATTTTATTTCGCCATAATTTTCATCTTCCTATTTCATTTTGCCATAATTTTCTTTCCATCCTAAGTCTCAGGCAAAAATGTTTTAGACATATAAATGTTAGACTTAGAAAATATTTTCTCTTTTCTCCAAGTATGGCGAATTTTTTTATTTTTTTTAAAGTGCCAAGCATATTATTTAATATTTCCAAGGCTGAAGCTTAGGCAAAATTTTGATTTTTTACCACTTCTCTAAGTATGGCAGACTTTGCTTCAAGTCAAGCCATGCATGTTATTCCAAGGCGGACTTTACTTGGTCTTATGTCATCTATTCTCTTCTTTGCCTATGCTTTAGCCACTCTATTTCTTCATATGGCGGACTTGCTTGTTGTTTAGGCCATCTCATAGTGCTCTAGGCGGACTTTACTTGATTTCCTTCCATTTTCCTTGGAGCGGACTTCACTAAGTGTTGAGCCATCTTTCATTTGTCCAAGGGCGGACTTGGCTTGTCTTTATGCCATTGCTGGGCGAAAATCACACTCCTCCATGCCATTCCATTTGTCCAAGGGCAGACTTGGCTTGTCTTTATGCCATTGCTGGGCGGACTTCACACTCCTCCATGCCATTCCAACACCTTCCAAGGCGGACTTGTCATCAACTTAAGCCATTGTCTTCTTTGCTGGGCGGACTTGGCACAATCTCAAGCCATTACCTTGTGAGTTGGGCAGACTTACTAGATTGCCAAGTCATTTAAACTTTACTTTTCCTTCCCTGCTGGTTATGAATCTCAGTCTTCTTTCCATCCCTCCATGATTTTTACCATGATTTTCAGTCATACTTAGGCAAATTTTCCATGATTTCTCAGATGTATCCATGAATTTTCCAGATTTTCACCATTTTCCTATGATTTCTTGATTGATTTTTCCAGATTTTTAACATTTTTCTGATTTTCACCATGAATTTCATAAAATTTTCAAATCGATTTTCTTAGAGTTCTATTGACCTTTTGGAACTTCTGAGTGGATTTCTAAAATTCGGGCCCTTTCCAAATATAGAAACTCAGACAAAAATAGAAACTTTTCCCAAAATAGCAACTTTCTAAAAATAGCCCCTAAAAAATAAGGATCTCAGAATTGCTTAAAAGTGCCAAAAAAGTAGGTCCTAAAAAATAGGGGGCCAAAGTGAAAACCCTAAAAAGTAGGTGTCAGAATTGACCGGAATGATAGTCGATCTTCGTCCCTCGGGCCTCGTAAGCACAATGATGATGTTTGCACAGTGATCCAGGCTCAAATTCTTTTACTTGACTCGGGTGACCATTCAAAAACTCAAACCCCAAATGGTGATAAGCAACGACGCCAAGGCAAAAAGCAAAAACAAAGGGTCCCCATTTGCAATGGAGCGATGTGTGAAAAGGTCACAACACTACCCTTTAGGCATTGTCGTCAGAACTTCATTTATTGATGAGAAAATGTAGATTCCATGACTTGTCAACTTGTAGGGTCAGAGTGCATTAATGAACAAGTAGCCTTCAATCTTCCTTCAACTCATTTTAGATCTGTAACCTGCACACATGAGAGGAGAGGAAGGGTTGTGTCATATGTAATGTCCCCTTCCTAGGCAGTATAGTTGATTCAGGGGTTAGCCTATCATTCAGACCCTCGTAGGCTGAAAAATGTGTTTAGAGGGTTATTTTGGTAGTTATTCGGGGTTTGGGGATACTACTCCATCAGTTGATTCAGGTTTTGGGCCTTGGCAGAGACTTATAGAGTCAGATTCAGGCACTTACTATTTATAGTAAGTCAAGCAGACAGGGGTTGCTATTTTTGGCAGGGCACCTAGTTTAGTTGGTCAACTCAGTTTCGACCCAGTTTGACAGTTTGGTGAGCTGATAGTGAATATCAAAGCATTTAATGATATTGGGAGAAATATTAAAGTTGTGACTTTATAATATAAAGTCAATTAATTAAAAGATCATCAACTCTATATTAAGCCATCCAAGTGTGCTTTTGGTCTCAATGAGGTGGAGTACTTGGGACACATAGTTTCGCATGGAGTAAAGGTGGATCCTAACAAAATTAAGGCTATCATGAAATGGCCTATTCCCAAAACCATTAAGAAATTGAGGGGTTTCTTGGGATTGATTGGATATTATATAATATTTTTGAAGAGTTATGGCCGTATAGCAACACCCTTCACAACTTTATTGAAGAAAGATCATTTTCATTGGAACGAGTCCACTAATGCAACATTTGAGAGATTGAAGGAGGCTATGTGTACAACTCTAGTGCTTGCCACTCCAAACTTCACCAAGGATTTTATTGTGGAATGTGATGCTTTAGGAAATGGTATAGGAGCAGTTCTCATGTAGGAGGGTCGGCTAATTGCTTTTGAGAGTCTTCAATTAAAGGGTAAGAATCAAATCAAACATATTTATGAGAAGGAAATTCTAGCTATTGTTCATGCAATAAAACAATAGAGGCCTTATCTAATAGGTAGACACTTCAAGGTTAAGATAGATCATGTTAGCCTAAATATTTTTCGGAGCAAAGATTATTTTCTGAAGAGCAACAAAAATGGGTCACTAAGATGTTGGGATATGATTTAGAGATTGTTTATAAGAAAAGGGAAAGAAAATGTTGTGGTAGATGCACTTTCTAGGAAGGATGAGAAAGATGAAGTTTTATTGTATTTCATTTCAATATTACAAGCAAATTGGGTGCTAGAAGACAAAGCAGAGTGGAAAAATGATGTTGCTACAAGTAATCGCATTCAATAGTTATAGAGTGATCCTAGTAGTTTAGATAAGTTTTGTTGGAAGGGAGATACTTTGTATTATAATGAGTGATTGTATCTTTGCAAGAATTCCACTCTTAAACACAAGATTCTCACAAAAATTCATGAGTCTCCAGTGGGTGCTCATTCAATATTTTTGAAGACATATCATAGAGTCAAGAAATATTTTTTTTGGGAAGGGCTAAAAGGTGATGTTAATTATATTTTGGTTGAATGTTTGTCTTGTCAAAGATTTATAAAGGGGAGACAATTAAGACACTAGGTCTCTTGCAACCCTTAGTTATTCCTAGCCAACATTGGGAAAAGGTATCCACAGACTTCATTACAAGGCTTCTAAAATATAAAGGCGATTAATGTCATCGTGGCAGTAGTAGATTGCCTCACTAAACATCCTTTTATAACAAGTATAGTGGCAAAAGCTTTTTTGGAGAATATACAAAAGCTACATGGTACACCTGAGGTTATTATCAGTGGTCGTGATCCTATCTTTACTAGTCACTTTTGGACATATTTATTCTCATGTTCGGATACTCAATTAGCTCATAGTTCATACCACCCTCAATTTGATGGAAAAATTGAGGTTGTTAATAAGTGTTTGGAAGGATATTTACATTGTTTCACTTCAGATAAACAGTCTCAATGGATATATTTTCTACCACTAGCAGAATGGTGGGATAACACTACCTTTCATAGTTCACCAAAATGTCTCCCTTTATGGCACTATATGGATATATGTAAGGAAAGAAGAGGTGCGGAAACACTTTCCTAACGTCAAATCCACAGGGAAGAATGCAATGCAAGGCTTTTAATTTTCAAATTACAATCTAATTAAGACACACATGAAAGATTTTCAGAAATAGAACAAAACACAAAGACAAATTGAACACAAGATTTACGTGGGAAAACCCTATTGGGAAAAAACCCACCACACCAAGCTGAATATCTTTGTATTACAGTAACAAATAAATTACATACAATCAGAAAGACAACTCTCTGGTGTTAGTCATAGTAGCTTTTCTCACTGTTCATTAGTTACAGACAACACTCCTATCACATCCGATTCAAGACCACTGATCTCTCAAATCAGAATCGTTCTGCTTTTATTTTATTCACATTCTGATTTTGTCTTCTATGCATCCTTATCCACCATTGCCAATCATAGACAGTTTCCACTTGAGCATTGATTTTTCCATGCATGCTATTCAGCTCCAGCATCGCAACAGTTGCAAAAATCTAACTGTCATCCACTCGAAAATTGCTTCCTCTGATTGGTCCACAAGATACCACATAGGATGGTCGCAAAGTCAAAGGGGGTCAAACTTTGTTGGCATATCGGTGAGACAGTAACAGTGTCTCCCCGATGCCATAAAGTCTTCATATCGATATCGCCAAGAGTCCCAACAATCGGCAAGTCGTTATAACAAAAGCCACAAGTCATACTGAATCTACCGATATCCATTTCGTTCCTATCGACAAGAGTTTCTCTTATCGGCGAGACTCATATCGAATGGAACAAGTCATATCGAACTCAGAGAAACCATCAGCAAGACATACCGATCTCGCCAAGACCTCATATCGAAATCCTCAAGTCATGCCGGTGTGAGCCATTCGGCATGACTATCGCTCTTCGGTGAGACGTCATACCGACAGACAAAGCTTCCACCGAATGATCTACCGTTTTCGTCGAGATGTCATAGCGAACATCCCATGTCACCCTGAATGTCACATACTGTCGGCAAGACTCATGTCTTTCACCGTGACATTTCATCAAGCTCCATCATGTCTTACCGAGTCGGCGAGACTTCTCTTCATCACTGGGACCTTTCATCGAGCATTACCAAGTCTTACCGATCGGCAAGACTTAAGCCCTTCGCCAAGACGTTTCTTCGAGTGCCCAAAGTTAACCCGAAGACTGTCGATGTGACTTATTCAAGTCGCCAAGACTTCTCAGCGAAGTCTTTTGTCACTACGAATGGACCAAGAGAATACTCCTGTCAGTGAGACTTACCTTCTTCGATGAGACCTTTCCTCGATGATTTGTGTGTGTTAGCTCGATAGCCATAAGCTATTGGTGAGACTTACACCATTCGTTGGGACTTCTTCCCGACACCCGTGAGTTACTTCGACATTCACTTTGACACCTGAAAGAAACCTTTGTCGGCGAGACATTGCATACTCGCTGGGGCATCTCACCAAAGCCTTAGGGTTAGCCTGATAAGATCAGTTGTCGCCCAGAGTTCTACCGATCAACAAAAGGTCACGCTGAACACAAAGAGTCACAGCGATAGACTTTGTCGGCAAGACATCAACTTTGTATTGGCGACATGAACTTATCAAGCAGATTTAGAACAGTTAGTCAGCCAGACATGAACAATGTCACAGTGACTTTTCCCTTCAGGAGCTCCATGTCAGTAAGGATTGAGGCACATATTCTAACAAGCTCCCACTTGACGAAGATCTTACTGACACCTCCAGAGCATAATAAAACTACTAAAACTCATGGGCCAAGAGGCCCATCGAACTGGCACACCATCTGAACTTGTTTGTGCTCACAGGCTTCATCAATGCATCTACAACATTCTCCAGAGTATCCACTTTCTCCAAAGAGACCTTCCCATCCTCCACCATATCTCATACAAAGTGATACTGTACATCTATATGTTTCGTCTTGGCATGGAAAGTAGGATTATTTGCCAAACATATAGCACTCTGACTGTCATAGTAAATAGTAATCTTTCCTGCATCAAAACCAATGTTAGAACACAAACATTTTAACAAGATTGCTTCTTTATAGGCATGTGTTACTGCCATGTATTCTGCCTCTGTTGTGGACAAAGTGACTACAACTTGCCGCTTGCTCATCCAACTCATTGCACCACCATTCATCATGAAAATATATCCACTGGTGGATCTTTTGCTGTCAATGTCCCCTACCCAATCAGAGTCCACATAACCTCAAATACTGAGAGTCCTCTGTGATTCAACCAGGTTTCCATGGTAACACGGAGCATAGTCTGAAGTTCCCTTCAGATACCTAAACACTCTCTTCACAGCATCCCAATGTCTCCTTCCAGGATTAGCCATAAATCGACTAAGAACTCCAACTGCTTGGGCAATGTCTGGCCTTGTACAGACCATAGTATACATGAGGCTACCAACTGCACTTGCATAAGGCACACTGGTCATGTCCTCCATCTCAGAAGAAGATTTTGGACAATCCTCAATAGATAACTTTGTTCCCTACATAACTGGAACAACTAGCTGTTTGCAATCAGTCATACAAAATCTCTCTAGAACAGTCTTGACATACTTACTCTGACTGAGCCAAAGCTTTCTATTTTTTCTGTCCCTGGTTATTTCCATTCCCAGAATATACCCTGCTGCACCAAGATCTTTCATTTCGAACTTTGCAGACAACTGAGACTTAAGATCAGAAATCATTAGCTTACTATTGCCTATGAACAACATATCATCAACATAGAGTGCAATAATAAGGACTTGATCACTTTCAGCTTTGAAATACACACAGTGATCACATTTTGATCTTACAAATCCCAATGATAAAACAAACGTGTCAAACTTTTGGTACCACATTCTAGGGGACTATTTTAAACCATACAGAGATTTCTTCAACTTGCAAACCAATCTTTCTTTACCTTTTTCCACAAAATACTCTGGCTGGGACATAAATTTCTTCTTCAAGATCACCATGAAGAAATGTTGTCTTCACATCCATATGTTCAATTTCTAAGTCATACGCTGCTGCAAGTGACAAAAGAAATCTAATAGATGTCAACTTAGCTATAGGAGAAAAAAATTCTCCATAATCAATTCCTTCTAGCTGGGAATAACCTTTCGCAACTAGCCTTGCTTTATATTTTTCCACACTACCGTCCAAACCTATTTTATTTTTAAACACCCATTTGCAGCCCACAACTTTTCTGCCTTTAGGCAATGGCACCAAACTCCAGGTATCATTCTTGTCTAATGATGCCATTTCTTCATTCATGGCTTCCAACCAAGAGTTTGCATCAGACATTTTTAATGCCTCTTTCACAGTCCTAGGTTCATCAGTGCTAGAAATTAAAGCATAGGCACAAGTAGACTCAATTAAAGAAAATCCATACCTATCAGGTTGCTTTCTTTCATGAGTTGACCTCTTCACAGGTTGAGGCTGAGGTGGTTCTTCATCTTCTTCAGAACTTTCAGAACTACTTGAGCTCTCCTTAGTATCAGGTACATTTTGATTTTTCAATTTCTCTTTATCTGGTGTCTGAGGAATTTCTGCTACATCCTTTTCATTTTTTGATTTCTTCTCTGACTGTAGATCCAATGTAGAAGGCTTCAGCTCACGAAAGATAATGCTTCTGCTATACAAAACCTTCTCAGTCTCCGGATTCGAAAGCTTGTATCCTTTTATTCCAACACTATAGCCAATAAAAATACACTTTACAGCTTTGTTTTCCAACTTGGATCTTTTTTCAAATGGCACATATGCATATGCCTCACAGCCAAAGACACGAATATGTCTCAGAGAGGGCTTCTTTCTAGACCATGCTTCTAAGGGTGTCTTCTCAACAAGAGCAGAGTTAGGAGATTGATTTACCAAGTAACATGTTGTAGAGACTGCTTCAGCCCAGAACTTCTCCTCCAAGCCAACACTGCTCAACATACTTCGTGCTCTTTCCATTACTGTCCTATTGAACCTTTCAGCAACTCCATTTTGTTGTGGAGTGTAAGGTGTAGTCTTATGCCTTTTATTCCCATGATCTGTACAGTACCTTTTGAATTCATTTGAACAAAACTCACCACCATTGTCAGTCCTTAAACATTTTATTTTTCTACCAGTCTGATTTTCAACAAGGTTTTTATATTCCTTAAGCCAACTGAACACTTATGATTTACTTTTCAAAAAATATACAAATGTTCTTTTTGAATAATCATTAATAAATGACACATAGTATCTTGATTTAGACATAGAAGGAACATTCACTGGACCAAACACATCAGAATGAATATAATCAAGCAAACTAGAAGATTTGTGAGGACTGGAATAAAATAATACATGGTGTTGTTTACCATATATGCAATGTTCACAAAATTCGAACTCAAGGTTACAATCTTTAAGCCCTTCTACCAAGTTTTTATTTTTCAAGGTTTTAAACTTTTCTCACCAATGTGGCCTAGCCTATGATGCCAAAGCATGGTATTCTCTACTGGAAGTTTACACTTCAATGAGTTTACACCATCAAGGACATTTTCCTTCTTTTCTTCATGAGTAGCCTTCAGTGACTTTTCAGAGACACTGTTGCATTGGACAACTAGTGCATCTAGCTTGTATAGAGTACCAATTCAAGCACCCCTAGCCAAAAACATAGAGCCTCTAGTCATCTTGCAGCCATTTCCAGAGAACGTGACTTGCACTCCAATATCATTCATCTTACTTACAGAAAGTAAATTACGATCCAAACCTGGTATGTGCATTACATCATTGATTCCCTTTACTCTTCCATCAGGGAATTGAATTCTGACTCTTCCACGACCAACAATTTTGAAAGATTAATCGCTTTCCAAGTACACCTTTCCACCATTGTATTCTTCATACTTCATGAACCATTCTCTATGAGATGTCATGTGGAAAGATGCTCCAGAATCAATCAGCCAGACATCATCTGATGCCCGTGTAGCCAAAGCTGCAATGAAGGCATCTGCATCACTCTGAGAGGAATCATTTCCAGAAGAGTTCTTCTTCTTTTTCTCCTCCTTGCAATCCTTTCGGACATGACCAGGTTGCCCACAATTCCAGCACTTCACCTTGGACTTCTTGCCATGATACTTTGATCTCCCTTTTGATTTCGATCTAGACTTCTTGTCCTTCTTGCCTTTCTCCTTTGGTCTACCTCTGACAGCCAGAGCCTCCTTTGCCATCTCAGAAGATTTTCTTCTCATTTCTTCTGATAATAGAGAAGCAACAACATCTTCCATCTTGAATGTGGATGTTGTACTCCCTATAGCCATCACCAAATGATCCCAAGAATCAAGCAGAGAACATAGCAACAGCATGCAATGATCTTCATCTTCAATCTTCACACCAACAAATGTCAACTGAGCAATCAACATGTTGAAAGCATTCAAGTGATCAGCAACAGACCCTCCTTCCTGCATTCTCAAAGAGTATAGCTTCTTCCTCAAGAATAGCTTGTTCACCAAGGACTTGCCCTGATAAATGGATGCTAATATTTTCCACAAGGAATATGCAGTCTTTTCTTCATGTACATTCAGAAGAACAGAATCTACTAAACAAAGCCTTATCAACCCTTTTGATTTTCTATCTGCCAGGTCCCAATCCTCTTGCTTCATGCCTTGAGGCATTGTTCCAAACACAACAGTCCAAAGATCTCGGTCTACTAAGAGATCTTCCATTTTAAGTTTCCACGACTCAAAGTTGCTACCATTGAATTTCTCTATCTCCATCTTTTTGGATGTGCTTGCCATCTTAATCTGTAATTAAATTATCAAACCTCTACCAGACTCCCTCTGAAAAAAATTTGACACAAAAAACCCAACCCACTCACAAGGATAACACAACTGGCCAGGCTCTGATACCACTTGTAAGGAAAGCAGAGGTGTGGAAACACTTTCCTAATGTCAAATCCATAGGGAAGAATGCAATGCAGGGCTTTTAAATTTTCAAATTACAATCTAATTAAGACACACATGAAATATTTTCAAAAATAGAACAAAACACAAAGACAAATGGAACACCAGATTTACGTGGGAAAAACCTATCAGGAAAAAACCCACCACACCAAGCTGAATATCTTTGTATTACAATAACAAATAAATTTCATACAATCAGAAAGACAACTCTCTGGTGTTAGTCACAGAAGCTTTTCTCACTATTCATTAGTTACAGACAATGCTCTCATCACATCTGATTGAAGACCACTGATCTCTCAAATCAGAATCGTTCTGCTTTTATTTTATTCACATTTTGATTTTGTCTTCTGTGCATCCTTATTCACCATTTCCAATCATAGATAGTTTCCACTTGAGCATTGATTTTTCCATTCATGTTGTTTAGCTCCAATGTCGCAACAGTTGCAAAAATCTAACTGCCATCCATTCGAAAATCACTTCCTCTGATTGGTCCACGAGATGTCACATAGGATGGTCACATAGTCAAAGGGGGTCAAACTTTGTTGGCATATCGGTGAGACACTAACAGTGTCTCCCTAATGCGACAAAGTCTTCATATCGATATCACCAAGAGTCCCAACAGTCGGCAAGTTGTTATAACGAAAGCCACAAGTCATACCGAATCCACCGATATCCATTTCGTTCCTATCGACAAGAGTTTCTCTTATCGGCGAGACTCATATCGAATGGAACAAGTCATATCGAACTCAGAGAAACCATCGGCAAGACATACCGATCTCGCCAACATCTCATATTGAAATCTTCAAGTCATGCCGGCGTGAGCCATTCGGCATGACTATCGCTCTTCGGTGAGACGTCATACTGACAGACAAAGCTTCCACCGAATGATCTACCATTTTCACCGAGATGTCATAGCAAACATCCCATGTCACCCTGAATGTCACATACTGTTGGCAAGACTCATGTCTTTCGCCGTGACATTTCATCGAGCTCCATCATGTCTTACCAAGTCGGCGAGACTGCTCTTCATCGCTGGGACCTTTCATCGAGCATTACCAAGTCTTACCGAGTCGACAAGACTTAAGCCCTTCACCAAGACGTTTCTCCGAGTGCCCAAAGTTAACCCGAAGACTGTCAGCGTGACTTATTCAAGTTGCCAAGACTTCTCAGTGAAGTCTTTTTTCACTGCGAATGGACCAAGGGAATACTCTCGTCGGCAAGACTTACCTTCTTCGATGTGACCTTTCCCCGATGATCCATGTGTGTTAGCCTGATAGCCATAAGCTATCGGTGAGACTTACACCATTCGCTGGGACTTCTTCCTGACACCCGTGAGTTACTCTGACATTCGCTTTGACACCCAAAAGTAGCCTTTGTCGGCGAGACATTACATACTCGCTGGGACATCTCACCGAAGCCCTAGGGTTAGCCCGATAAGATCAGCTGTCACCCAGAGTTCTACCGATCGACAAAAGGTCACGCCGAACACAAAGAGTCACAGTGATAGACATTTTCAGCAAGACATCAATTCTGTCTTGGTGACATAAACTTATCAAACAGATTTAGAACAGTTAGTTGGCTAGACATGAACAATGTCACAGTTACTTTTCCCTTCAGGAGCTCAATGTCAGTAAGGATTGAGGCACATATTCCAACAATATAAACTTCCTTCCATGACATCATCATTGAAAGTGTTACCAAGAGTTCAGGTAGTGGAGGATCACTTGCTTCATTAACAACAAGTACTCTTAGGACTCAAGGAGAACCTAGCCATGACAAAAAATCAAATGAAGTAGCAAGCAGACCAACACTGTAGTGAAAGAAGCTTTTAAGTTAAGGATTGGGTCTTTGTGAGATTGTAACCTTACAAGAAAATGTCGTTGAAGCAAAAAAAAAAACAAGTTGTCATTGAAATATTATGGCCCATACCAAATCATGCAAATTATAGGTAGTGTCACTTGCAATTGGAATCACTAGCAACAACAAAGATACATCCAATTTTTCATGTTTCTTGATTAAAGAAGATAATTGGGAATAATATCCCTACTTAGACAATATTACTAGAGATCGATGAAGAAGGAAGAATCATATTGGAACTAAAGTTTGTTGGTGTGAATGGGGTTATTTCCTAACTAGTTATTAGTGAGGACTTATTCACATTATTATAAGTTTACTTAGGAGTTAAGTTTCCTACTTGTCTTTTCTAGAAGTTAGTTATAATGGGACCATGCCTCATTATTTACTTTTAGTTACCTAGGAATTTAATAATTCTCTCATGCATTTAATATTTGCATTGAGGTTGTTATGACTTAGTTGTTTCATGTGATAGGATTAAGGCAATTGTCATGATCTTGTCTAATCCTATCTCTCTCCTTGCCTATATAAACAAGGCTTCATATTTACATTTCGTTCATCCAGAGCTCAACTGAGTGTTGTGTAAGTCCAATATATCATTGCAATCTTGAGTATTGCATATTGGCCACATCTTGCATCCATTATTGAAATTTCATGTTCTTGCTTCTCTCTTGTAAAAGGCTGTTGGTTTTTGTAGATGATCCTGGAGGATTGAGTCCTTGAGTGACTCAAACATGTTCTATGAGCTATATCTTAGCTCCTACATGGCATCAGAACTTTAGAGTTGCAAAACCCCTTCTCAAATTTAAGAGCGATTCGATCTTGATCTTTTACAAGGTACATATTGGGGAAAAACGAACTTCACGGTTGCATATGGAAGGCCTAAAAACCCCCATTTTCATATATAATACTTCATATTTTTCGTGTAGAAAAAAATCATCTTTTTTCGTGCAACTATCTTAAATTTGACAACCAAATGACCGTTAGAAAACACCATGTTAAATTTGATGGCCAAATGATCGTTAGAAAACACTATGTTAAATTTGATAGCCAAATGAACATCATCTGACACTGTGTTAAATTTGACATTTAGTCGACTGTAGGTATTTACTGTCTTAAATTTAGTGACCAAAGAGTCGTCAGCAGGTCGCTCAAATTGGACCGCTTCTTCGTTGGCAGTTTTTGTTTTGGAGGGAAAACTTTAGAAGCTCATAACTTGGTCATACTGACTCCTTTTTTCAATATATTTTTTTTATTTGGCATAGAATTTTGCACTCTGCACAGTGGTGCAGTTGGTTTTTGATTTTGGTGCCTAAGTTTTTTAGAAAAATCAGATTCTCACAAGTGTTGTTGAGTCTTTCTCATTTTCAGAACTTTTGGGGCTTCGTTCTCGCTCCTACAGTAACATTTTTAAGTGAATTTTTTTTGAAAGTGCATAATTTTTCATTTAATTTCCAGTGGTGTATTGCTTTGATTTGTTTGCTTGTGTTCTCTTCATTTTTCATGGACCATTCTAAGGTTCCTTTGTTGGCATCATATAACTATTCAACATGGCATCAACATGCATGGAGTATACTAATGAACGAGGGTCACTCTCTATATGTTGAGAATAAGGTACCTAAACCTACTGATGATGGGAAAAATATTAAATGGATGATTGAGCATACCAAAGCTCTTGGATGTCTTCGTAAACTAGTTTCTCAAGATTTGTTGTTCCAAATTGAATCATCCAATAATTCTCATGAGGCTTGGGAAAAATTGAAAAAATTATATGGTTCTACAAATGAAGTTAGAGGCTATCAACTTGATAATGAATTGATGAGCCTTGATCCTAAGAATTTTGACAACATCCAAGACTACATCACTAAGGTTAATGATCTAAGGGAGCAATGTAAAGCATGTGGTATTAATAAGGACATTTAGTTGGTCTACAATTGATTGAACAAACTTGGTCTTGATTATGTTGTTTTTTTTATAGCTTTCATACTCATAGGTTTACTATGGGGTATGCATATACTACACCATCATTTGTATCATTTTTTGAGATGTTGATACATGAGCAACAAAAACTTATCTCAATGGGTTTCATCAAGTCTTCTAAATCTCAAACATTGTTGGCTATTTAGGTGAAAGAATCAGATACTACTAATAAGAAGTAGAAGTCAAAGAACAAGCCACATTCCGACCAACCAAGGGATAAATCCTCTTCCTCAGATAAATCTTTTAAGAAGTCTACGTGTTCGTATTGCAAGAAGTTGAGGCATGATGAACATTCTTGTTATAGGAAGGATATTTATGAGTTGAAGCATCTTCTCATAAAAGAATCATATTAATTTTCCTTCTAGAATGTATGAGTCTCCACCTTCTTCTTCATCATCTTCAAAATAAAGGGAAAGATCTTTGTGCTTTTTCAGGTCAAGGATTAGGGAGATGGCTTCTAGATTTGGGAGCTTCTCATTATATGGTATCTTCATAGTCTATGATCTCTTCTTTTGAGCCATGCACTATGTCTCCTATTTTGATGGGAAACAATACATACATGAGTGTACTTGTGAAGGGATCTATTAGCTTTAGGGAAAACATCTTTTAGGATGTTTTGTGTGTTCCTCATTTGATGAACAATCTTCTTTCCATATATCAGATTACACATGGTGGGGGTGGGAGGACTATAGAGTTCACTCTTGATTTTGTTATCATTCAAGACTTGGAGAGTAGAGAGATTATTGCTACTAGAATGGTTGATCATTCATCTCAGTTGTATACCTTTGCATATTTTTCTCCTGATGGTGACATTGTTCCTTCGGTTGTTGATCACACTTCTAGTGTGAAACATGATTCAGAGGAGACATTTGGCTTCTTCAGCTTGGGTGTTCTCACAGCCGATCCCGTTCTTGAGCCTTGTATTTCATTTCCTCCATTTACTGTTGCATTTGATGATGCTCATATTGGCACAGGTTTGACCTCTTGTGATTCAGTACAATAGGATCTACATCATCTTCTAGCTACATCCATTTGGGATGCATACTTGACATACATTGGTGGGTTGTTTGTTGAGTCTCATATTTCAGATTTGGGAGACATCATTGATTGCATACATCTTCTCTTTGATGGAGACGATTCTTCTTTTGTTGTGAGGGAATTCTCTGACCCTCTTGTTCATTCTCTACATGATCATTCTTTGCAGTTTGATATGAGTATGGATACTTTTGGAAAACATTTGGAGGAGGCTTCTTTAGAGGAGATTCCCCTGTCTTTGGATTGTGTTCTACAATCATTTCTAGGTGATTCTGGATTGTCTTCTTCAACAATGTGGCCTAGAATGCATGTTTGGAGTGTGACACCTTTCAACATCAACTTGGAGACACTAGAGCATTCTTTAGAGACATCATCCATCATCAATCTTCCTAATATCTTTCATATGATCTTGGTTGTGTTTCTTCCTAAGGGAAGGAACGTTATTCGGTGCTATTGGATCATCTTCAACATTCAATGTTGATCTTCTACCATCATTGTAGAAGACTCAACATTCAGGGGGGGTTGCATGGTCTCTCTTCTACTTCTCTCTAATGGAGGGACTTTCCTCGCATGGGGTTTTTTCCTTCTCATTGCTCATTGAGAGTATTTTCTTTTGTATTTCATCTCTCTTTTGGAGAGGTGTTTTATTCCATTGGGTTTTCTCCTTTTCTCCATTTGTGAGAGGTTTTTTTGCATTTCATTTGAAAGTGGGTACCTAACATGGCTTCATAGCTAGGACCCATCCTTGCATCATTTGCATAATAACTACACTCCCTAAGTTGCACTTATGGGGGGTGTTGATGTGAATGGGTTTATTTTCTAACTAGTTATTAGTGAGGACCTATTCACATTATTATAAGTTTACTTAGGAGTTAAGTTTCCTAGTTGTCTTTTCTAGAAGTTAGTTGTAATGGGGCCATGTCTCATTATTTACTTTTAGTTATCTAGGCATTTAATAATTCTCTCATGCATTTAATATTTGCATTGAGGTTGTTATGACTTAGTTGTCTCATGTGATAGGATTAAGACAATTGTCATGATCTTGTCTAATCCTATCTTTCTCCTTGACTATATAAGCAAGGATTCATATGTGCATTTCATTCATCCAAAGCTCAATTGAGTGTTGTGTAAGTCCAATATATCATTGCAATCTTGAGTATTGCATATTAGCCACATCTTGCATCCATTGTTGCAATTTCATGTTCTTTCTTTTCTCTCTTGTAGAAGGTTTTTGGTTTTTGTAGATGATCCTGGAGGCTCGAGTCCTTGAGTTCCTCAAACATGTTCTATGAGCTATATCTTATATCCTACAAAGTTCATTCATCAAACACACACAAAGATGCTACGGACTATAACACTCACTGAGTATCCCATCCAATAGAAGAATTTAATAGTTGAAGATGTCACATGGGAGGAGGGGGAGATCATTCAAAAGTATCCACACTTGATTAGCATTGAGGAAAATGGTTCTCTGAAGAGGGGGCCATGCTATGCCCTTAATATTAGTGAACATAGGGTTATGAATAGTCATCTTGTGGCTATCTTAACTCTTAATTAAGTCATATTATCATTATTATATTGTTATTTAGTTAATTAGGTTGGATTAAGGCTTATATAAGGCTATCTAAGTCATCCTAGGTGATATCTTAGGCATAAATAAGGTATATATAGGATGCAGTGAGTCTTATTTCATCATCTTGGAGATATTTGGAGGTTTTGTCCCCTCAAAATGGCTTGTCATTCTCATTTATTATCAAGTATTTGTAGCATATTTCTTAGCATATTCATCTATTGTGCAAGTTATTTCATTACAAAGCTATACCATGCAAAAATATATTCCTTAAGCCTAGACCCACCATTTCCTAAGACATAACACACTAAGACCAACAAATAGCATGTCCCTTCTTGTTGCCCTAACTATCTAATCAAAGAAAGCCTTTGATGAGCTTGTTCAATTGATTCACATGAATAGAAGAGGTCATCCAACAAGAAGAGAAATAAAGAAAGTAAGAAGAAAAGACCTTTTGGTAGTCTCAAAAAATACCAACCAAAGTTAGAAGATTACCATTCCATTTAACAATTTTGTTGTTGACCTTTTCCATCATCTAGTTCTAATTTTTTTTAGGGACAAAGAAAAAATAGATTCCAAGGTATTTGACCACCTCAATATTATCCATACATTTCCATCCTTAAAATCCAATTATGGAAAGAATCAAACCAACTAAGAATGCAATATTTATGAAAGGAGATCTTAGAACCAAAATTAGCACAATAAACAACAATACTCTTAACTTATTGAAAAAAATCTTCCACATTCATAATAAAGAAGAATCATCTACAAAAATGTTACTTGATAACTAATTCACCTAAGGGAAATTTTAAACCTTTCACTAGGGGCCCTTAATGGAAAGGGAAAGATATTTCAAACACAATAGACTCTCAAGAACAATGAAAATGTGGGTTTCACAACATAAAACACAAGATTCTCTAAAACTTTTAGTGGTGATAGCAAATAACACCTTGCAAACTACTCTTCAAAGCTATTTTCCTAAGCTCACTCTCTCAAAAGGAATCAAAATTTACTTTCTTTGACATTTTTTTGTATCCTAGACACTTTTTCACACTCTACAAGCCTCCCTCAAGCTCTACCTGATAGGGTTTAACTCAAAACAATGTATTTTTAACAAAACTCTCACAAAGACTAGGGTTTAAACAGTCCCATTGCTCAAGAATACACACTAGCTTCAATAAATCTCACCAACTAATGAATTACCACCTTCCCCTTGAAGAAAATGTGCAAAATACTTTTAGAAATTATGTACCAAATTTCATAATTTTCCAACGGCTGAATTAAAAGATATATGAGCAAATCTTTATTGTTGAAAACCCTAGTTTTTGAACAAGGCAACAAGCATTGTTTTTTCCACAACTTGAGAAAAAACAAATGAAATCACTTCAAACCACATGCATTTGAACCTTACGACATGCCATTAACATTCCACACAATCACATACCTGAAACTATGTCGTACAAGTTTGTACCAATATGTTCTTTGTTGTTTTTTTCAAAAAAAGTTATAAAATTGTCAAAACAAGGTATATCCCATGAAATATTGCTCCTCAACTTCTTGGAGCATTTTTTTCATTTATTTAGCATGAAAGAACACCAAAAAAAATTACAAGTCGAGTATATGTCTTTTTCCATCAATAGCCCTAATATCCATATCATTAAACTTGACATTTTTACCCTTTTTTGCAACTTTCAACCTAGACATTGTAACAAAACATCAAAAAGAAACTTTACAAGGAAAACCATGGTCTTCTAGACATTATTAGACTAAAAAAAAAAAAAAACCAAGAATTGAGAACAAACTCTCAACCTTGTAGCAAGCCAAAACATCACCTAGAATTCAAATTGCACTTTTGGCGAGAAAATCATAATTTGAATTTCTAGCCTATTCAAACTATCTAACCCATTGGATTTATGATCCCAATGGACCTCCCAAACCTGAACCAACTCACATGACAATTATCATAAAAAAAATTCATCAAAAACACATGTTTGAGTGATGATCTTGCATCATACTCCCAAGGGAAAGAAAAGAAACTTAGTTTCATTTGAGAGGAGGTCTACAACTCTAATTGCAATTATCCAATTACCTCAGCTTTTGGTGAAATGTCTGCTTGTAAAGAAGATATCTCTTTCTTTTTCCCACAAAGTATCATCCTTGATATTCAACATTTTCTCCAAAGAAGTGCATTGTCCATTGTATAAAGCTAGCTTCTTGTTTGCACCCTTTAAGGCCTTGTCAATGTGTTCCATCTTGGACCCTTGCAACTTGCTAATCTGATATGTAGAGTCCTGCTTCACATCTTCTAAACTAACTTGCACATATTTCAAACATCCTAATGCATGTCTCATTTTTACCTTAGGTTTCTCGAATTCTTTGTAAATATCTTCAATCTCAGCTTGCTTGTCAAACTTAGAATTCATTTCTAAAAGTTGATCCTCCTTTGACCTTGCTGCATTATCTAAATCACTGATGTTCTCTGGAAATATGGCTTCAACAACTAAGACTTTATCATTAAATTGTGCAACTAAAGTCTCAAACTCAGATTTAATGTTTTCCTTGTCTTGAAGACATGACTTAGTTTCCTCAAACAAATCCTCTAGACATTGGATTGTATTTTCAGCTTCTGATAATTCTTGGCAAATCACTTCACAATGTTGTAACTAATTTTTCAATCCACCTATATTACTACCTTGGTCAGTCAATGTTGAATATGTGTCTTCCAATTAAATGAATTCCTCTTGCAATGACAACCCAATTTGTTCATTCTCCTTAGAAAGTTCCTTATACCTCTCTTCCTGCACTCTGATGGAATCAATGAGAGTACTTTTTCTCCTCTTTCTTTCTTTGGCCATCATGGCATCAAGCAGAGACTCTTGATCAGTTTTGTTTCCTCTTCTAAAAGATTCAAAGCATGTCTAGCTTCCCATTCTTTGCAAATATCAAATTGTAAAACATATAAATGAACCTCTATCTTGGGACTTAGCTCCCTAATGCCATATTGTATTAACTGGCATTCAACAAGCTACCTTTGCAAATTAGAGATAACTTGGTTTGCATTCTCAAGTTCCAATTGCATATGCTCAACATCTTCAACTTAATTAAAAGCTTTGGCTTTCCATTCTAGCAACTCTATATGATGACTAATATCTATCATTGGAGGCAAAGAATTAAGAAGTTCATCAACAACTATATTTGTATAACCCTTCAACATGTCTTGAATTTCCCAAGGAACTCATCAACATTTGCTTGCTTTGAAATTTTTTTGTATCTTATAAACTTTTTCACATCTATAGGAATCCCTCCAACTCTACCTAAAAGGATTTAACTCAAAACAATGTATTTTCAACAAAACCCTCACAAAGGCTAGGATTTAAACAACCCCATTGCTCAAGAATACACATTGTCTTCAATAAATCTCATAAAATAATGAATTACCACCTGACCTTTAGAGGAAACATGAAAAAATACCTGCAAAAATTATGTACCAAATTTCATAATTTTCCAACAGCTAAATTAAAAGATATGAGAAAATCTTTATTGTTGAAAACCCTAGTTTCTAAACAAGGCAACAGGCATTGTTTTTGTCACAACTTGAGAAACAATCAATGAAATAACTTCAAAACACCTCCATTTGAACCTTAATACATTCCATTATCATTCACACAATCACAAAAATAAAACTGTGCTATACAAGTCTGTACCAATCTATTCTTTGTTATTTTTTCTAGAAAAATGTCATAAAATTGTCAAAATAGGGTATATCTCATGAAATATTGCTCCTCAACTTCTTGTAGCAATTTTTTTCATTGATTCAGCATGAAAGAACATAAAAAAATTACGAGTCGATTATATGTCTTTTTTCATCAATAGCCCTAATATCCATGCCATTAAACTTGACATTTTTTCCCTTTTTGCAACTTTCAACCTAGACATTGTAACAAAACTTTAAAAAATGAACTTTACAAGCAACCCTGGTCTTCCAAACCTTATTAGACTTAGAAAAACCAAAAACCAAGAGTTGATAACAAACTCCCAACCTTGTAGCAAGCCAAAACATCACCTAGAATTCAAATTGCACTTTTGTCGGGAAAATCACAATTTGAATTTCTAGCCTATTCAAACTATCTAAGCCATTGGATTTATGATTCCAATGGACCTCCCAAACCTGAACCAACTCACATGACACTTATCATCAAAACAAAGCATCAAAAACACATGTTTGAGTGATGCTCCTATAACATCCCTGAGGAACAACCTCTATGCAAATGGCAAATAAATTTAGTAGACAAGAAACAAGAATGGAATAAAAAGGTAACCATGTTTGATTTAGCTCTAGAGGGGGAAAGTATTAGTTAATTCATCATTAATGGAAATATGAGTTAATACATCTCTAAACAAAATAAACAACAATTATTTACAAAAAATTCATCAAAGATCAAATCTTTCAACATTAATATGATGAAGGTTCATTCAATACAATCAAAATATTTCTTAAAAGCTAACAAAATTATGAAAAAAATTTACATAGAGAACTTGGTTCAATCCAACCCTTCCCAACTAGTTAAGAGATTATCCAAAATTTACACATCCTTCACAAAACTGATTTAGGAAGGGCATATTACCTCGGATAAAACCATCTAAACTCTTAATGTAATAATTTTAGAAAAAAAATTATGAGACACGATAAGAGGGATAATAGGCCTCCAATTTTTTAATTGGGAAGGATCCCCTTCTTTAGGAAATGAATTTATAACACCTTTATTAATGAATTTACCTATGGACCCCATAAGAACAACCTCATTGTATGCTCAAGAAATATTTTGTGAATCCAATTAATATCCAGTTTATATAAATAAATTAAAAACCCATCAAAACCAAGAGATTTATCAATCTTCAAGTGAATGTTTTTAACCTCATTTAAATAAATTGGAGCTTCCAAATTGGAAATTTCATTTGTAGCCAACTTAGGATGAACAAATTTTTGGATTGAATTACCAACATTAGAAATATTAGTATTATTTTCACTAGTAGAGAATAGATTGTCATAGAAATTTTAAATTGCCTTCCTACTTTTAAAACCTTCTTCCACTAGCACACCACCAATATCTATATTAGAAATATTATCCCTTTTGTGTTTACATTTTAGATACTTGAAGAGAAAATTGAAACCTATATCACCCAAGTGTAACCACATAAGACTTAACCTAAATTTAGCCCCCTTGGCCTTGTAAAATTGATCAAACTAGAAGAAAAATTTATTACCCTAATCTTGTTTATGTAGTGAGACATTAGAAGGATTACCTTGTAGGGATAACTATATACTAATCAAATATTCCCAAATCTTATTAACCATAAGACCCCTTTCTTTTTCCTTATTCTTTCCAAAGATTCTCATAAACTTGACCAAGATCTCCATAGCTTTGTTCCAACTCTCAATATTTGAACCAACAAACGTTTTTCCAAAATTAAGAACCACAAGTTGAATAATGTATTATTTCAAGAGGAACCTTTAATATGAGAAATATTAAGCTTATAAAGACCTTTAAAAGGATAGAGGAAACAAAAAAATTCCAATTGCCAAAAATAGGAGTGACTTTTGACAACATTGTTATCTTAAACATGAGGAATATAGAACAAGGTTCAATCAAGTAAGAACCTATCCAACCTAGAGAAAAGTCTATTATTTACTTTTTGAGAACTTGAGAAAGTGAATCAAACACCCTTTCTATCTTATTTGTAGCTAAGAAAAATATCAACAAGATTAATCTTAAATTTAGCCCCACTTCCATGCAAATGTACAGCCTCCAAGCTCTATATTTCAATAATATCCCATCTCTACATAAATATTTTCAATAATATATTTCATGTCATGGGCCTCAAGGCCTTTCACATTCCAACTCAATATTTTCATCAATGCATGAAAATAAGTACAAATTATTGGTTAGATGGATGTGGGATTATTTGTTAGAGTTAGCAAGATCTCTGCTTGAATGCTAGTATTAAAAAGTCATAGAAGTCAAGCAAGTGCACACTTAAAATATGAGATTGAAAAAAACAATGCATCACAAGAGCTAAATGAATGATTATAAGTGTGTAAAATTATCAATGAGGAGGATGTACATATAGCATAATGAGTTTGAGTCATTATAGGAACGCTCAAATCAAGGTGGTAAGAAGTTCCCATGAAGTGGAAAATGAGAAGTTCCACATTGTTAGAATTGTGAATAAACATAGGACACAAGATCAAACAATGAACAAAGACACCTTCCACACAAAAGATTTGCAAAAAAAATATTTTCTATTCCTCAACAAGAAAATACTTACAAAATATCTAGATTATCAAAGGGTATCCAAGGTATGATAATACAATTAGAGTTGAGTGATATATAGGAGCAACCCTAATTGATAAAGGGATTAGATCATGACAAGTGTCAACATCACATGTGATGATACATAATGATCTAACAATAGCTTACTTTAGTTAACATAAAAGAAACTTAGTTAACTAAATAAAGAACTCCTAAGTTTCACTTAAGTGCATGAAATGAATTAGAATAATAATCAACTAAAGATTAATTAATTATTAGCTAATGAATTATTACTCTAACACCCCCCTTTAAGATGAACTTAGGGAGTAGCTATAAACTATAAAAAAGATAATGTATTATGGATCCCAAAAAACAAGACCTAATAAGCTACCTTTGTACAAACAATTAAATATATCACAATTGGAGAAAAAAAGAAAACCAAATGGGAAAAACTCCTCTCCAAAAAAGCGAAAGGAGAATCAAGGATTGAAAAAGCTTCCAAACTAATGTGAAGGACTAAAAATCCTCTAACCAAAACAATTTCCCAAAAAAAGGAACATGAAGAACACCGTTGAAGCATGAAGAAGTAGCAGAAAAATGTTGAAACATGACTGATATAGTGCTGAAATGAATAACCTCTAAAAATAGATGATGATCAAGATCAAGAAGACAATAATCTGCATGATTTCCCACAACAAAACTACTTGAATCAGATTTCAAACAAAGGAAATACATTTGGAACTCAAAGATACAAATGAAACAAGTACCAATAGTCTGAAGAATACTGATCAAATGAAAATGGAAGGTCACCTCTAGAAACATGAATCGAAGAATGTCTATATGGTAAATGCTTTATCTCACCGAAAAGCATGGGTAACTAGCCGTTGATGTATGTTGCATCTAACTAGTACATAGGAACAAAAACTAGATACATAGATCACTCAAAAAAATGAAACCAAGGAAGCATTAGTACCGATAGTAGAAACTTGCCATAATGTAGAAAAGGAGAGCCAAGATAGGTACACTGAAACTGTGTGAAACCAAGAAGTGTATGTAGGAGATCAAAGAACATCTTATGTGCAATTGAAAGAGTACTTGCAAATAAATGGGTGTGCAAAAAAAGGCACACACACATGAAGGTAAACAAGGTTGTGGTTGCAAATACAAGGCTCACACAAAAAACCCCCATAGCACTTTATATCATAGTGCAAGTACATAAGGCACAACGAGATGTGCAAAATTCCCAAAATATTGACACTAGAATGACACTTTATCTCAGTGTATCTATAAAAGAGAAATTACATGCAAAAGATGTCTACAATTCCCAAATAGGATAGAATATTGGAAATACATATAGATAAAAAAAAAAGTCATCCCACGCAAACAAAAAAATTTCCTAGGAGCTAAGACATCCAAGTAATTCATAAGTGTGAAAACACAAAAAATTGAATAAAATGTACTTGGAGTGAAATTTGAAAAAATTGCATGGATAGCCATGAAGAGCTTTGTAACATACCCAGTGTTTAACCCAAAGAATTTACCATTTTTTTACCCACATGTAAATAACATATGCTTGCAAAATATAGCAATAAAAATTTTCTTTTATAATTCAAATATAATATGCACATTTGGAATAAACCCATTTCAAACCCCCATTGCATTTCAATAATAAACGATGTGTCTTTGAAATTGACCCCATTTCAAATTTCCATTGCATTTTCATAAAGTGCATTACATAATTTCCAAGTAATGGCTATTTATTACATAATCCCATATAATGATAACATTTTTCTAATTTACAAATTCTCAATAAGAATGGAGATACATGTTTGTATACATAGCTTCCATGAGCTTAATGGATTAGATATACAAATGGTCCATATGTCCCTACCTGGGCATACATCCTTGATGTCCCCAAAATTGGTATATACATTCGAGTTGTCCCCAATACTTGTGCGTATATCTTCAAATCCTGGCTGCCAACTATATAAGGGAGAGCATCACTCAAGCACATTTCTACCAACCATGGACTTACTATGGTACCCTGCACATCGACCTAATTGCTAATATGGTCATACCATTCGATGAAGAGATTAGTTTGATAACCTCATAATCTTAGTCTTCCTGAGCATAGTGTTGTGTCGTACATTTCTGGACCTACCATACCTTGGTTTCATTGCCTAGAATGCAATCATGGATCACAACGAACTCATAGTGTAAATAGTGGCTACTTACACTACTTTGGCCAAAGAATTCATCACCCAGTACTTCAAGTGCAATTCATCTATCCACCCACTCTTTAGTTCAATTTGGTTTTGATCATAGAAATAACATACATTCACTCTAAGGTGATAACATAACAAAATGTTCAACAAGGTAATTACCTTAACCATGGACTACCCTAACCCTGAGAACATCCAAGTCCATAACAAACTAATTATCTACATTTTACACCCTTTCCCATGAATTCCTCTAACCCTAGGTATAACCACACTAATCATACATACACACATACTAGTGTCTAGCTAGGTTATCCCATTTCCCATGGATTACCCTAATCCTAGGAATAACCTAATTAACCACCCTAGGTAATCACGTCATAACATTAAATGACTCTAGTCAAAAGTATGATCTCAACATTAAGTTCCTTCTTTTCATAAGTATGACCTTACAAATAAATGATCTCATTCAAAAGTATAGTCTCATCAATAAAGGACTCCATTCAAGAGTAAAATCCCATCAATAAATGGCTCAATCAAAGATATAATCAATAATCAAATGATCAATCAAATCATATAGGTTGATCCCAACCTATTTTCTCCATTCAATAATCAAGTATACAACCCAACCAAATAGGTTATTCCCATCCTAGGCTTTCAATCAAAAGTAATAGAATGATCAAGTGATCTTAAACAAATCATAAAAACCTCTCTTTCAATATACCTCAAATATTCACATGTTTACTACATTTGTATAAAATCTAGAGGGAAATAGCCTAGGAAGAGTTTTTGCTCTGCATCTACACATCCTCTATTCATTATGACTTTGGGTTGTTGGTACATGAATCCTCTTTTGGAATTTTGTGAATAGGGATAGAATCTTAATAAAAAAAAAGAAAATAACATATTCATAAAATATGTTTTATCAACCCTTATTGTCGAATATTGATATAACCATCAAGTATGCTCCCTAACCCTAGGGAAAATATTATATTCTCACTTCAAGGAGATATGCATAATCCATCAAGTATAGATTATCATCTTGGCTTGCATAAAATTTCAACCTATCAATGATGACATTTCTATTATGCCATCATTTCCATTGTATTACCAACCCCCTTATCCACAAAGATTTACCTACCATCATAAGCTAACAAATCATGATAGCAACATATTCCACATCTCACTTTTCAAGCTATATCTATATAGAATTAACGAACTAAGTATAGTTCTAATAACATTAAAGCCACTCATGCTTCAACATAATATAAAAGTATTCCCAAATAAGAGGGTTTCACTAATTCAAAATGTAATCAAGAATCACACAAGACTATTCCATGCTAGGAAATAAGAAGCATATCATGCATTCAAATATTATTCCAAAACTTTGAAATAACCAAGTTCATAAGAAAAAGCATACCATGCATTCTAAAAACCAATCTTTTCCTAACAAAGGAATTTACAATCAAATAACCTTTCAAGCATAGATGATGGAGGAATATAAATCAACATGCTTGGATAATAATTTCCAACTTGATAATGTTGCTCTCCAACCTTAGCCTTCACAACTAAGAATTCTCAAACTTAACTCACAAACAATTCTCTATCTCTCTCTCTCTCACTAAAACTCTCACAATAATGCTTGCACAAAAATTACAGCAAAATAACAACAAATAAATCATAATGAGAAGTGTCCCAATAGATAGAGAGAGCACCTCTATATATACTAAAATTTGAGCTTCCAAAGGCTACAAACTAGCTAACAATTCTACCACCTTCCTACTCACATGCAATGACTCGACCAGTAAGACTCTTAAATTGAAACAAATGATAGTCCTCACATTTCCAATGGCTGAGTCGACCTCATGCTAAAACAACAAGAATCATTTTACTGGAAGTCAAGCACAACAATGCAATGCTATAGGTTTCCTATATGGTTTGCAAGTTGACTACCTTCTTATATTTTTTCCAACATTACATTGAATGATTTTTACATTTATAATAATGTTGTACCTATACATGGCCCCGATATAACGCCTATATGGCATGTACGAATGAATTTTTTTTTTAAAAATAAATAAATTATATGCACTCAAATGCTTATAGCATTGAATGCATATAAGTGAAGTGCCACCCTATGGGCAACGCCCCACTTGTGGAGTGGTACCCTCAAGAGGTGCACCTCCAAACACCCGCAATCACTAGCTCTAGCCCTCGAGGGCTTCAAAATCTAAGCCCATGGTCATATCACGATCAAAAACTCTATGATAGGCCCCTTCGCAGCCCTCAGTGCCCAACCTTGGTCATGTGGGTGACTATGGGCTAGGGCACAACTACAAGTGCTAGCCCCCTGGTTGCTAATACAACCGGGGGCCTTATTTTTTAAGCCCCCAATTCTCTCCAAGGGCCAAATTGGAAAAGTTTGAGTAAGTTGGTTGTAACTTGGGAATCATGTATCCGTATTTTAAAAAAATTATATCATTGAAAAGCTGGTTCCAAGTTTGATCCAGATTTGTGGGCCATTTTCCCAAATTTTTCTCCTGATTATTTTTACAAGCCTCTATAGTTTGAACAAGCTATTTTCACTCAAGAGGCCATAACTTTTGACTTGATTATCGAATTTTCACAATTCAAGCAACATTAGAAAGCTGATTCAGTCCTCTACATAGATATTGGGCCTATTTTTCTAGAAAATTAACTAGTCATTTGTTATTAAATAAGATCTTAGATTTTCCTTTTTGGTTATTTTCTTGGAAAATGTGCAAATAGGTCATTTTTTTTGGGATAAAAGGGGGATAATTTTTGCATTTAGGGGGTCTATACTATTGCATCAATTCATTACTATACTTTTTTCATCATGGCTTCAACACATACTGCTCTACTTACTCCATACAACTACTATAGTTGGAAATCACAAATTGAGATACATTTGAAGAAATCAGGGTTATACAAAGTGACCATGGGTACAAAAATTGAACCTCAAGCTACTAGTGAGAAGAGAAAGTGGTTTAAAAGGGGTGATTGAGCTTTTTGGATACTATACATATCTATGTCTTTGGATCTTCACTTTTTTGTTGAATCTTATACCATATTGAATTAGATCTAGACTTAATTAGAGACTTGTTTGGGAAGTAGGATACTATGAGAGGATTTCAGTTGGAGAATAAGCTTACCAGCTTGGATCCTTAAGATTTTGATAAAATTCAAGACTTCTTCACCAAAACCAAGTATCTTAGATTATATTTGACATAGTGTGGTATTCAGAAGGAGGACATTTAGTTGATTCTTTCCATCCTTGCCAAGCTTGGTCCCGATTATTCAATTTTTGTTTTTGCCTTTCATGCCATGAGAGATGCACTTGGTTCTAGATTCACTATGCTTTCACTTGATGATTTTTCTACATCACTCACTTGAGAGTAGGAAAAATTGATACATATGGGCTAATTGAAGTCTTCCACATCATATTCTCTTATTGTGTCACCAATTACTATAGGTCTGAAGGCTTCAAATGAAAAAGGAAAGAAACCAAAATAGAAGGATTCCAAGTTCAATGAGCAAGCCAAGGAATTATAATCACATGATACCTTTGACTCTTCTTCCTCTTCTAAGAGGGACTCATCTAAGAAAGATTGACTAAAATGTGCATATTGCACAAAGATATGACATGATAAGCATCAGTGTTATACAAAGAAGATAGATGAATTGAATCATCTTCTACAAAATAATAATATTCATTTTCTTTCATCCTATTCCTCCAATTCCAAACCATCACAATCAGGGTCAACCACCATGGCATGTGGAGTAGACAAGATGAAAGGTCATGCTCTTTGCATCCACCAATATTTAGTCTAGTAGATGGCTTCTTCATTTAGGAGCCTCACATCACATAGCTGCATCTTCGGGTATGTTATATTCATATGAGCCTTTCACATTGCCACAAATTTTTGATGGGGAATAACACTTTTATGAGTGTTACTCGGAAATGATCCATAGATGTTGATGATGACACATTTCATGATTTACTTGTTGTCCCTTCATTATCTTCCATTCTCCTTTCCATCTATCAAATTACGCATAGTGGTGTAGGTAAGATCATAGAGTTCACACCTAATTTAGTACTTATTAGAGACCTACACAATAGAGAGATTATTGTAGTTTGGGTAATAGATCATTCCTCTCAATTGTATTCCTTATCTCTTTTTTTTTCTATATGAGAAATCAATATCATTGATTGGTCCTCACTCTAGAGTGGATTAGATATTTGAGGAGATGTTTGGTCACTTGCAACTACGTGTACTTGCATTTTCCACTTTGGTTCATGATACTTTTGTTGAGATTCCTTCTCCTACACCTCGTGTATCTTTAGAGATTAGTTATTTTTAGTAGGATGTATCTAGTCCTTCAATATCAATTTTGTGGGATGACTACTTACCAAATATTGCAAAGTTATTCATTAACACATTTTTGATATTGGGGACACACTTGAGGATATTCACTTCCTCTTTGATGATAGATATGGCCCACCAGTCATCACATCATTGCCTTTGGGGGTTGTTCTATAGGCATCTTCAAAGTTATTTGGATTAGCCTCATTTGATTTAGACATGTGGAACCTTGATCATTCTTACATGGCATCCATCATAAGACCATTTCTCCTCAGAGAGTTTCTTCTTCACATGCCATTGGATGTGTTTCTTCCTAAGGGGAGGAATAATTTTTGGTGTTTTTGTATTAGCTTCAAAATTATTCCTCATGCATTCACTTTCAGTAGAGGAGATTCTTCCTTCTAGGAGGGATTCATTGTTGTTGGGGTTAAGGTGTCTCAACCTTAGATTACTAATACTGATTTAATTTGATGTATTATTGTATTAATTTGTATTATTTAATTGCCTATGGTGTCATGTCACAAATTGGGACCCACCGGCTAGGTGGCATCCCTATTAGAGGTGACTAGATGACACATAATCATCCCAAGTATACATTGGTGTTGCACTTTGGAATCTTTAACCTATGATAGATTCTATGATACGTCATAAGGCATCTTCATGTATGGGTGAAAGTTGGTACCCAAGTTGGGTTATGATAGGTTGTAAGAGAATCAAGTATTCTTGGTTAGTTATGATAGATTCTCTTACAACTATAAGTGATATTAGCTATGGAAGATTCTATGACAGTTGTAAGATGTGTAAGGAATCTGTCATAAGCTATTTTTAGTATATTCTAGGTGCCCAAGCTTGAGGAAGGAATATTTGCATGTTTGAACATTGTAAGGGGTGTAAGGGAATATGTTACATATGTCTAAATGCATGTCTATGGTGTGGAATATTGAGCCATGTGGATTTGGATGCCCCTCTCCTTCTAGATGCTTCTTGAGGCTTATATCACTCTATATATTGAGTTCCTTGTATTGTAGAATGCATAGTTTTGTTTGTAGGTAACAAAATGCTATCGATATCACTCCAGAACAAGTGTTTGTTTTAAAGTACTTGTAGAAAAAGGCTATGTACTTGGGTTTGTATTGAAATTCTTTTTGAAGTAATACAATAATACTGTGCTTTTGGAGGGCATTGGTTTTTTACCCAAAAGGGTTTTCCCCACGTATATCTAGTGTATGTTAGTTTATGTGTACTTAGTATTCTATTATATTCTTCTTTTTGTTTCTCTTGTTTCAATTGGGTAGGGTGTTAAAATAAAATTTTGTAACTCTCCCATACCTATATTAGTGTAGGAAGTTGTTTCTGTTCACCTGACTTGTTGATGGTCAAAATAACACAACGTTAAAAAGAATATTTCTACTTTAATTCTCCTAAAAAAGATAGCTAATCTTAAACCACCTATCTTCCAAGGTCTTGGTAGTTGGTTCTCAACTGTGTTGTCATCATTCAGTGATTCATGCAGCCATAATATTCAAGGGGCCTTTGCTAGTAAAAGGGTACAAACTAGATAGTACGAAGTAATCTAACATGGGGGGTTTTAAATAAGCATAAAAAGATAGATCAAGGCTTTGGGATAGCAAAATGTGAACAAATATTTCCTTAAATTCAGACACACAATTTATGTAATGAGCATTTCCTAATTATCCAAAACTGTAAAATGAAATAATTCACGAAGAGTTCATGCAATCACATTCATCCACAGTGCAAATTTAATATTCGTAACACATTCATCATCACTTCTTTTTTTAGAATCAATTTTTTAATAACAAACATCACCAACTCATCACAAAATCAATAGATCAATGAACAAAAAGAGAATAGCATCCACAGATAACTCAACAGATGGTTTTGAATTTGATATCTTCTATTGATTCTCATCAATTAAGAGACATTTATGCACAACAAAATCCACTAGCATACGAGAAACCATTGTCTATCAACATTATCGTTAAACTAACAAACTTCTTGAAATTAACTATTTGCATTAAAGTTGTAAAAATGTTTAATTATTGCATAAAAACTGTAAAAATGAAAGTTTCTAATCTTAGGCAGCAAATCTGACTTTAATTTTTTGACCTTTACAATGAGGAGAAATTTTTAACTTATAGAAAGAATTAAACACTAATTTCTCCTATAAAAAAAATCATAATCCACCAATCGGGGCCCAGATCCGCAATTATAGGGGGTGTTGGTGTAATTAATTATTTAATTACACTAACATAACTTTACTTAGGCATTATATTTAATTAATTCCTAGGTTGCATTTACTAGCCATTAGTTAATAATGGGGTCATTCCCCTTTCCATGTATTTAGGAGATAAGATTCCTTCTAGAATATCATCTAGAACTTATCTCAATCAATTCTTCATTCCCTAGGTAGTTAGTTAGGGTTTACATGTTGTCCCATGTTGTTAGATCAAGACACATGGAAACATCATATTGCATCTTGTATCTAACTCATGCCTATATATTCAGGGCATTTGTACATTGTATCATATCAATTTCTTATAATAGAATCTCATTACAAGCATGAGTTGCAACACTTTCTTGTTTGTGTGGGCAGAGCTCTTCTTGGTTAAGATCTTGTAAAGTTTAGCCAACTTCATTAGAATTCTTGTGCATTCATATTCTCAACATGGTATCAGAGCACGGACTATAGGAGAATCCATCTCTCTTCAGAAAGTTGGGCTATGGAGATCATCATCAAGGCATGAAAGGTTTTCATTGTAGGCTAGTTGTCTACTTCCAAGGAGCAACTGATTTCTGGAGCAGATTGAGCCCAATCAAAGCTCACCATTGTCTTCAAAAGGCCTAAAAACATAAGGGTCAATTGCCAAATTATCAAAATTAGAGATCTTTTCCCGGAAGCCATCAGAAGTTTTCATCACTGATTGGGTCACCATACAATTCATACAAACTACACAAAATATCCCATCAGTCGTCATCTAAGGAATTTTTTTTTTAATCACTGGCTTATTTCAAAAAAAATATATTGGGATTTTTTTCTATAGTTTAACAAAAAATTTCTATATTTGGGCGGACAAAAATATCATTATTTAGGGGCAAATATTTTATTTTGGTGGACATTTTATCAAGGTTTGATTAATGATTCTATGGGCATAATTTTTTATTTGGTGGACATATATAGGTTTTTTTTTATTAGCGAAGATACTATTTCCTTTTGGAAAATTAAATATAAAATTAGGGTTTGATTTTTTTAGTTGCCAAAAAGGAAATATTAAAAAAAATACGCTTTACAAATATTTGTCAGTCTGTGGACATTTTTGGGTTAGCTACATTTAGTACTACTTGTAGGGTCATATTTTGGTTTTGTCAGCCCATCATATCAATCGGGCCGACCTCTACTGGTTCCTCCCACTGACATCATTGTTGACAGTCACATCCTTCCCCAATCACTATGGTTTATTTGCTACCACCAGTCATCTACCTCCACCAAGTATCTTTCTCAGTGGCCACTAAGTCTCTCCCATTGACCATATTCAACACCGACCTTTATTCCTCCAACCATCCATTGGGATCCTCTAGCCGTGTTTTCTACTCGTTGCTGGGGTCATCTACTTGCCACCATTGACATACCTTCTAATTGACTGTGTTCTCCACTGTCTGTCGAGACCCTTACCACTAGCCCTGGGTGATCCCACAATATTGGTTTACAATTTTTGGCCAAACTAGACACTAAACTAATTTTGTCTAATTAAATCTTCACTTTTGGACACCTATAGCAACTAAATCGTGAGCAATTTGAAGATAATACAAACTAGTGATTTGTGAATTTTTTTATGTAGATTCTAAATATATTTTTTTCAAAATTTTTGGAATTAGATTGCACTTCTTTTTCCATCTCCTTTGAAAACTAGTTTTTTTTAGTAAACACCATTTTTAAGGAGTGATGCTCACCGTATACAACATAACTTTTTTCCATGAAGGATAAAATTCTAATTTTTTCGAATTTAGATTTGTAACTACGATATCTAGCACTTTCATTTGGTTTCATAGTGTTATATTGAATATTTTTTCCTTAATCAAGTTTCAAAGTCAAACCAATTACAATTCAGACATAGACATACTACATACAACATAAAAAAAAATTGTATGTATCAAAATTCTTTTTTTTTTGTTGGATCAAGGACTTCAATATCTAGTGCACTGATATTTTTCAATTTTTTTTTTTGATAATCTGCTATTTTTCCACATGTCCAAAATAAAGAGCTTGATTTTTAGTGAAAAACCTACATTCACAAGAAATAAAAAATAAATATAATAATTAAATTAAATTTATTTAAAATTATACTTTTTGGGAAGCTTATAATAATGACTACATACTTACAAAAAATAAAATTTAAATGAATTCATTTGATCCCCCAAAAGGTAAATCAAAAGTGGGTTTTTATTAGCATTTTGATAGGTGTAAAGGAAACTTCATTATAGGTATGGTTTAAAACTAGCGGGGTTCTATCCAAGGGGGTTTGATCTTAGGTGGTTTGATCAAACCCTCTTCAATTTGAATCCTTTAAATGGAAATTTTTAAGGCTTAAATAATTATATTTTCTAAAAATATGTGATTTCAGTAAAAATTAGGATCTCCCATAAATTGTAAACTAGTATTGTGGGATCACCCCCCTCAATTTGCCAACCGTGGTCATATCAAAGACCGAGAGCTCCGCCTTGGAGAGCGACGCCACCTTGGCTACTACCCATCAGTCGTCTCGTCGTTGCTTCGCCCAATGACGCTTTTATTTTTTCCAGCCCTAGACCCCTGGTCATATCAACGACCACGAGCCTTTTTTTTTAGCCCGGGGATGCTTAATTTTTGCACTTGTTTAGTCTACAAGTCCTAATAGGGTAGTTTTTTTTAGGGGAATAATTTATCGCCATGCTATTGAAAATATGCAAACAAGATACCGTTGGAAAGGTGATTCAGAGCACTATCTAGTGGTGCTATCTATTTTGAAGAATTTTGTTGCCAATGAAAATGATAGTCAACTAAAGTCAATCCTCCATTTTGGAGTCAAAAGCCAATATCTTCTCAAAAAATTGTCAAAATTTAGTGATTCCAATGGCATTGAGAAGATATTTCAAAGCTTTTTTCATTTGTCCAGTCACTTCTTTCAGTTTCAACTCCAGGTATCTTTTATTGGATTATTTTCAATTTGGTGCATTTTCTTGATTCCTTGGACATCCTGAAGATTGAAGAAGAATTTTTTGATTTGAGTTTCTTATTGTTGTTGAAGGTCAATATCTTTGTGTTATTAGAGATTTGTCATAGTTTGTTATGGGGTTTTCAAGTCATCCTTCACTGAGCTAATGTTGGGAAAGGGAAACTATCAACAATGGAGAGATTGCATCATCAACCATATTCAATCCCTTCAATTGTTGCCTTATTTTTATGGTTTGGTTCCCCATCTCGATAATTGTATCCAAAAAAATGATTGGAATTGTCGAAGGTATGATGCTCTAAGGGTTATTGCAATGCATGTTGTTGATAATGTTTTGAAAACTATTGATCATTGTAACTATTCTCACATTCTTTGGGCTAATATTTGGGAGCTATATGGATATCCTGATACTTCACCATTCCCCAATGATCATGTTTTAGAGTTTCATTTTCCTCTTCATTCTTTAGATCAGGTACCCCATAATGATATTGTTGTACAAGAGGTTGATTTCCTTGAATATTTCAAAGAGGTTGACATGGTTTCTTCAAATGTTCCTTCTTCTCCATCAGAGATAATTGATATACCTTCACATTCAATGATTCCTTGTCTAGAGTCATTGATTGAGGCTTCCATCATTTCTATTCATCAAGACACATTCAGTTTTCCAAACTTGGCATCATAGGATGGATTTGTTTTATGGATTGTAGACTTGGCTATTTTGATAGGTTTGGAGGATATTCTTGAGGGGATATCTATCCTCTATGAAGATTCTACTTTGGAGAGTTTTCTTGAGTCTCCACATTGCTTTGTTTCAATCTTGATTAGATATCCTAATCTTGGTGAGACTATCTTGGAGGCACTTGATTCCTCTTTAGAAATTTCCTATATGAAACTTCTTCACTCTCATTTCATTCAAGAGTTGAAGTTTCTTCAACATCTACCATTGGATTGGTTTTAGTCTTCTTTTAGTGGTTTTGAGGACACTTCATTCAAGAGGGGAAATCTAGTCTCCATTTGTTCCTTCAATGGAAGGATCATTGCATTGCAGTCTTTGGATCTTGTTCAACATCAAATTCTTCATTGTTCTGGTTTGTCACCTTCTTCATTGATTGGGTGTGTACTTGAGTTGATTGTGCCATCTTCATCTTCACTAACAAAGGAGACACATGAGTAGTTTTTAGAGACATCATCATCCATATTCATTCTTCCTTCCTTCAATTCCTATCCGGAATGGGAAGCATCCCTGCATTTGCACTTGGTTTTTTTTCTTCTGAAAGGGAGACAAGTTGTTTGTCGACATTGGATCATGTTTTATCTATAGATACTTACCATTTTTGCAGGTTATCTCATGTTTTGGGGGGGCTACATAGTCTCTCTCTTTCCCTCCTATGGGGGGCTTTGATTGTATTATATCCATGTGATGGATGGTGTACTTGGGGGTATCATGGAGTCCTCCATCCTTTGTTATTTGCATTTCATCTCCTTTTTGGAGAGGGGTTTTCTTCCCACTGGGTTTTCCCCTTTGCTCCATTTGTGGGAGATTAGTTGCATTTCATTCTCATTTGTAAATGGGTACCTAAAATGGCCATCATGTAACTGGGACCCATCATCCATCATCTAATTTTTATTTTTTCCCTAAGTTGCACTTATGGGGGGGTGTTGGTGTAATTAATTATTTAATTACACTAGCATTAGTTTACTTAGGCATTATATTTAATTAATTTCTAGGTTGTATTTACTAGGCATTAGTTAATAATGGGGTCATACCCCTTTCCATGTATTTAGGAGATAAGATTCCATCTAGAATATCATCTAGAACTTATCTCAATCAGTTCATCTTTCCCTAGGTAGTTAGTTAGGGTTTACATGTTGTCACATGTTTTTAGATCAAGACACATGGCAACATCATATTGCATCTTGTATCTCACTCGTGCCTATATATTCAAGGCATTTGTACATTGTATCATATCAATTTCTTATAATAGAATCTCATTCCAAGCTTGAGTTGCAACACTTTCTTGTTTGTGTGGTTGGAGCTCTTCTTGGTTAAAAGATCTTGTGAAGTTTGGCCAACTTCATCGGAATTATTGTGTATTCATATCTTCAATAGAGGGCACTTCCAGCTGAGTCTAAGTCTTTCTACTGCAATTACTAAAAATGAAGGAGTATGCCTCATTCCAACTGACTAGGAGTTATTGTTGTCCACTATTGCTAATCACTGTGCCCAATTCTTGGTCTACCAAAATTTATCTGGGATTTGACCTTTGTTGACTAGATTCCCTTTCAAAAATAGAATATTCTCTCTTTTACTTAGTTACTTGATCTATTTTTGTTGTACTAACTTGCTTGAAGTATTCTTTTGTGTTGTTGAAAATATGCTGCAAGGTCTCATCTTCAAGTGTGTCTACCCATTCCAACCTAAATATCACCCTTTCAAACTCCTTGGTGGTGGTAGCATACATATCTTGGAAATGGCTAACATTCCTGCTAACATCTCATACATAGAATTTGATGTCCATCAATTTATCCAGAAGAGTCCCTTCATCATCATCTCCTTCCTTTACCATATTTTCCAACCTTCTATTCCATTGAACTTTCATTTCTTACAGAGAAATTAAATTAGGATCTGATGAAACCACCTTATTAATTACTTCAACAACAATCCCCTTAATCACCTCTCTCATAAGATAAATCTTCCTGAGCATGTTGCAATATCCTCCTACACTCCATGACAACCTCTGTTTTGAAGATTAGTATGTTCATACATTTATCAATATAACTAAAATCTTGATCCTCCAAAATAGTATACTCAATTACATCTACCTTATGTACCTTCTTCAAAATCCTCAACTTTTGCATATACCCCACATATTTATCTTCCTTTGTTCCTAGCTTCCGAGTGTATTTTTCTAGAGACTTCACCAGCTCACCTACCTTTGTATAACTTTTAGAACCAACATTGAAAAGTTACTCTACCTCCTTCTTAAGAAGGGCAACCCATTTATCCATCATCTAAGCCTTTCTTTTCATCCCGCTCAACTCATCAACTTCCTTGTGGCTCATTAATACATGTATTTCCGTTGAAGCTGGTGGTTTGGAAGTAGAAGTAGTGAGTTCCTTCAAAAACCTTCTCATCTGCAATATTTGAGCCTTGAGCTCATCCTTGGCTTGCTTGTCTTTAATCATTCTTGATTTAGTAGTAGTAGCCACAATTTCAATGAGATTCATCTATTGATTCCTTGTCTACTTTCCCAGATTGACTGTACTCACTTGATAATTTGAATCTTTCAACTCCCTATCATCTTTATCAGCTATTGGAGTTTCAATGTCAACCACCATGTCCCCATCATTAGTGAGCATTGTGGAATGAATGGCTTAGAGCTTCTTCTTGGACTTCAGTTTTTCTACCTCCTTTACCTTATCATCCCATGTCATTGGTTGGGCTTGAATTTGTTGTCTCTTTTCACGATTCACCTTTAACCATGTAGGAGCTATGAGCTGAGGTGTTACCTGCTGAGTGCTTGGAGGTGTTGATGAGGGAGGTGTAGAGGATATTGTTACCACTATTTTCTCAAAAGAAGTCCTTTGCTTCATATTCTCGTTTTGTGCTTTTATTTCTTCTATCTTCATCTCTAACTCTCTTTGTGTAGCCTCTTCTTCATCTTTTTTTCTTTACTATTCTAGTTCCATTGCATGAACTTCCTCCTCTACTGATTTGTCTAGTTCAACTTTCTTTTGTGCTTCTACAGTCTCCTCTTCCTCATGATCAAGTTCCTTAGTAGCTTGCTTCTGAGCACCCTCTAGTATTTCTTCATGTTCTTCCTTAGTTAAAATCTGGCTCATTTCTGCCTCATTCAAAAGGTTCCCCTCCTTGAATTTCACATCTCCTACCTCATGCTCTTCCTCAAAATATTCTTTATCATCTCCCCTTGGTTTAGGTAAGTCCTCTCGAAGGGGAGTCTCCTAAAAATCAAAAGACACAAGTGATTCTATTATATTCATCACTGGGACAACTTCTATAGTGGAAGGTACAATGGCAAGGGTATACTTAGTTTGCATAGGAACAACAGACGAACCTTTCTAGGCCATTTCCTCTCTAGGGTACACTGTAGCCAGGGGTTTAACACCAAGACCTACAACAACCCTTGTAGCAGTAGCATAAGTGACTTTAGCTTGTGCTAAGGCTTCAGTAACCTTCATCAAGACTTCTTTTGTTGGGGAAGGTTCTTCTGTAGTTGTAACACCCTTCTTCAACCTCTTATATTTCCTTGTTTTAGCTAAGGAAGCGGGCTCACTACTGGAATCCTTCTTCTTCCTTAAGACCTTAACCCTTGGTTGTTTGAGATGAAGATTAAGCCATTTCAAACTTCTCTCAACAACTACTTGTGAAATTTTATCAATTTTTGTTTCCTCTTTCTCCATCCAGTTGATTGGATCCAAATTATTTGTGGCCACTTTATCCATTTCATACCAGGGATCAAGAATCATCCCTTCATCCGAAGTCCCTTCAGGTATATCTTCCTTGATACCAAAATCCCTGATTTGAGGAATAGTCAACCTTTCATATCCTATTTTCCTGACCTCAAATTGGTCTTGTAGGTTGACCCAAAAATCCTCAAGGTGGTCTTTGTGAAAAGGAAACATCAAAGCATATATCTCATTCATCTTCCATTTTAGGGTCATAGTTCTTCCTTTCTTCATAAAACTTCAAGTTGCAAGCCTAGAATTCTTTTGTTGCTTCCTTAGCTACTATTGATGATTGGCTTGAATAAAACCCTAGCTCCATAGGAAAAGAATGGCACCATGCTTTATGTTTTTTTGAGAACTTGGTATTTACCTCAACTTCCTGTTTGGAGAATTCCATTAATATTATCTTATTAGTACAACACCTTGGAAATTTGAAAGGGGATTTTTCAAAAACAAATAATCTAATATACATGGTTTTTGGGTACTAAATGAACCAAATTCCCCATTCCTCAAAAAAATCCATTACTTCTTTAGATAATCTAAAACCTACATATCCATTCAGGCAATTGATTACCACATACAAGAAGGCATCGTTTACTCTCTTGAAATGTATTTCTACCTTCTTGAGTTCCAATTGATCATAATACTTCCATACCTTATTTTTTCCATCTGCCTCTTTGAGGACACCTACTATAGTCAATCCTAGGAAATTCCCCATCCTAGAAGCATAATATATGACATAGGAGCTCATATAAAATGTTTTGGTATCTTGCACTTTAGTGATTTGATCATGGATTGCATTTGACACCATTTGTTCCCAATCCAAGTATTATTTTCTATCAAGAATGATCTGAATGAATGGGTACATCCAATCCTCAAAGGAATGTGAGTCTCTCTTTCCAAATTCCCTAGATAATAGTGTAATAATCTCACCTACCTTATTCAAGAAATTAAACCTCTCAGGCTTTGGGGGTAGTTTATTTATGGATTTCTTCTTAGTTTTTAACCATCTCTTATTGATGTATGTCTTGTTTCCATCTACATCCTTCTGATATTGTGCTAGTACTTGGGCCTTAGTTATGATTTTGAGGTTGAGATAAGGAGGAAGATAAAACAATAATCTCATCATCCATGGTGAAAGTCAATTATATTGTTCCCCCAAGAATCAATGCATTTTCTTTGAGTTGGATTATAGGAATTTGCAATTGCTAATATAAAATTAGGACACTGTACAAAAATGGGAAATGAGGCTATGTGTGCCAACCCTGAGTTAGAAATTTTCTTTTCTCTTGGACTAGCATCCTCTGCAAAAGTGTCCTTGAAAAACTATCCAGGTCAATATGACCAACTAATGTGTTAGTTATTTTCATTACTTCTGACCCAAAATTCGAGGGGACTAGATTTCCTTGGTATTTGTACTTCATAGTGTAGGGCAACTGTTCTGGTTTAAGCCTCTTAGGTTTATGTCCCATTTTCCTCCTTGCTCTTCTTTCCCTCCTTGCACCTCATTAGTGCCAATATCCTCCTCTGATGAAGACATATAATTAAATTTTCAAATGATGACATTCATTAGGTAATAAGAGCAATAGACAAGGTTAAACATCACATACATATTACATTAAAAGCCTATGATATGAAAGAAGTGTTTTTACAAATGATATGTCAATACTTTTGAAACTCAAGATTAGCTTCACACTTGGAATATGACCACTACTAACACTTCATATAATACATGTTGGATGTCAGGATCAGGATCATGTTATGCATCAGAACCCTAGAGGAAAACATATTAGAAGTCAGGATCGAGTTTAGACCCAACACTAGAAGTTAGCTAATGGAAGTACCTCAAGTTTCATCCTGAGTTTTGATCTCGACAAGAGGTTGCAAGTTAGAGTCTAGATAAGGATTGGATCAAAGACTTAGCATAGGGTCGAGAGTTAGGTTCACCTCCAAAGTCTGATCCTAAAGAGTTATCAGAAGTCAGAATTAGGACATAATCTAAACTTGAACCATGCAAGACATGAATGGGTACACATTAACTCTAAGTTTCAATCTTGAATAGAGGTCAAAAGTTAGGACCGGGATGGAACCAAGCAACAAGAACTAATACTGTGTCAAGGGTTTGGTTTCTTCTGAAGTCTAATCTCAATCATGACATGGGGATCAGAATTAGGGCATGAGTTGGTACTTGACAAAAGCTTTGAACTCAGTAAGGTTACGATCTAAAGTCCACTCCTGATGACAGATCGAGAATCAAAATTAGGACAACATTTGAATTTGGACCTAGGTGGTGACAATGGATTGAAGTTTAGTTCTGAAACTTGATTAAGATAGGAATGCTAGAATCAGGATCAAAACAACATCCAACATGAAGGTATTTAAATAGATTTAACAATATCTTCAAACACACCTTTAGGATTGAGCTAATTTCAAAACCCTCTAAAAGACTAATTCAAATTTAAACCATTTTCTACTACACTAAAAAATTAGATGTGGGAATGGTGCAGGGTTTTGAATCATAGATTGCAACAGTCAAAATTTAAAGTTTATCAAAGTTAAAACAAACTTGACCCAAGTGGTATGAAAAACCATAGGTAAACTAGGACACGGTAGGAACAAGAAACCTGCTCCAAAAACACCAAGAAAAAGATGAGAAAAATAAAAATGATGAAAACCCAAAACAAAAGAGAAGCAAACAAACCAGAGGGTTCGATAAAAATAAGAAATGAGCACGAAAATCCCACCAAAAACCAAAAAAGAAAGGGAAACACAAACCAATGCAAGAACAAACATGGAACACACAAGAAAGCAAGGGAATAAAAACACATAGAGGAAAACACCTACCTCAAGAAACATGATGCACAATCCACCAACCTCCCAACGATAAAACCTAGCAAGAGATTTTCTCACTTGACCTCTGTCTTGCACCCCTCACTCAGCTCTAGCTCATTCATCAAAATACCAAGTAACAATGAGCAAAAATCGAGGAGTGGCAGGGTTATAAAATAGATCACACATGTGAGCCATTTTTCAATAATGCATAGTAGTTCAAGCCTCAGTATCAAGGCAGAGATCATAAATACACCATCATGAGTACAACAGACAGGTGGAAGTTGAGATCAGGATGGAACAAGGAACCAAAACCCCCAACAAGTGCAAAGCTTCTGGAAGGTTCTGAAGCCTGAACCTAACAAGCAAAGAAGCAAGAGGATGTGGGAATTAGAATCGAGATGGAACCAAGAAAAAGTACCATAGGAAATTTCTTGGTTTTGGTTTTGGTTCTGGTTCGATACTGATCTAAAAAACACAAGCAAACACAAAGTCAGAAGTTGGGATCAAGATGGAACTGGGAAAAAGAACTTGCAAAGATTCTCAGTTCTAGTTCCATTCCGAAACCCGATTCTGACAGATAGAAAAAAACACAAGGACAAAAGCAGGGAATGGGATCAGGTTGAAAATGGGCACAAGCATTTTAGAAAGTGCAAGGTGGAAGTTTCAAGTTGAAACCTAACTCTGACCAAAACAAGCAAGACAAAACGTGGGAAGTGGGATCAAGATGAAAACTGGACTTCACACTTGTAAAGGTGTCAAGTGCTAGTGACAGTCTGAAACTCGAACCCAATGAACAAAGGAAACCAAAGACTTGGGAGAAAAATAAAACTCCCAAAGCCCGAACAAGAAAACCAAAGGAAAAAAAAGCATAGGGGGACCCATTTTAATAAAAAAGAAATGAGGTGGTTATGAAAGGCATAATAATTGGTGATTCAACTGGGAAAATGGTTTACCCATTTTCAAGATATTGAAGAATTTAGTCACCCAGAACCTCTGGTTTATGAATATTTTAACTTGAGCATGATTAGCTACAACAAACAAGGTTGAGTTGAAATCTCAAATCGTGAATTAGTATAACAAATTCAAATCTAAGTGTGTGAATTCATGGTACATCCTTTCCTTGAAGACTTTACCTATCCTTGAAACAACTGTATTGAGATTCAAGCTACATGAGGTGAGTCACTTTAGTTATCATGCAATGATATCTTGGGAATTGCTTCGCTACTAGCCAGGCATCTATAGCCCCAACAAAGATACCTCTAGTTCTCTCAAAGCATTTCTCTACTACCAGCAAGGCATCCATAGCGGTGATAGAGATACTTGAACCACCCTTATAATATTGAGTTTACTTCCTATTTTTTTTCTTTTCATTTCTTTTCTTTTTATAGTTTTGCTTGAACCAGTTATTTTCTTATCTTTTCCCTCAATACCTAGATGTAATAATCTAAAAATTAGGTTGAGAACTACAATGAACCTCATGACAGAGTTGAGACTCATATTTTTCACCTAAATCATAAATATAGTCACCCTCAGACAAGTAGGTGATGGGAGATATACAATACTTTCATTTAAGGATTTTTATGTTTAAAAAGACTTATTATTAATTGACATGACTGGCGGTAGACAATAGATTAAAATATTTGCTTATTTTACTTTATGTTTAACTAAATTAGCGAATATTTTGGAAGTAAAAGCTTATGTTAAATGTGTTGCTTTATGATGACTTTGGATGAGATAAGTATGCCGCATTAATCTTTATTACCATGATTGTTGTCCTTTTTATAAGGGTTTTTAACAGGGTATCTTAGAGGTTGATGAGACGGTTAAACTCTCTATTTAATCATGAGGAATGACTATGCCATAGATAGGACCTACTAGATGATGAGTCACTCAAAGTCTGAATTGACTTCTTCATAGTCGGTTGATGAACTTTTACTTCCAACGCTAATCTGGCGTAGTTCTGGCATAGTCCTCCTTAGTCCACTTCAGTTCTATTTTTAGTTTCATTTTGTAATTTGTAGTTGGTTGCCTTAAGTTTTGGCAGTTAACGCCATGTTAGAAGCTAATAAGGATATTTTATAAATATCCATATTTTGGTCTTAGTTAGGAGTTAGATAATTTGCAATCCAAATTTCTATAATCACAAGCAATACTTTGTTCTACATTCTACTTTTGATCAATGAGAAGGGAAGCAAGAAGTTAATCAATTCACTATGTTAAAGAATCTTACCTGAGGAAGAGCAGGGCCCACTCAACCTTTGGAATGATCTTATGGTATTTTTGTTAAGTGTTGTTATTTTCTGATTCATTAATATTAAATCTGTAGTAGAAACTGATTTTGAATTGTTCAATTGTTGAAATCATCTTCTACCTTGATAAATGTTAAAATTCGATAATTACTTTTGTTTATAATTACATTTCGAAGTTTCAGTTTATTATGGCGAAGATTGGATTGTTAGAATGGTTAGATTTATTTATTAGAAATGTTGAGTTGAACCATTAGAATTGTTAGCAGGTTTCTTAGATAAATCAGATTTAGATGTTGTTCGAATCGGTTAAACTTGATGTTTGTTTGTTGAGTTTCATTAAAGCAATGTTAGAAATTTATGGAAAGATGGAGTTGAAGTCTATTTAGAATCTGTTTATGGATATTAGTCTTTATGCTTTTTAGAATAATCGTCATTTTCCTACAATTCATTCCTGCTCTTAAATTAGCGTTTACTTTCCAACAATTAAGTTATGGATTTCTTTTGAAGCAAAATAGAATTAATTTGAATTTCATGTTTAGATTAGGAATTAAAGTAATCATTAATTTTATCCATGAATTGGTCTAAATCGAAGTCAATAAAGTCATAATTAAGTTAACAAGATTTTAAATTAGAAGCTAAAATAGATTTAAATCTTAGGAATCAATCGCTACAATTTAGCTCCTGAAAGCTCCTAAAGAGCTCCCAAGAGCTCCTAAAAGCTCCTAAAGTAGGAAAAATGATACCTGAAGTCGTTGTTTATAGTGAAAACCCCCCAAAAGAATCCATGACAACTATCCTTATCGCATATTTCTCTAAGACACACTTGGTTCGATGAAAGAATTAATTAAATGATGGAAGTTGTGACATCAATGACCTTTCCCATCATTTTTAGCGCTATTTCCACGGATACTTAAATGATCTAGCTATTTAGTGTGAAGCCTTAGTGTTGATAGGGAAGAGAGATCTGAAATTGTGGATGAGAGGAAATAGAGACCAACTAGGAAGGTTTCTTCGATGAAACATTGACATTAGAAGAAATCTTGATTTTGATCAAGAGGATGTCCAACAATACCAAATTGAAAATCAAGAAATTAATTAGGAAAATCCCATTGAAAATCAAGAGGAGAACAAAAATACATTTCCAGGAGAAGAAATGGGTGACCAACCGGTACGTCCCCTAGCAAATAGGACCTTTTCAAATCCTATCAATCTTGAAAGACAACTTGATGAACCCCCTATGAAAAAAATTTCACCCTCAATTCTTCCAACATTTAGGGGAAAGACTGCAGAAGACCCTGGTCAATTCCTATTTGAATTCAAAATCTTATGCCAAACCTATAATTGTTCAATTGATAATCAAAAGTTGAAGTTGTTTCCTTCTACTTTCAACGAATCAACTTTAAGATGGTTTATGGGTTTAGGATCAGGAATGATTAGGACTTGGTAGCAGATGGAGACCAAATTCTTAGACAAATAACATGATTACTATTGAGTGAGAGATAGAAAGGAGGAACTGTTTCACATAAGGCAATTAGTGTAAGGAAAGCAGAGGTGTGGAAACACTTTCCTAACGCCAAATCCATAGGGAAGAATGCAATGCAGGGCTTTTAATTTTCAAATTACAATCTAATTAAAACACACATGAAATATTTTCAGAAATAGAACAAAAACACAAAGACAAATTGAACACCAGATTTATGTGGGAAAACCCTATCGGGAAAAAACCCACCACACCAAGCTGAATCTCTTTGTATTAAAGTAACAAATAAATTACATAAAATTAGAAAAGAAATTCTCTAGTGTTAGTCACAATAGCTTTTCTCACTGTTCATCAGTTACAGACAATGCTCTCATCACATCCGATTCAAGACCACTGATATCTCAAATCAGAATTGTTCTGCTTTTATTTTATTCACATTCTGATTTTGTCTTATGTGCATCCTTATCCGCCATTGCCAATCATAGATAGTTTCCACTTGAGCATTGCTTTTTCCATGCATGTTGTTCAGCTCCAGCGTCACAATAGTTGCAAAAATCTAACTGCCATTCATTCAAAAGTTGCTTCCTCTGATTGGTCCACGAGATGCCACATAGGATGGTCGCACAGTCAAAGGCGGTCAAAATTTGTTGGCATATCGGTGAGACACTAACAGTGTCTCCCCGATGCCACAAAGTCTTCATATCAATATCGCCAAGAGTCCCAATAGTTGGCAAGTCATTATAACGAAAGCCACAAGTCATACCGAATCTACCAATATCCATTTCGTTCCTATCGGCAAGAGTTTCTCTTATCGGCGAGACTCATATTGAATGGAACAAGTCATATCGAACTCAGAGAAACCATCAGAAAGACATACCAATCTCGCCAAGACCTCATATCGAAATCTTCAAGTCATGCCAGTGTAAGCCATTCGGCATGACTATCGCTCTTCGGTGAGACGTCATACCGACAGACAAAGCTTCCATCGAATGATCTACCATTTTCACCGAGATGTCATAGCGAACATCCCATGTCACCCCAAATGTCTCATACTATCGGCAAGACCCATGTCTTTCCCTGTGACATCTCATCGAGCTCCATCATGTCTTACCGAGTCGGCGAGACTGCTCTTCATCGCTGGGACCTTTCATCGAGCATTACCAAGTCTTACAGAGTCGGAAAGACTTAAGCCATTTGCCAGGACGTTTCTCTGAGCACCCAAAGTTAACTCAAAGACTGTCGGTGTGACTTATCCAAGTCGCCAAGACTTCTTAGCAAAATATTTTGTCACCGTGAAGGCACCTCAAGAATACTCCCATCGGTGAGACTTTCCAGTTTCATTGAGACTTCTCCTCGATGACCAGATGCTATCAGTGAGACTTTCACCATTCGTTGGGACCTCTCCCCGACACCCGTGAGTTAGCCCGATAAGATCAAACTGTCACCCAGAGATCTCCATTCACCAGAAGGTCACGCCGAACACAAAAAGTCACAACGATAGACATTGTCAGCAAGACATCAACTCTGTCTTGGCGACATGAACTTATCAAGTAGATTTAGAACAGTTAGTCGGCCAGACATGAACAATGTCACAGCAACTTTTCCCTTCAGGAGCTCCATGTGAGTAAGGATTGAGGCACATATTCCAACAAGCTCCCACTTGATGAAGATCTTACTGAGACCTCCAGAGCATAATAAAACTACTGAAATTCATGGGCCAAGAGGCCCATCGAACTGGCACACCATCTAAACTTGTCTATGCTCACAGGTTTCATCAATGCATCTGCAACATTCTCCAGAGTATCCACTTTCTCCAAAGAGACCTTCCTATCCTCCACCATATCTCATACAAAGTGATATTGTACATCTATATGTTTCATCCTGGCATGGAAAGTAGGATTCTTTGCCAAACATATAGCACTCTAACTGTCACAGTAAATAGTAATCTTTCCTACATCAAAACCAATGTTAGAACACAAATGTTTTAACCAGATTGCTTCTTTACAAGCATGTGTTGCTGTCATGTATTCTACCTCTGTTGTGGACAAAGCGACTATAGCTTGCCACTTCCTCATCCAACTCACTGCACCACCATTCATCATGAAAATATATCCACTAGTGGATCTTCTACTATCAATGTCCCCTGCCCAATCAGAGTCCACATAACCTCGAATACTGAGAGTCCTCTGTGATTCAACCAAGTTGCCATGGTAACATAGAGCATAGTCTGAAGTGCCCTTCAGATACCTAAACACTCTCTTCACAACATCCCAATGTGTCCTTCCAGGATTAGCCATAAACTGACTAAGAACTCCCACTACTTGGGCAATGTCTGGCCTTGTACAGACCATAGCATACATGAGGCTACCAACTGCACTTGCATAAGACACATTGGTCATGTCCTCCATCTCAGAAGGATATTTTGGACAATCCTCAACAGATAACCTCGTTCCTTGCATAACTGGAACAACTAGTTGTTTGCTATTAGTCATACAAAATCTTTCCAGAACAGTCTTGACATACTTACTCTGACTAAGCCAAATCTTTCTATTTTTCCTGTCCCTGGTTATTTCCATTCCCAGAATATACCCTGTTGCACCAAGATCTTTCATTTTGAACTTTGCAGACAACTAAGACTTAAGATCAGAAATCATTAGCTTACTATTGCCTATGAACAACATATCATCAACATAGAGTACAATAATAAGGACTTGGTCACTTTTAGCTTTGTAATACACACAGTGATCACATTTTGATCTTACAAATCCCGATGACAAAACAAATGTGTCAAAATTTTGGTACCACATTCTAGGGGATTGTTTTAAACCATACAGAGATTTCTTCAACTTGCAAACAAGTCTTTCTTTACCTTTTTCCACAAAATGCTCCGGTTGGGACATATAAATTTCTTCTTCAAGATCACCATGAAGAAATGCTATCTTCACATCCATTTGCTCAATTTCTAAGTCATACACTACTGCAAGTTACAAAAGAAATCTGATAGATGTTAGCCTAGCTATAGGAGAAAAAATTTCTCCATAATCAATTCCTTCTACCTGGGAATAACCTTTCGCAACCAGCCTTGCTTTATATTTTTCCATACTACCATCCAGACCTATTTTCTTTTGAAACACCCATTTGAACCCCACAACTTTTCTGCCTTTAGGAAATGGCACCAAACTCCAGGTATCATTCTTGTCTAATGATGCCATTTCTTCATTCATGGCTTCCAACCAAGAGTTTGCATCAGACATTTTTAATGCCTTTTTCACAGTCCTAGGTTCATCAGTGCTAGAAATTAAAGCATAGGCACAAGTAGACTCAATTAAAGAAAACCCTCAAGCTGCTTTCTTTCATGAGTTGACCTCCTCACAGGCTGAGGCTGAGGTGGTTCTTCATCTTCTTCAGAACTTTCAGAACTACTTGAGCTCTCCTCAGTATTAGGTACATTTTGATTTTTCAATTCCTCTTTATTTGGTGTTTGAGGAGTTTCTGCTATATCCTTTTCATTTTCTGATTTCTTCTCTGATTGCAGATCCAATGTAGAAGGCTTCAGCTCACGAAAGTTAACACTTCTGCTATACAAAACCTTCTCAGTCTCTAAATTCCAAAGCTTGTATCCTTTATTCCAGCACTATAGCCAATAAAAATACACTTTACAACTTTGTTTTCCAGCTTGGATCTTTTTTCAAATGGCACATATGCATATGCCTCACAACCACAGACACAAATATGTCTCAGAGATGGCTTCTTTCCAGACCATGCTTCCAAGGGTGTCTTCTCAACAAGAGTAGAGATAGGAGAGCGATTTACCAAGTAACATGCAGTAGAGATTGGTTCAGCCCAAAACTTCTCCTCCAAGCTAGCACTGCTCAACATACTTCGTGCTCTTTCCATTACTGTCTTGTTGAACCTTTCAACAACTCCATTTTGCTATTGAGTGTAAGGTGTAGTCCTATGCCTTTTAATCCCATGATCTGTATAGTACCATTCGAATTGATCTGAACAAAACTCACCGCCATTGTTAGTCCTTAAACATTTTATTTTTCTACCAGTCTAATTTTCAACAAGGTTTTTAAATTCCTTAAATCGACTGAACACTTTTGATTTACTTTTCATAAAATATACAAATGTTCTTCTTGAATAATCATTAATAAACGACACATAGTATCTTGATTTAGACAAAGAAGGAACATTCACTGGACCAAACACATCAGAATGAATATAATCAAGCAAACCAAAAGATTTGTGAGGATTGGAATAAAATGAAACACGGTGTTGTTTACCATATATGCAATGTTCACAAAATTCAAACTCAAGGTTACAATCTTCCAACCCTTCTACCAGGTTTTTATTTTTCAAGGTTTTTAAACCTTTCTCACCAATGTGGCCTAGCCTATGATGCTAGAGCATGGTCTTCTCTACTGGAAGTTTAAACTCCATTGAGTTTACACCATTAGGAATGTTTTCCTTCTTTTCTTCATGAGTAGCCTTAAGTGAATTTTTAAAGACACTGTTGCATTGGACAACCAGTGCATCCAGCTTGTATAGAGTACCAATTCGAGCACCCCTAGCCAGCACCATAGAGCCTCTAATCATCTTGCAGCCATTTCCAGAGAACGTGACTTGCACTCCAATATCATTCAACTTACTTATAGAAAGTAGATTTCAAGCTAGACCTGGTATATGCATTACATCATTGAATCCCTTTACTTTTCCATTAGGGAATTAAATTCTGACTCTTCCACGACCAACAATTTCCAAAGGTGAATCACTTTCCAAGTACACCTTTCCACCATTGTATTCTTCATACTTCATGAACCATTCTCTATGAGATGTCATGTGGAAAGATGCTCCAAAATCAATCAGCCAAACATCATCTGATGCCCGTGTAGCCAAAGCTGCAATGAAGGCATCTGCATCACTCTAAGAGGAATCATTTCCAGAAGAGTTCTTCTTCTTTTTCTCCTCCTTGCAATCCTTTCGGACATGACTAGGTTGCCCACAATTCCAACACTTCACCTTGGACTTCTTGCCAGGAGACTTTGATCTCCCTTTTGATTTCGATCTGGACTTCTTGTCCTTCTTCTTGACTTTCTCCTTCGGTCTACCTCTAACAGCTAGAGCCTCCTTTGCCATCTCATAAGATTTTCTTCTCATTTCTTGTGATAATAGAGAAGCAACAACATCTTCCATCTTGAATGTGGATGTTGTACTCCCTATAGCCATCACCAAATGATCCCAAGAATCAAGCAGAGAACATAGCAATAGCATGCAAAGATCTTCATCTTCAGTCTTCACACCAACTGATGTCAACTGAGCAATCAACATGTTGAAAGAATTCAAGTGATCAGCAATAGACCCTCCTTCCTACATTCTCAAAGAGTACAACTTCTTCCTCAAGAACAACTTGTTCACCAAGGACTTGCCCTGATAAATGGATGCTAATATTTTCCACAAGGAAGATGCAGTCTTTTCTTCATGCACGTTCAGAAGAACATAGTCTGCCAAATAGAGCCTTATCAGCCCTTTTGATTTTCTATTTGCCAGGTCCCAATCCTCTTGCTTCATTCCTTGAGGCATTGTTCCAGACACAACAGTCCAAAGATCTCGGTCTACTAATAGATCTTCCATTTTAAGTTTCCATGCTACCATTGAATTTCTCTATCTCCATCTTTCTGGATGTGCTTGACATCTTAATCTGTAATTAAATTATCAGACCTCTACCAGAATCCCACTGAAAAAAAAGATTTGACACAAAAAAGCCAACCCACTCATAAGGATAACACAACTGGCTAGGCTCTGATACCACTTGTAAGGAAAGCAGAGGTGCAGAAACACTTTCCTAACGTCAAATCCATAGGGAAGAATTGAATGCAGGGCTTTTAATTTTCAAATTACAATCTAATTAAGACACACATGAAAGATTTTCAGAAATAGAACAAAACACAAAGACAAATTGAACACCAGATTTATGTGGGAAAACCCTATCAGGAAAAAACCCACCACACCAAGCTGAATCTCTTTATATTATAGTAACAAATAAATTACATACAATTAGAAAGACAACTCTCTGGTGTTAGTCACAGTATCTTTTCTCACTATTCATCAGTTACAGACAATGCTCTCATCACATCCGATTCAAGACCACTGATATCTCAAATTAGAATCGTTTTGCTTTTATTTTATTCACATTTTGATTTTGTCTTATGTGCATCCTTATCCGCCATTTCCAATCATAGATAGTTTCCACTTGAGCATTGATTTTTCCATGCATGTTGTTTAGCTCCAGCGTCGCAATAGTTGCAAAAATCTAACTACCATTCATTCAAAAATTGTTTCCTTTGATTGGTCCACAAGATGCCACATAGGATGGTCGCACAGTCAAAGGGGGTCAAACTTTGTTGGCATATCGGTGAGACACTTACAGTGTCTCCCCGATGCCACAAAGTATTCATATCGATATTGCCAAGAGTCCCAACAGTCGGCAAGTCGTTATAACGTAAGCCACAAGTCATACCAAATATACCGATATCCATTTTGTTCCTATCGGCAAGAGTTTCTCTTATTGGCGAGACTCATCAAATGGAACAAGTCATATCAAACTCAGAGAAACCATCAGAAATACATACCGATCTCACCAAGACCTCATATCAAAATCTTCAAGTCATGCCGGCGTAAGCCATTCGGCATGACTATCGCTCTTCGGTGAGATGTCATATCGACAGACAAAGCTTCCATTGAATGATCTACCGTTTTCACCGAGATGTCATAGCGAACATCCCATGTCACCCTGAATGTCTCATATTGTCAGCAAGACCCATGTCTTTTGCCATGACATCTCATCGAGCTCCATCATGTCTTACCGAGTCAGCGAGACTGCTCTTCATCGCTGGGACCTTTCATCGAGCATTACCAAGTCTTACCAAGTCGGCAAGACTTAAGCCCTTCGCTAAGACATTTCTCTGAGCACCCAAAGTTAACCCGAAGACTGTCGGTGTGACTTATCCAAGTCGCCAAGACTTCTCAATGAAATCTTTTGTCAGCGCGAAGGCACCACGAGAATACTCCCATCGGCGAGACTTTCCAGTTTTGTTGAGACTTCTCCTCGATGACCAGATGCTATCAGTGAGACTTTCACCATTCGCTAGGACCTCTCCCCAACACTCATGAGTTAGCCCAATAAGATCAAATTGTCACCCAAAGATCTCCATTAGCCAGAAGGTCACGCCGAACACATAAAGTCACAACGATAGACATTGTCGGCAAGACATTAACTCTGTCTTGGCGACATGAACTTATCAAGCAGGTTTAGAACAGTTAGTTGGTCAGACATGAACAATGTCACAATGAACTTTCCCTTTAGGAGCTCCATGTCAGTAAGGATTGAGGCACATATCCCAACAATTAGAAGATGAAAGTCTAGAAGACTATGCTGATATATTTCAATTTGTGCATCAACGGTGCACTAATGGGCTGGATGATGAAATCATCAAAACAGTTTTCCTGAGAGGGATTGAAGATGAATCTAGAGAGTCCTTGAACCTGATGGGAAAGGGAGACATTAACAAGCTTTCCTTGGACAAAATTGTGGAGATCTGTAGAAATTACTCTAGAACTAGAGTGGGGAATCAAAACTCTAGAAGGAACAAGGCTCACACCACTGATGTATCAAAAGTAATGGAAGAATTGGTGAACATGAAAACTGATCTACTACTACATCTTAAAATGCAAGGAGAAAAGAGAACCATTGAACCCTTGTCAATTTATTGTTCCAAATTTAGGGGAAAACACCTTTTGAGGGAATGCCCATTAAATTAGGTTGAAATTTGTGAGACTTGTGAAAAAACACACCTGACCAGTTCCTACAATCTTTTGGCAGGAATAAAAAGAAATATCAAGAAACCACCAGTGGTCAAAGAAGAGCTCAATTATTGTAGCCAAAGACCTTAGAACCAAGGGTATAACACAAATCAAAGACAATATGGTTCACAGTCAAACTAGAATCAAAACCCATGGAATAACCAAAATCAATGGACCCCCCAATATCATCCACAACCCCCACCTACATATTGGGGACAACCAGAATGGATGAATCCCCAATGGAACCAATCCAAGTGGTAGGCTAACCAAAAACCACAATGGCAAGAAAATCAATCCTCATGGAAACATAATCAAAACCAATTCCAACCATGGAAAAATTAGGGACAAAAATGACCCTGGGACAAACACCTCTGGCCCTTAATGCCCCTAATGCTTCCAATGATCAAGTGAATCAACCCCAAATGCCAGCTCAACCGGTTCCCAATCCAAAAAATGCACGAACTGATACAAACAACCCTAATGTAAATGTAGTAGATGTTAATGACATACAGTTGTGAAGTCGAAATGTGCAAACTGCACCAACTAAGAAAATTCTAGAAAGAGAGGAAGAAAATAGAGAACAAATGTTGGAAGAGAAACAAACTGTCGAACAAGCTCCCTATCCTAAGAGATTACACGAAGGGAAAACTAATCCTCAAACCTCTTCCCCTAACTACATGAATGTAATTGATTCACAAATTCTTTGAGAGTTGAAAAATATTAACATTGAGATACCTCTGTTACAGGAAATCAAGGATATACCCGAGATCAATCAATTACTAAAATCCCTTTGCATGAAGACGCCAGGAAGAAAAAAGAAAATGCCTTCAACAATTCAAGTAGGGACTAAACTTACTAATGTGTTATTAGGAAGACTGCGTCCACAAAAATATAATGATCCCGGTAGCCCTATCATAACACTGAGTATTAATGGAATTGAAATACCAAATGTCCTAATTGACTTAGGAGCTGCCATAAATGTCATTAGATCTAATACAGTTGAAAAGCTAAGAATGACAACAATTCAGCCAACAACAACTATTTTACAGTTGGTTGATCAATCAACTACAAAACCATAAGGTATTATAGAAGAAATCATGGTCACAATTGATTCATGGGATTACCCAGTCGAATTTTTGGTTCTCAAAGTCAGAAGGAAATATTTTGGATACCCAATCATATTAGGCGGACCATTGTTGGCTACTACTGCAACCTGAATTGACTGTAGATCAGGAAGCATGATAATCACTAATGGACAAAAACAAAAAGAATTGTCACTTTATCCACCTGCACAACCATCAATTCAAAAAAACACTCAACTTTGGGTGGAGGAGAATTTAGAATCAGAAGGTGATGGTATTGTGGAATTAGCAATGGTAACCATAAGCAAACATATCCAAGAATGCAAAGAACAAGAGATAACTTCAGAAAATGAACAAGATAATTGTCAAACAACATTACATGAACAACATTGTTGTCCTCTGAATACTCTTGTTGAGAAATCAATAAATTCTTAAACAGACACAAAGGAGATTACTATAGCAGGAGATAAACCCCTTAATATCCGTTCAACCTTATCCCCAACGCAAGAGGAAAAATTGAAATAAATTTTAGAAAAACACACCAAAGCGTTTACTTGGGAATATACTGATATGAAAGGTATCCATCCTTCATTTTGTAGTCATCACATCTACACAAAAGATGTCAGACCAATAAGACAAGGACAAAGGCGAATTAATCTTGTTCTTCGTGACATTGTTAAAAAGGAAATTGAGAAGCTGCTTAACGTAGGATTCATATACCCAATATATGATAGTTAGTGGGTCTCTCCACTGGTTATAGTTAAAAAAAAATGGTAAATGGCGAGTTTTCATAGACTATAGAGAATTGAATAAGGCCACAAAAAAAGACCATTTCCCATTTCCATTTATCGACCAAGTACTAGACAACCTAGTAGGCATCAACTACTTCTCATTTCTTGATGGCTTTAGTGGATATAACCAAATCCAAGTAGCCCCTGAAGATCAAGACAAAACTACCTTTACTTGTCCTTGGGGTACATATGCATATACAGTCTTACCATTTGGACTATGTAATGCACCTGTGACATTTCAAAGAGCAGTACTAGCAATATTTGCAAATTTCATCACTTCATGTGTAGAAATCTATATGGATGACTTTACAATCCATGTTAAAACATTTGATGAAGCATTACAAAACCTAGAAAAGGTTTTACAATGCTACAAAGATCATAGGTTATCACTCAATCATCAAAAAAGTTCCATTATGATGATAGAGGGAATTGTTCTAGGACATCACATCTCAAAAGAGGGGATAAAGGTTGATCCCAAGAAAGTTGAGATCATATAAAACATTGAAATCCCTAAGAACAAAACTGGAGTACAAATTTTTCTTGGGCATGCGGGGTATTACAAAATATTTATAGAAGGATTTAGTAAAATTGCATCACCACTATTTACCCTACTCAAGAAAGAAGAAGAATTTGTATGGATAGAGGATTCTCAGAAATCCTTTGAAACAATCAAGATAGCCCTAACAACTTCACCCATTATCAAAGGACCAGTTTGGGGAGATCCTTTTCACATACATGCAGATGCATCAAATTTTTCCATTGGTGCAGTATTAGGACAACAAGATGAAAATGATGTCATGCATGCAATTTACTATGTGAGCAAAAACTTAAATCCCGCTAAAAGAAACTACACAACAAAAAAGAATTTTTAGCTATAGTATATGCAATAAATAAATTCATACATTATATTACAAGCTATAAAATCTATGTACATACAAACCTTGTTGTAATCAGATATCTAATGAATAAAGAAGTGGTAGGTGGACGCATTATCAGATGGTTACTCTTATTGCAAGAATTTGATGTAACTATCATTGATAAGCCTGGAAAGGACAATGTTGTTGAATTTCTTTCCAGAATTGTTTTACAAGATAACCAAGAACTAATGGATGATGCATTTCCAGACGAACACTTATTTGCTATATCAATTCATCCACCATGGTCTGCTGATTTGGAAAATTACCTTGTTACAAGAAAATGTCCAAGTCAATTCAGTCATAAGCAAAATAATAGGTTAATCCGTGAAAGTTCCAGATTTCAATAGATTAATGGTCTTCTATTTAAATTATGTCTTGACCATGTTTTACACAGATGTGTAACAAAATTGGAAGTTTATGATGTAGTGCATGTCTGCCATCACAAACCTGAAGGGGGACACTTTTCAGTTGTAAGAACAGTTCACAAAATCTTGGGGGTTGGCTACTTTTGGCCAACAATGACAAAGGATGCAACATTCTTTGTCAAACACTGTGATGAGTGCCAAAGAATGGGGAGGCCTACAACAACCATGGAGATGTTGCTGCAGCCACAAATAGCTCTTGAACCATTTGAAAAGTGGGGCATCGATTTTGTGGGACCGGTAGATCCACCTTCAAGAGGGCAGTGATATATCCTTTTTTGTACCGATTATGCAACAAAATGGGTTGAGGTGAAGGCACTACCAGTAGCAAGAGAAGATAAAGTTGTATACTTTCTGTACAAGAAAATTCTCCACAGGTTTGGTGCACCCAGAGAGATTGTTTCAGATCAGCGATCACAATTTGAGTCAGCAATGATGGAAACATTTTTACAGAGGTACCAAATAACTCAAAGAAAATCTTCTCCTTATCACCCACAGGCGAATGGAAAAATAGAGGTCACAAATAGAGAATTAGAAAATATTCTGACAAAAACAATTTCTTTGAGGAAAACAGATCGGGTAGATAGGCTAGATGAAGTAGTTTGGGCCTATAACACCACATGGAAAACAATGACTGGGTTCTCCCCATATGAACTTGTGTATGGAAAGAAACCAACCATTCCAATTGAATTTGAGTTGAAAACATTGAAGACAACAGTAGAAGTTGGGATTGAATTGCTAGAAGTAGAGAAAAGCATGATTTTGCAGCTTAATAGACTTGATGAAATGAGAATGGAGGCACTTTAGCATACAAAAGTGATCCAAAAGAAAAGGAAGGAATGGCATGATAAACATATTGTGTCTAGACAGTTCAGAAAGGGAGATTGGGCACTATTATTTGACTCCAGTTTAAAGGAAAGTTCCATACCAGATGGTTAGGACCCTATGAGATACAAAAAGTGTTCAAGAATGGAGTTGTCCAGTTAGTTCCAATTGATGAAGAGAAAAGAGTTATGTTGGTTAATGGTCATCGACTGAAAACTTACCATAAGCTAGCAACAAAGGAGGAATTTTTGGATGAAGTGTACCACAGAATTAAACATTTTCTCATGGAAGATATCTCTTCCATGAGAGAAGACCTTTGAACCTTTGAAGAAGGCAGAAATAAACAAGGTAAATTGAAAACCAGCAAATGACGGTTTACCTTGAGAAAAATGGAAGTAAATTGAAAACCAACAAATGACGGTTTACTTTCGGTTAAAAAAAATAAAAAATTTAAAAAATGATGACTGAAAACCAAAAATGGCGATCTAAGTTAACTTCTAAAAGCTCCTGAAGGCTCCTGAAGATCGTGAAGACTGAAGACTGAAGACTCCATTTTTGCTCGATAGCTCCTTAAAAGCTCCCGAAGACTCTTGAAATTCCAAGCTCCTGAGAGCTCCTGAAGACTCCTGATGAACTCCTACAGGCTCCTGAAGAACTCAAAGGCTCAAAATAAATTAAGGTGCGCATTTAATGTGAATATTGTTTTCGAAGTTATTTTATAAAGTAGTTAGACTAATTTAAAATAGGTAAATATTTATGAATCTAGACATCTTCACCATAATGTTAATTAATGATAGTAATAAATCCACTTTTAATCATTTCAAAGAGCAACGGATTGTCGGAATAAGGAATGATGTGACATGGATGATGTCAGTCAAGGACAACCGATCTCTTCATGATTCAGTATTCTTTTAAAAAATCCTCCCAAGTACATGATGACATGTGTGATGAATGCCACCAACCTTGCGAATTGAATTGCAAGTTTCAAGTTGTGGCGTGTGAATTATCTGGAGCAGTAAAGGAAATAAATGTAGGAGATTAATGGCATGTTATGTCATTTTCAAAATTGGTTTCTCTCAAGTCAAGAAATAAATCATTCCACATTTTTGGTAAGTAATTCAGATTGCCAGTTGAAGTCTGCCAATGAAGTCTGCCATTTTTGATAGAGAAAGATGGGGAATAAGAGAAATTCTGAACCAAAGAACTTCAATCTTGATTTAGAGACTAGAAGATTGTTAGAAGAAGTTGGGTGGCTAAATTTTTTGATGCAGTATGAAGGCTTCCATCCAGAAATGGTTTGGGAATTTGTGACAAACTTCAATGTGAATTTCACCAGGGTAAGGGGAGAAATAATTGAAGTCACACTAGAAATTATAAGTGAAATTTTTGGGATTCCAAATGAAGGAAAACCGGTTAACAAAGGTCGAGTTAAGTTTGAGAAATTGGTGGCTGCATTTCACCAGGAGCTGGAAAGAAGGCTAGAGATACAAATGCACAAAGGAGACTAGCATGGCATAGCTCATAAAAGTTTAGATGAGCCATGGAGGACTGTTGTGACTTGGCTTATGAAGTTCTTCACCTACGATGGGTAGTATGGTACGATATTAGGTCCAAGAATACGTCTTTTAATACATTTAAGGTATGGTCAGACAAAACCTTCAGCTCAGATAAATTTTCCAGCATTCTTATTTCAACAAATTTCTTCCATGATTTTGAGAGTGAAAGCTAGGGGGAATCTTCTATGAAATACCAGGGGTTGATACATTTGATAATTAAATACCATTTCTTAAAAAAAGAAACTGGGAAACAGGGCTGGTTAGAATTTTTGTTTATGCCTATAGGAAAGCAAAAAGGGAGACCCACAAGGGGACCCTTAGCCAAAAAGAAAAAAATGGAGGAAGGAGAATCTTCCAAGAAAAGGGGAAAAAGAAAATTTCTAGAGATATCTAGGGTAACTCATACTAGGTCAAAAAAGAAGAGACAAGAAGTACATGAGGAAAACCCTAGTCATGTTGAAACTATTGTTTCCACTCTTGAAGAGGCACCTATAAGTCAAACCCCTATTTCTAGAAGCCCTATTAAATCACCTGAACATGAAGATACCCATATCCATGTACAATCTCCTAAGAGACCTCAAAGTCCCCCTAAAAACCCAATGTCGACTCCTGAAGACAACCCTGGTTTTGAAGTCTATGACTCTACTGAAGAGTTTGGCGCACAATTCAAAGAGAAAGAGGCCTCTGAATAATTTGAACAAGAAGAGACTATGAAATCCCCTATACCTTCCCCACAACATGAGAAGAGAAAAGGGAAAGATCCTTTAATTGAAGAAGAAGGACCCCAGGAAGCATTGAATACAGAGGAATTAGAGACTGAAGAATTACTGAGAACAATGAAAATGTCTCATTTAGAGGCTGAATTAGAACAAGAAAGAGGAAATGTGCAATTATTTGAAGAAAAATTGAGAAGAAAAGAAGAAGAATTGCAACATTTAGTTTGAAAAAATAAAGCAATGGAAAGGAAAGTTGAGAAAAATGACGCAAGGATTAGAGAATAGCTAAGTAAAACAGAGGATGCCCTACAACAAGCCAGTGTGCAAGCATTAGTAAGTGCTGAGGAAATTTCAAGATTAAGAGAAGAGTTGCAATGAAAAGAAAAAGAATTAAAGCAACAATCCATGTAGTTCTATGTGCAAGAAGCCTCTACTGCCACTGCTCCTCCATGCATCCTTGCATTACCTTCCGTTATCCCTCATATTCCTCCCACTCCTCTAGTGCAACCTCGATATCGTTCTTTGGTAGTTTTGAAATATAAGGAAGAAAACAAAGTGTTGAAAGAGTAGATACAAAATTTAGAAAAAGAAAAGAATGAGACTAAGAGAAGACTTGAGCAGGTGGCAGAAGTCAGTTTTTCCATGCTTTCCATGAGAAGACCAGCTGCAACATATTCTTTATTTCTTAGAGAAAAGTTTTTAGAATGGAAAATAAATCAGTTAATTTTGGGAAGGAGTCTGGGTTACAATGAAGATCATGTTTTCCTTAAAGATCACTTTAACAACCACCCTGAAATTCAAAATTTAATGTGTGAGTTTTACCAATATGGATTTTAATGGGGGGCAATAATGACTCAATGTTGAATATATACGTTGGTGAGCTTCAGATAAGATCATTTGTTTGTTTAATGCAAAATTAGGTGGATTGGTCAAATAGAATGTATAAGTACAAAGAAGCTCAAAGAAAATATGGATTACCAATGAGACCTAAAAATCCCCATGTTGAATTATATATCAAAGCTGTAAGATCAGTGGTCAAGTTAAATGATGTTAATCCACTCTATGTCTCAAATTTGTTTGATAGCATTGCAACATTCCAAAATGTTGAAGCAACACTCCTGCCATTAGCACTATGGTCATGTGAGGAAAGGTACCAGCTTATTCTAGAATCAGTCAGGAGAAGGGAGCCAATTAGTTTGAATAATATCAGTTGGAGTTTAGTCTGAGTTAGGCATGTCATCACTCTAATCCAACAAAAGAAAGAATTCTGGGTAGGCATGAGATTCAAAATGCCAATTATTATTATGCCAGCACCAAAGCTAAAGGAAATGACAAATATACCAGCTCCAGTAATGAGGGTGTGGTTTGAGAACTTGAGACAAAACTATGGCTATGCACTTAATACCAGATTTCCAGAATAGTACAAGGAAGGTGTATTTGACTACTGCATTTGGATGGAGGCACTAAACAAAGAGAAAGAGAACACCATAGTTCTGGATGATGAACCATGAGGACATGGTCCAAAGCAAGTTGGGGAGAAATGATGGGAGATATTGAATACTTTCTGTAGACACCTAAAAATGATCTAGGCTTGCAAGCTTCATTTTTACCACTTTCGTTCTAGCATAGTTAAGACATTTAATTATGTCCTTGGTCCTCATTTGACTATTGATTAAATAATTCATAATTATTTAATTAATTCATGTCCTTTTATTCTTCATGATTATTAAATAAATAAATTTTATTTATTTATTAAATACGTCATTAATTGTCTAAGTCTTCCCTCAATTAAATAAATTTCTTAATTTATTTAATTATCCTTTGTCATATATTTCTTCCTGATTATTAAATAAATAGGTTTTATTTATTTATTTAATATGTCACTAACTGTCTTAATTAAATAAATTGATTAATTTATTTAATTAATTAATCTTATCTTCTAAATTAAATAATTAAATTTAATTATTTAATTGCCAATTTAATATCCTTCTCATTTTAAATAAATTAAATTATTTAAAATGTCATCACAATCTTAACTGTCAGTCCATTTTGATAAATAATCTGAAAAAGATTATTTATTATCTCACAAAATCATTATTTTGAATTAATTTAATTCAAAATAGTAGCTAATCTTCTAAAAATCAAGTAATCGGGCAAATTCTTGATTTTCTAAATCGAATCTTTAGTTCAAATCTTATCTTCTTGATTTTTTGAATCTCACAAATCAGGCAATCTTATCTTCTTGATTTTTCAAAAAAAATTATTTCTTTAATTAATTTCTTCATTTATTCTCCACCGTCGATCCGATTATCTGAGATATTATTATGACCATTCGATTAAGGATTTTTCCCTAACCCTAATTAGGGATTCTCAGATTGAATCTAGACCTCTCATTTTAGGTTCTCATCATCAATTAATCTCGTTCATCTGTTCGAAATGAAATTTTCTATAAAATGGCATTTTCCTCTCACTTTTTGATTACACACGCACATGATGACATTTTACATAGATATTCTAGGCATTTATTCACTTGCACACTTATTTTCATAGGCAATTTCAATATTCATTATAGTCATTTGATCAAGTCTTGGCATTTGTTTAGGCATAGACATTGGCAATTATAGTTATAGGCACAGGCATTTAGACATAGCATAAATCCTTCAAAGCTTGGTGTAGGACTTAAGCATTTGCAGATTTGCTCGCACGATGAATCTGAGGGCAACATCATCTAGCAAGCAAGAAGGTATTGCAAAAGTGAATCATGGAAGTCTCGACGATCAGGTATAATCATTTTGTATTTTACTTCCATTGTGTTTTGTAAGATCTTTGGGTTTCATTTTCATTTATTGTTTGTTGCTAACACTCCTAATCAAACCTAAAAGAAGTCCCTTGATTACATTGGTGAAACCGACTCCGTTTTTCTGGTTTTCTGTACGTTTTTTGGTGTTTTCTACTATTTTGCAGGTACAGGTATGGAACAATGCAACTATTTTTTAAAATATTGTGACGCATTTGATGCGTTGCGACGCATCCGCTGATAGCAGAGCCAAAATTGCCATGATAAGCCGCAATTGATATCTTGAACGATGCATCTGATCAGTCACGCCACATTTGAAGTCCAGAATGACGCATTTGATATGTCGTGCCGCATTTGACTGGTAAAAATTTTCTTTCAGTTTTGCACTCTGATTTTCAAATTTTAGAGTTTGTCTGGTTTCTGGTTTCTTTTTTGGTTTTCTGGTCTTCTGTTTTTCCTGGTTTTTCATTCCTCCATGTTAGCTAGATTAGATTTTTGTGTTACTAATCTTCATTTGTAGCATGTGGCGATCACCATTTAGGTGTCGAAGATCATTGCATAAAGGAAACTACTAATGTTTTATTTGCAGATTCGAATGTCGAAGACAGAATAAACAAACATTGTGCTTGTTTTTCATAGATTAGCAAACATTTGATTTGGTGCATATAAAAAAGAACAATCGTGTCTTCTTTGATTGATTGTGTTTGCAGAATGGTAGGTGAGTATGCTCTCACTTGGTGAAAACCTCATGATCAGAAAACCAGACCCATTCTTATCTATTATTACCCTAACTTGGTATATCAGAGTATCCTCTCCCCTCGCACTTTCAGGCGATCTTGGGTGTAAGAGAAATGGTTACCAACTCTAGAAATTGGGCCTGCCTGGGGATTTCATCACCCCAACGTGACTCAAACTGGCAACAGAGCTAAAGCCAAGCTACCCCCGACTGGTATATAAATGTAAAACTTAAGGGAAAACCTAAGGTTGCTTGTGCGGATGTGTCATGTGGACGGAGTTGTACTCCCTTAAACCCTGTTGAGCTTAACCTCTTCAGGTTGGAGTGCCACCTTAATGGTGATTAATCTCTTGCCCCATGTATGGCCACTCGAATAGGGGTCCCTAACTAAAAACTCTTGTATAGAAAGCCAAAATCCTTCTATTTGCTAGCGCAGCACTGGTCGGTGTGAAGGCATCCACACTTTCGTAGTTTTTAGTATAGGTGATCAGCTCGCCATGGGAGTTTCATGGGGGTTGGAAGCTTGGTTGGCCTAAGAAGAGAGTGCACTATAAGGGGGATCCCATGCAGCCAAGCTTCTGAATTCACATGCTACATATATGTGGTTGGGGAAACCCGCATGGAATCTAGCGAATATTGTCATGGCCTAACCTAGGATTGTGCTTATTTAATGTGTGTTTGGTTACTTTTAAAACATTGTGTTTGTCAAGTGTTTTATGGTTCTATCACAGTTCGAAACAAAACATTCTCCAAACAGATCAAAATTTCCATCAAAACGAAAAGAAAATCATTTTGAAATCAAACTGAGTTGCATCTGTAGAACCGCAACTACTCTGTTACACCGCATCTGACACTTAGAACGCTGCATCTGTAGGCGTCACGATACATTTGAACACTGAAAAGCTGCATATGCCAAATCAAGTCGCATCTGACAGTCCAAAAGCCACAATAGAAAAAATGAACCGCATTTGCTAAACTGTGATGCATTCGCAGATTCAAATGACGCATTTGCTTGTCAAAATTTAAAACTTCACATTCAACACCTGAGGTCTTCAAATTGTCAACCATTTTTCAACCATTGTTTCCAGGGAGATTCTATCAGAAACCAAACTTGAAATTGCTCAAAGTCTTGACCATTAGTTTGCATTCGTCACCATAGGTTTCATACCTCATTCTTTTTAGTTGCATACATTTGGCATTTGATTATCCCTAGGTTCACATTTGGCATACTTAGGATTAGGAAAATCTTAAGCACACTTTGCAAAGTCATTGTTTTCAAAATTATGCCCTCTTGGACTAAGTTATCAAACCCTCTTTTTAGTCTTTGTCCTCTTTTGTGAGATTTTTCCAACTCAAAAGTCTAGTTAGGAAGACTCACTAGTCATTTAGACCTTGTCAACTTGTCATTTCCAACAAAGTCCTTTAGCAGTCAAAATCGAAAACAAAGTTTGAGCTTCAAAGTGCTTAGATAACCTTGTCTTACATTGCTACACATTGCATATCATATTCATGAAAATCTAAAAACTTTAGTCATTCTAGTCGTCATTTTTAACTTAGACTTCACGTAGTGTCATACTTGCATTTAGTTGTCATTCCCATTTGAGCAATCTCATTTATGGTCAAAACTAGACTTCAAAAACAAAAGAGACAAATGGAAAACTTTCGACATGAAGATCCCACGTTTACTATCAATAATCCTCCACATGACCCAAACTAGACCTTTTACGATCCATTTTTAGACAATCAACCTCCAATGACAACATAATCCTCATCAAACAGTCCATTTGAACAATTCTTGCAAAAAGATGAAAATGGTCAACTACTTCAGGAAAACTTAGAGGCATTGGCACAAGACCCAGAGGCCTATCAACTCGTTGAAACAATGGTCCGTCAGGACAGAGACAGATTCTTAGCTATGCTCTTGAGTGAAGGAGCTAAGTTACCACAAGGATTTGACGTTAACACGCTAAATTTGACACCTCTTGACCCTAATGCCAACAACGCACATAACATGTCACATAGTGGTAAACTTCCAAATACTACGAGCAATACTTCCTTTGGGACCACAACGACAGTGCATACCACTCCCAACATCCCCACCACCACAAATCTCATGACAGTCAATACCATGATAGTAAATGCCACGGGGGCATCAGCAAGTCACAACAATCCTCCCTTGACAGCTCCATCTACTACCATGAACACAACTTTGTCATATCTGTCCAGTGGTATTTCACAAAATCCTTCGGGAGGAGGCACAAGATGTGTATTTATCCAAGGACAACAACAAAACGTTAACACGACAACACAGTCAAATGTCATTGCCTCCCAAGGTACAAACACAAACGTTCCCCTTGTACAAAATCAACAATTTACAAAAGGCGGCCAAATAACACAACCCATGACATCATTAACACACCATAACATCCATGGTCATAACATCTCCCAAATAATGACACACATGGCTGGGGGACACATCCCAACCTACTCATCTAACATTCATACTCATCAACATGCACCCAATCATAACCTTCAACACCAACATGCACCCAATCATAACTTCCAATACCAACAACATGTCAATCCGCACACATCATACATACCACAATAATCCATACCACCACAATACACCAACATTCACGCACAACAAACAGGAACACATGGTGTCCCAGGTAATCCAACGTATGGAAACATAAACGACCTTGATGTTGATGCCCTCCGAACAAGATTGAGGGATGTAGAGAAAACTATCCAAAACATGTACATTTTAGGCAAGAAATCAAAAATATCATATGACCTGAATGTATACCCATTTGACACGAACTTATACATGCCTCCATTTCCACCAGGATATGTGTCACCCAACTTCACAAAATATAGAGGCAAGACAAATCCCATTGAGCATGTTTGCGAATTTGAAACCAATTGTATGGACATTGCCTATGAACAAACATACTTGATGAGACTTTTTTCTAAAAGTCTGGTAGGTCAAGCCCTTGAATGGTTTTCAACTCAAAAGGATATCTAGACATGGGATGAGCTTAAACAAAAATTCATAAGAAATTATGCGTACAACATCGACATGGATACCTCTATGACTAGCTTGTGCAATCTCATGCAATAAGATTCTGGTGAGACATTTATCCCATTCTTTCAAAAATGGAGAAGCCTCGCTAGTTGATATCACATTGACATCCCCGAAAGGGAAAAAGTCAACATGTTTGTCCAAACACTTCTAGGGCCCCTAAAATTTGCATTGCAAACACATTGTTGCACAAACTTCACAGAATTAGTTGAAAAAGGGGTCCAGACTGAGAAAGCCCTTATCAAAAAGGGAGAACTGAGATATGGTTCCAAAAACACAAACGTGAATCCACCCGTCGACAAAAACAAATATTGGGTTAAAAATAAGCACGTTACAAACGACGGTGTTGTCGACGCCAAGACTGCAAACACTATAGGTCCTATATTGGCCCTGAAAGGGGTTCAACAACAAAATAGACCAACAACGACATTGACACCTCCTCCCAATACTTCTTCAAACAACCAAAGCAGTCAAAACAATCAGGGACAATACCGTCAGATGAGACAATTTCCTAGGGGTCGCACATACACCCATTTGGGTGAACCCATTGAAGAAGTCCTTAAGAAATGCCTCCAACATGGGGTCATCATACTTCCAGAACCAAAATCGTATGACCCAGGACAATTCAAACCAGCATGGTGGAATGACAATGCACTTTGTGAATACCATCGAGCAAAAGGGTATACAACCTCTAACTGTTGACAATTGAAAAACATAATACAAGATCTTATCAAAAGTCACACCATCGAAGTAGGTGGATCACAATTCGCCTCCAATTCAGATCATACTATCCACAAGAATCCACTGCAAGACCATGGTTCTCATAATGCTTCCACTTCAGGTCCACAGAATCAAGCTAACTTCGCCCGAGTCAAGTACGACTATTCTGGTGGACCTATTATAAACAATGTCCGAACTAACAATGAATACATCAATACCATTACAGTTAGAAGAGCACCCCAATGTAATGCTACTACTCGAAGTGGCAAGGTCACTATAGCTGGTCCACCTCCCGCTAGACAAGCCAAAATCACTATACCAGGCCCATCTGCTAAACAATCACAACCTACTCCATCTGCTAAATAGTCAAAACCTGTCCCAACCACACAGCAGTGGAAACCCAAGAGTCAATTCAACCTTATCGACTAGCTAGGAAAAACTCCCGCGTAAATATCTATCCTTGAGCTACTTCGTATCTCTCCCACGCACAAAGAAATCCTAAATAAAACTCTCCTAGAGTCGTCGGTCCCCAAGGACATTGATGTCAATCAATTTGAAACTATGGTGGGATATCTCACTACACCGCACCACGTCACCTTCTCGGATCAAGATTACTCATCACATAAAACAAACCATAATGACGCATTACACATAGAAAATTTTATCCACAAGCACAAAGTTAGACGGGTTTTGGTAGATGGTGGAGTAGGATTGAATATATGCTCTCTCAAACTGGTTAAGGATCTAGGGTTCTCTGATGCATGCATAGACCCAACAAAAAGTATAGTGATCAAAGCATATGATGATGAGGAACGCTCTTCACGGGTGTTATCTCTCTCCCTATCAGAGTGGGACCGGTCATTGTAGACACAACCTTCTAGATCCTGGATTTGGAACTACCATATAACATCTTACTTGGTCATCCATGGATTCACGCCTTAAAATCCGTTCTGTCTACATACCATCAATGCCTAAAGTTTCCTTTTGATGGTACAAAAGTAACCATATACGGAGACCCCGACCCTTTCCAATATTGTACAAACTTAAGGGGAATCTTTGAAAACCAAGTACCTATTAACTGAGAAGCACCTGGCTCCTCATCATCCAAGTATATCGACCCTTCCACACTCACGTCATCTTCCACATCCGCTCCATCCACGTCTTCCGCCATACCACCACCTTCCACTAGCCCTAAGACTGAATCCACTGTCAAAATCTAGGACCTTGGCTCTGGAGAATTCAAACTGCACACAACATACAGCATAACAACAATGCCCAGGTCCCCCAAGGATTATGGTTGGCCATGTTTCAGAATGGAACCTCAGGAAACCTTCAAAGTTCCACCGAATACAGTTTTTATCAAGTGGGGAGACATGAGTGAGGAAGACCTTGCTGACATCATAGGATGGATCTATAAGGATATTTTCACACTACCCCCATTACCAGTTCAAAGATATGGCAAAGGTTATGACATAAGGAAGGCCAAGGGCTATGATGGTACTAGTGGCCTAGGAAAAAATAAAACTGGTCGAAGGGAACCCATAGAAACTTTTCAAATTCTGAAGTATCTTGGATTAGGGTTTGGATCACCTAATAATGATGATCGACGTACCTCTGGACTTTAAATTGAGTGAGTACATGCTACGGATAGTGTCAAGACTACTAGGGAAACCCTCACCGAAACAGACTCCCATGAGTGGGAATTCAACTCAGAACGATCCCTAAGTGACTGTTGTCTTGATGATTTGTTTGTCGAACCAGGGCAACTGACCTCTGAACAACGGTTTTGGCAAACATTCAAAATTGAACAGGCACCAAATAGTCAAAGTCCTACTACCACCTCCCATGCCGTACAACACCCGTCATCTAAACCCCATTAGTCCAATCCATCCGAGGTATTAGATGACATCGGCAACTAGGGCTCTAAAACCTTCACTCCCTATTTCAAGACAACGAATATGACACTAGTGAAGGAGAATATTGGATAGAGTCCGATGTCGAGTTGGATGATGATAATCTCATATACAACATCACGGAGTCTGTCTACATGCTATCTGCATCCTCACCACAATTTACAAGCATTGACGATGGATTTTCCTTAGTTTACCTTGAGCTAGTTGATTGGGACCAACAAGGACCGCCAGTGCTAGATACATTTCAGACTGATGAGGCAATTGCTGAATTTATGGGACTAAGAGAAGGCATACCCAGTGGGGACCACAAATCAGGATTTTCTATTGATTTAGACTACATGACATACTTCGGCAAGACTGTTCAGTCCTCTAGTTGCAAAAGTAAAAGTAAAAATAAAGTAAAAAATGAAATGTCTCTAGGTGAAAACTGAAAGGCACCTCTTGATGATAAAATAGTAAAAATAAAGGACATATCTGCGGGTGAAAACCTCTCTGAGGTGCCCAAAGATGGAGGAATGGAATTTCTCCCCGTGCAACAGGAGAAATTGGCCATGCTTATTGAGGACACAATAGAGGATACCATTTCAACTGTAGAGGATCCCAAGATGGTCTTCTTTGCTGCATCATTGACTGACGAAGAGAAACCAAAATTTCATAAATTCTTTGCAAAACGGAAAATCAACTTCGCATGGTTCTATGCTGACATGCCAGGATTGGACCCCAAACTAGTTCTGCATCATCTACAACTATTACCCAATGCTAAACCAGTCAAGCAGAAGTTGCGCAAAATGCACCCTCAAGTTGCTCTATTGGTCAAGGCCGAGTTAAAGAAATTACTGGATGCCGGATTCATAAGGTCTATAGATTACGCTGAATGGATTTCCAACCTAGTGCCGGTGACAAAGCCAAATGGGTTGATTCGTGTATGTATAGACTTTCGAGATCTAAATAAGGCATGTCCAAAGGATGACTTTCCTTTGCCCAATATTGACATCATAGTTGACCTAACTGCAGGATATGAGATGCTATCCCTCATGGATGGTTTCTCTGGCTATAATCAGATTCGCATTGCTCCTGAAGATCAGCACAAAATAGCATTTACTTGCCCATGGGATACATATTGTTGGAACGTCATGCCATTTGGTCTCAAAAATGCAGGTGCCACATATCAAAGGGCTATGACCACGATCTTCCATGACATGATGCACAAAATAATGGAGGATTATGTAGATGACCTCTTGGCCAAATCAACAACAAGGAAAGATCATTTGAAGGTACTCGACATAATTTTCAAGAGACTTGAAGAGTATAAAGTTTGGCTAAACCCTAAGAAGTGTGTTTTCGGGGTCACATCAGGTAAACTCTTGGGGTACATAGTTTCCTAAAAAGGCATAGAGGTCGATCCAGCAAAGATCAAAGCAATCATAGACATGCCTCCACCTAGAGGAATCAGTGAACTAAGAACTCTGCAAGGCAGAGTACAATCTATACGGTGTTTCATAGCCCAATTGACAGATAAGTGTCATCCATTTCAGTATCTGTTGTGCAAGGGTATCCCCTTTGTATGGACAGATAAATGTCAAGATGCCTTCCAGCAAATCAAAGATTACCTGCTGTCAACACCAATCCTCATGCCTCCTATTCATGGAAAGCCATTAATCCTATACATCTCGACTACTAGTTCAACACTGGGGGCATTGTTGGCACAAAATGATCATGAAGGAAAAGAAAGATCAATCTATTACATCAGCCGCACATTGATAGGGTATGAGTTGAACTACACATACATTGAACGTGCATGTCTCGCTATTGTCTTTGCATCCCAAAAACTATGACACTATATGCTCAGTCATTAGACATAGCTGGTCACCAAGATTGATCCACTGAAATATCTCTTAAGTCGGGTGGCATTAACAGGTCGGCTGGAAAAATGGGTCATGATACTAAGTGAGTATGACATACAATATGTCAAGCGTAAGGCAATAAAAGGGCAGGTAATAGCAAATCAGCTGGCAGATGCACCAATCCAAGTCACTCATCCACTAGTAACTAATTTTCCTGATGAGTCCATTTTTCATGAGGAGCCGGTGGCACCATGGAAGCTATATTTTGATGGGTCTCATACTGGTCATGGCTTAGGGGCTGGAATCTTGTTTATCACACCATAGGGGGATTCAATTCCTAAGTCATTCAGGATCACTTTCCCCTGTACAAATAACATTTCCAAATATGAAGCACTAGTCATAGGTCTCAAGTTGGAAATCAAATAGAAAATTTAGACGTTGCTTGTATTCGGGGATTCCCAACTCGTGATCAACCAAGTGAATGATGACTATGAAACAAAAGATGAGAAGTTGTTCCATACAAGAGGATGGTGGACAGTTTCCTGACATACTTCCAATTGATTTCTTTTGAACAAATCCCCAGGGCACAAAATAAGGTAGTTGATGCAATGGCTACTATTAGTTCTCTCTTGGACATCCCTAAAAATGTGTCACAATTTGAGTTCTTAGTAGAACAACTCTTGATACCAGCATATGATATCCCACAATTGGAAATGGTTTGCAAACTTGTTGGTCCCAACTCTCCCTAGTATTAGGACATTTACGACTACCTAAAGTCTCAAACCCTTCCACTGAACCTATCCAATAACCAAAGGAAGTCCTTCATTAGGAAATCTGCAAGGTATGCCATTGTCAGTGACACCCTTTACCGCCGTAGTTTCGACAATACCCTCCTTAGATGTCTTGACACCGACGAAGCATGTACGACCTTACGAGAAGTGCACGATGGTATATGTGGATCTCATTCGAGTGGTCCTACTTTGGCTAAGAAAGTAATGAGACTCGGGTGTTATTGGCCGACAATGGAAAAATATGCAATTGAATATGTCAAGACTTGTCGCAAATGTCAAATTCACAGTGATTTGGTCCATGCTCCAGCACAAGAACTTCGGCCAATCACTTCTCCTTGGACCTTTTCTCAATGGGGACTCGATCTCATGGGTAAGATTCATCCAACAAGCACAAATTCATTATTACCGCCACTGAGTATTTCACAAAGTTGATTGAAGCCATCCCATTGACATATATTATCGGCAAACAAATATCGAAGTTCATCCTTAACTACATTTGTCGGTATGGCCTTCCGCAATCCATCATCACTGACAACGGACGTCTATTTAAAAACCAAGATGTACGTGAGTTATGTGAGCGATTCCATATCCAACACCACTTTTCATCTCCATACTACCCACAAGGAAACGACCAAGCTAAGGCGTCCAATAAAACCATTGTCAAAATTCTCAAAAAGATTGTCAATGACGTTGGCCATGACTGGCACATACAACTCAACCCTGCTCTATGGGCTTATCGAACTAGCATTCGTACGCCTACAGGGGCCACCCCGTTTGCCCTAGTCTTTGGTGCTGAGGCCATCTTACCCATTGAGATCAAAATTCCTTCGCTACGAGTCTCCCTGAAGGGTGTAACTAATGAAGATGAGTACCAACAATCACGCTTGCACGAGCTGGAAATGCTGGAAGAAAGAAGACAAAATTCACTAAACCATCTCCAAGCATATCAGAACTGTCTTTGTCATAGCTACAATAAAAAGGTTATGGTCAGAAATTTTGACATTGGCGACCTAGTTCTCATGCAGAACCCCAAGAATCAAGCAGACAAAGAAAAGCCAGGAAAATTTGAACCAAACTGGTTGGGTCCATACATTATCATATCTTCTTTTGGTTCTGGAGCTTATCAGCTGGCAACTCTAGATGGTGAACAATTGACAGAGCCCATCAACAGTTTACATCTCCGAAGGTTCTACGCATATCATCAGAGGATGGAGCTGCAAACCATAAAATACAAAAAAAATTAAAAAATTAAAAAATCGTCAGCTAATGAAAACCGGCAAACAAGTGTCTTGGTGACACCAAAAAAAATTCAAAAAGTCAAGAAAATAGTAAAGAGAAAAATGATTCGTTCAATAGTGAAAACCTGGAAAACAGGCGCTTTGGACAGGTATCATGGTGAAAACTTGGCAAACAGGCACCATGCGTAATCAATCATTGCTCTGCCATCTACTGTCACTTTGTCTAGCTTGGCTTAGGATGAAAGGTAGTTTCACCATTATTTCACAAATCGCCACCACATCCTACCCTACCTGTCATAGTAGATAAATGATTGACATCAAGTCCTGACGACTATCCATCTGGTAAGTCAGCAGCATCCCATCCATATTCCCTGCAAATGGCTAAGTCTTGGACCTGATTGGGGGCAAAACTTTTTATCATGAAACAGTAGTGGATGTCGCACATGATCTTGGAAATTGGCAAAAAGTCCTAAAAAAAGACAAAAACATCGCAAAAAGTCCTGAAAAAAGATAAAAAACATCGCAAAAAGTCTTAAAAAAGACAAAAACATTGCAAAAAAGTCCTAAAAAAAGACAAAAACATCGCAAAAAGTCCTAAAAAAATGACCAAAAACATTGTAAAAAGTTTGGAAGAAAGACCTAAAAATCATAAAACGTCTTGAAGAAAAACCACAAAAAAAAAACATCAGACTGCTTGAAAAGCGCAAACACATTGTCATCTCTTGTCAAAGTCAGTCATATCAATCAGTCTTTGTCATTGTCGAACTACGTTGTCTCTGCACACTTGCTACATAGGCAAGACTCACATTTTGAGTCCCCGAGACATTAAGTCAGTCCTTTTAGGTTTGTCAAAATAAAATCATGATGCAATCTTTGCTCATCAAGACAAAGTCATTGGTCGTGTCGAACTACGAGGTCTCTGAGTGTATGACGTAGGCAAGGCCATCTATTGATGAGCCCCCGAGGCCGCACTAGGTCAGTCCATTAGGGTTCATGGCACTACACTAGCACACACGTCAAAAGTCTTCAATCATTTTCCACATGGGAAAACTCCTAAAACAAAGTAAAACAATCATTTATTCAGCATGGCAATCTCATCAGCACATCACTCATATCATCAAGGCAATATCGGCATATGGTCAAACACAAGTGAAACTCGGTCAGAACAAGTCAAATCATCATATACCGGTCAAACTGTCAAATTTTGATTAGTCTTCAAATGAGTCCTTCTAAACGATAACCTCTGTCATTTACGCCTTAGGATGTGTCCTTCCTAGGCGTCGTCATCGTCATTCGACATTTTGAGTGATCCTCTTGATATCTAGAAATCACTCTTTATGACATTAGTATTCTTCAGATGTGTCCTTTTGAAGAACCAACTCTGTCATTTATGCCTTAGGATGTGTCCTTCCTAGGCATCGTCATTATTTTGAGGGACCCCTTATGACCATTAGGGATCAGATCCTCTTGTCATCAGCGTTATTCAGGATGTGTCATTCCTGAATTCACCAATTCTCGACATTTTCCAAGGTCATCAAAACTTTAAACATTTTGACACCTCGACATTATCAAACATGGCATCTTAGCATCAGAACAATGGATATCCAGACACACTTGGCAAACACTTGACAATTGTCTTTTAGTTTTTATCATGATATTAGTTTTTCAGCGAGATCCCACTAAGCAGGATTTAGAGAAGCAGCGATATATCATATCAATTGACATGCATGAATACTAGTTTCTTAGCGAGGTCCTGATTTTGGGATTTAGAAAAACAATGACATATCATGGTAAGGATTCTTTTTTTTGTATTTTGACAATCATGCTACTAGTTTCTCAAGGATATCCTGGAAACGAGATTTAGAGAAGCAATGACGTTTCATGATTTGTCTTTGTCTTTTTTTTCTGCATGTGGTTGATTATGGCAAAAAGACTAGGGCAAGCACGCTCCTAATATGAGTCATGATCATCCTTGTCTGTGACTGTTTGTCTTACATAATGGTACGACCTGGAACACCTTGATCTATGTCATATCATGGTGTTTCTTGGTCATTACAATAGTCTACCCAATGATGAGTAAGAGCAATAAATACTAATGTCCTATGGTAAAGTTTTGAAGGATTTGGTCTAGGAATTAACATGCATTTTCATTAGTCTGGTCATCTTCTCTTCTTCGATATGGTCATCTTCTCTCATCAGTCTCATTGTCTTCTCTCATCCACCTCATGATGATATCCTGTGACATCCAAAAATATAAGTGCATACATGATCATATAAACATTGCATTAGATACATACATACAACATCCACAACATCAAAGCATATACATAATCACAAACATTGCATTAAAATAATCATCAACATTGCATCTTTTGCTAAAATACATTATGCACATCATTATCATCATCATCTCATACAAATAAGCATTGCATTATCATGGCATCAATATCACAACATAAGCATCATAGGACATACATGGCATCATAAACTAACATTATACATCATATATATCATAAAACATTAAATCAAAGAACATCACATAACACATGTAGGTCGCATCAAAATTGCATCATCATATAATATCATCTCAAAAATGTACAATGTCACAGGATAAAGTCATGGGATATCCCAAAAATGTAGCTCGCAGGCTCAAATAATATACATAGTGTGTCATAATAACAAAATTCCCCTAGGGTAGACTCTCATCATCCCCTTGTGGTGAAGAATGTGGCGGCGGAAACTCTGTCGCTGGTACTGAAAAAATAGGAGGACCTGTCACAACCTCTGCCTATGCCACTAAGGGAGCTACAATGGACGATGTCATCTCAACTGTAAAGGACATCTGTGATGTCACTGCTGCCTGACTTTGAGCAGTAGATGGATCACCAACTGGTGGCTATACCTGTGCTGATCTTTGTACTAAACCAATCGACCCAGGACTAGGAGTATGCCGGTGTGAATGATGTGACCTGTGCCCTGAAGTGTGCCCTGTCGAGGTAGACCCTCTGACGCTGGTATGACTCTTGGTACCACTGCCACTGCCTGACCTGTGCCCACTGCCTATCCTTGACTATGACCAGAACAAGGTAGGATCCCGCCGCTCTGGTGGCACTGCCTACTCGTATAGTGTCCTATACTATCCCAGCCTCGTACTCACCTTGGCAAGCTCACGAGCCATGGCCCCCATAGGCCTTGTGCATAATGTTGTGAAATTGGTACACCACTGAGCTGCATCCTATTGGCGGATCACCGCCTGATCCCGCTCTACCCGGGCTACCTCTAGTGCTGACTGTAATGACCTGACCTTGGCCATACTCGCATCCAGTCTCTACTGTAGGTCTACTACCCACTGATCTGCTGTGGCATCCTGCAACAACCCTGAAGTGGACGGTATCTCATCCTCCCCCTCCACCATCCGCCATCTGAGGAGTCTCTCGGCCTCATCCATGGCATCATCCTCCTCATCATCATCGACCACGTCCTCATGCCTCTCCTCCTCGATCTCCTCCTCCTGTCCACCCACCTCCACCGCCTCCTCCTCCTGTCCTCCCACTGCCACATCCACCTCCTCCTGTCCACCCACCTCCACCTCCTCCTCTCATCTCTCCTCACCCTCCTCCCATCTCTCCTCACCCTCTCCCTTCTATCTGGGCTGCTCCTCTCTCTCTCCCTCCTCGCCAACCTCGGGGATGGCATCTAAGGCCACCCTTGCCACTCGTGGGTGTACCCTTCGGACCTGTCTCTACCCATCTCGCTGTCACCTCCGTTTGTCTCTGCCATCATCCCCACCCCTACCTCTGTCTCCACCCTTGCCTCTCCCCTTGCCTCCATCTCTACCTCTGCCACCTCACCTGGCTCATGGCACCCGCAGAATAACTGACCGTCTGTCCACTGGTGTTGGCCCATCCGGATCAGTCAAAGGCACTGGCCTGTGTGTCTGCCACCATAGATCATAAGCTGCGGTCGTACCAAGATCCGCTGCTCCTCCCCTCCAACCCCAGGCCTAGGCTACTAGCCCGTTTATCTATTGCTTTGTGAATGCCACTGGGATAGCTGGCCCCCACGCGTACTCCCTGGATGATCGAGCATACTCCACTGTCCCTGCGGGCACATCCTGCTGCTCTCCAAACTATCTCAAAACACGCTGCGACAAGTACATCTCAATAATCAGGGACGTCTACACTGTCCGACCAATCAGGTACCTGAACTACCTACACAGACTCAAGTGCTCATCCTCGTCATCCCACTGACCACAATCTCGGTATGGCCTCCAGATAAAGGATATCATAGTGTCGATACGATGTCGCCACCACCCTGTCTCGCCCATATGGGTCTGTTGTAATGCACCTGCATAATAGTACGCATAGGGCATACCATCGGCCAACTACGGTCTCTCAATGGGAGGTTGAAATATCACGATGTGCTCCCAAGCCCAGATCATCATCAGGGTCATCCCACAAGAGATGCTCTCTCCTCTCCTGTACAAAACATCATGTAGCTGGTGATAAAGTGTCCCCAGTAAACAAGGACCCCAAGCATAAACAGTCTTGTCTCACCTCATGCCCACCAGGATGTCTCCCTAGCCAATAGGGAACCCGTGTCCCCACCGGTCGGGAATCAAAATACCTGCAATCATAGTCGCCAAGAATGCATCAAAGCGCCCGTAGTGCTCCACCATGAAATCTCATCGGATCTCATAGCCCTAAATCCCTAGTCCTGCACCCTGATCTCAATAGTAGGCACGGAAAGTATGGTCACTGTGCCGAGGGTCGTAGACGATCCACTCCCCGCGAATCGGCACTCACAAAATATGGTAGAAATCCTCTAAGGTGATGGTAGCCTCACCCATCGGTAGGTGGAAGGAGCAGGTCTCTGAGTGCCACTGCTCGCACAACGTCGTCAGTAGACCCCTGTTCACCCGAATGGTGGGCATGAACACAGTGTAGAATAAACCCAGTTGCATCAATCGCCGCCGCTTTCGCGGGCCCAACTGATCGGCGAACGAAAAGGTGGTCGGTCTGCTCTCTCTCGTATAGATAGGGGCAAGCTACCTCTACAAAAAGATGAATAATGCATCAGTACTTTTTGGACAACTGTCAGCATCATGAAAAGCATCTAAGGATACAAACACATGGAAATTAAATGTGGTCAAGATATAGGAAATTGCATTGCAACTAAGAAATTGCGTCGTGAAAATTCAATTACATCATTTCAAAAATCAAATGCGTCTCAATAGGTCAATTGCGTCGTATTACAACACTTGCGTCACAAAATTTTGTAATTGCATCGTATTACAACACTTGCGTCACAAAATTTTGCAATTGTGTCACAACATGGTGAATGCGACACGACTTGGTAGTTGCATCTCTCAAAATAGCGACTGCGTCGCAAAATGGCGATTGTGGCATTCCAACAGTCAAATGCAACTCGATAAGTCACATGCGTCGCACGAATTGTCAAATGCGGTGCAAACCGCCGGTCCACGTTTTTTATTGTCACACTTGTGTCGCGACGCATCAAATGTGTCGAACACGAAAGCGATTGCGTCTTATGCGAACACATATGTGTCACGGCGCATTCGTTGTTTGCCCTAAAAACTAGCATTTGACATGCAAAACAAAAAAATGACAAAGCATGGCAAGGGTACTTACTGCTGGCTCTGAGCCCTCTGGCCATCTGAAGGTCTGCACGATCTCTTCGTGATGCTTTGACACTGGAATCACCATCCTCGCTTCTGCGCCTTTTGCTCTAAACTCTCAAATTTCGCAAGGTAAATAGTAAAAGTGAATTGACTTTTACCCCTTTGTCAACCTATTTATAAGGTCAAAATGACATTTTTCAAACAAGGTCAATACTGGAAGCTCATTTGACCATCTTTGACTTCCTCGTTAGTTGCTTTAAACATGTCAGAATCCGAAACCGACTGCGCCATTGTTTTTCTGGTCATCAAATTGATTTATCGGGACCCATTACAAAAACTTTCGTCGTCGGCCCAAAATTTGAAAAAATTTCTCGAGGGGGCAATGATACTCCGTACCTTCGCTGGGGCATGACTTTGACTTATTTTCTTTGTCACAATGTGACAAGTGACATTATGACAAAAAGAGGGGCAAAATTTAGACACCTAAAAATGACCTAGGCCTGCAAGCTTCATTTTTACCACTTTTGTCCTAGCATAATTAAGACATTTAATTATTTCCTTGGTCCTCATTCGACTATTGATTAAATAATTCATAATTATTTAATTAATTCATGTCTTTTTATTCTTCATGATTATTAAATAAATAAATTTTATTTATTTATTAAATACGTCATTAATTGTCTAAGTCTTCCCTCAATTAAATAAATTTCTTAATTTATTTAATTATCCTTTGTCATATATTTCTTCCTGATTATTAAATAAATAAGTTTTATTTATTTATTTAATATGTCACTAACTGTCTTAATTAAATAAATTGATTAATTTATTTAATTAATTAATCTTATCTTCTAAATTAAATAATTAAATTTAATTATTTAATTGCCAATTTAATATCCTTCTCATTTTAAATAAATTAAATTATTTAAAATGTCATCACAATCTTAACTGTCAGTCCATTTTGATAAATAATCTGAAAAAGATTATTTATTATCTCACAAAATCATTATTTTGAATTAGTTTAATTCAAAATAGTAGCTAATCTTCTAAAAATCAAGTAATCGGGCAGATTCTTGATTTTCTAAATCGAATCTTCAGTTCAAATCTTATCTTCTTGATTTTTCAAAAATCTTTATTTCTTTAATTAATTTCCTCATTTATTCTCCACCGTCGATCCGATTATCTAAGATATTATTGTGACCGTTCGATTAAGGATTTTTCCCTAACCTTAATTAGGGGTTCTCAGATTGAATCTAGACCTCTCATTTTAGGTTCTCATCATCAATTAATCTCATTCGTCCGTTCGAAATGACATTTTCTATAAAATGACATTTTCCTCACTTTTCGATTACACACACACATGCTGACATTTTACATAGACATTCTAGGCATTTATTCACTTGCACACTTATTTTCATAGGCAATTTCAATATTCATTATAGTCATTTGATCAAGTCTTGGCATTTGTTTAGGCATAGACATTGCAATTATAGTTATAGGCATAGGCATTTAGACATAGCATAAATCCTTCAAAGCTTGGTGTAGGACTTAGGCATTTGCAGATTTTCTCGCACGATGAATCTGAGGGCAACATCATCCAGCAAGCAAGAAGGTATTACAAAAGTGAATCATGGAAGTCTTGGCGATCAGGTATAATCATTTTGTATTTTACTTCCATTGTGTTTTGTAAGATCTTTGGGTTTCATTTTCATTTATTGTTTGTTGCTAACACTCCTAATCAAACCTAAAAGAAATCCCTTGATTACACTTTCATTTAAGGCTTTTTATGTTTAAAAATACTTGTTGTTATTGTTAATTGGCATGACTGGCAGTAAACAATAGATTAACATATTTGCTTATTTTACTTTATGTTTAACTAAATTAGCAAATATTTTTGAAGTAATAGCTTATGTTAAATGAGTTGCTTTATGATGACTTTGGATGAGATAATTATGCTACATTAATCTTTATTACCATGATTGTTGTCCTTTTTATAAGGGATTTTAACAGGGTATCTTAAAGGTTGATGAGACAATTAAACTCTCTATTTAATCATGAGGAATGACTATGCCATAGATAGGCCCTACTAGATGATGAGTCACTCAAAGTCTGAATCAACTTCTTCATAGTCAGTTGAGGAACTTTTACTTCCAACACCAATCTAGCGTAGTTTTTGCATAGTCCTCCTTAGTCCACTTCAATTCTATTTTTAGTTTCATTTTGTAATCTAAAGTTGGTCACCTTAAGTTTTGGCAGTTAATGCCATGTTAGAAGCTAATAAGGATATTTTATAAATATCCATATTTCGGTCTTCGTTAGGAGTTAGATACTTTGCAATCAAAATTTTTGTAATCACAAGCAATACTTTGTTCTACATTCTACTTTTGATCAATGAGAAGGAAAGCAAGAAGTTAATCAATTCACTATGTTAAAGGATCTTACCTAAGGAAGAGCAGAGCCCGCTCAAACTTTGGAATGATCTTATGGTATTTTTGTTAAGTGCTGTTATTTTCTGATTCATTAATATTAAATATGTAGTAGAAACTGATTTTGAATTGTTCAATCATTGAAATCATCTTCTACCTTGATAAATGTTAAAATCAGATAATTACTTTTGTTTACAATTACGTTTTGAAGTTTCAATTTATTATGGTTAAGATCGAATTGTTAGAATGGTTAGATTTATTTATTAGAAATGTTGAATTGAACCATTAGAATTGTTAGCAGGTTTCTTAGATAAATTAGATTTAGATGTTGTTCGAATCGGTTAAACTTGATGTTTGTTTGTTGAGTTTAATTAAAGCAATGTTAGGAATTTATGGAAAGATGGAGTTGAAGTCTGTTCAGAATTTTTTCATGGAGATTAGTCTTTATGGTTTTTAGAATAATTTTCATTTTCTCGCAATTCATTCTTGCTCTTAAATTAGCGTTTACTTTCCAACAATTAAGTTATGGATTTCTTTTGAAGCAAAATAGAATTAATTTGAATTTCGTGTTTAGATTAGGAATTAAAGTAATCATTAATTTTCTCCATGAATTGGTCTAAATTGAAGTCAATAAAGTTAGAATTAAGTCATCAGGATTTTAAATTAGAAGCTAAAATAGATTTAAATCTTAGGGATCAGTCGCTACAGTTTAGCTCCTGAAAGCTCCTGAAGAGTTCCCAAGAGCTCCTGAAGTAGGAAAAATGATACCTGAAGTTGTTTACAATGTAAACCCCCCAAAAGAATCTATGAAAACTATCCTTATCGCATATTGCTCTGAGACACACCCGGTTCGATAAAAAAATTAATTAAATGATGCAAGTTGTGACATCAACGACCTTTCCCATCACTAGGCCTTTAGGGAAGTTAATGATTTTATCTAATACATGACAGATTCAACCATGGTTTATAAGATCACTTAGAATATACCCATTTTTCCGATCTTCCAAACCATCATTAAGATGAACATAAAACATAAGTTTTGAAATGAAAAAGAATGACATATATACCTAAAAAATACCTAAATCAATTTCCCTATCATAGTACCCTTAGTATGCTTTAGACAGCTACCCATTATCTCAAAATTATGAAAATGAGAGTTGCCAGAAATAGAAAGAAAACAATGAAAGACAACAAACAAACAAACAAACAAACAAACAAACAAAATATTAAACCAAAGGAAAAATAAATGAATAAACAAATCAAAACAAGAAAACCAGTAAAATACATATATACAATGGACGGATGATCAGGCCTTCATAGACCAAAATAATGTTTGAGAGAATTTCCATTGAATGGCAATGGCACATGTTCTCCCATTAAGGTGCTAAGTCAGAAAGTATTTTCACCAAGGATCTCAAAGATCTGATATGGACCCAATCATAGTCTATCAAACTTCTGGTATCACCTTTCCTCTCTCTGGCCTTATCCCATAGTAACAAAATGTTTGATATCCTATTGTCTCTCTTGTCAAACCAGTGTTTGACTACAACCTGATGTTTGGAGAACTGCTCAAGGAAGAATCCCTCTATTCTTCTAGACTCAACAAATTAGTTAATCGAATCTCTATCCTATCATCATTGTAATAGAACTCTTGCATAAACCGTAAAATAGGTATCTGTAGATTGATAAGGAAGGATGGATCTTGGCCATAAAATAATTTAAATGGTGAGTTTCCTAAGGAAATTTTAATTCTAGTCCTATCCGCCCATAAGGCGAACTTCAACTATATGTGCCAATCCCTAGGATTACTTTCTAACAATTTTTTGATTACTTCAAAAAAAAAATTATTGGTAGACTCAGCTACCCCATTTCCTTGTGGATAATAGTTGGACGAGTATTTAAAAACTATCTTATATTCAAATTCCCATTGAATGAATTGTGCAGAAGAAAAGGTTAGGCCGTGATCACATACTAGAGGAAATGGTACCCAAAACCTAGTAATGATATGTTCCTTAAGGAATTTGATAACCACATCGGTGGTGTAGTTCTTGTAAGGCTGAACCTTGGTCCACTATGTACAATAATTTGTCGTAGTCAAGATAAACATGTGACTTGGAGAGGAATTTGGATTAATTACTCTAACAAAATCTAATTCCCATTGGGAAAAAAAATCTTACCTCATATACAGGTTATAGAGGCATCATCAGGTTGTGCTCTCTAGATGTTGAAGTTTGGCATCTATGACATGTACTAATGTGTTGATGAGCATCTTGAAACACATGGGACCAATAGTGACCTAACCTCAGAATCTCATGTGCCATTGCATCATTTGAACCATGGCCAATGCCATGTCTACCATGAAACTCAACAATGGCATGTTTCTCCTATTGTTGATCCAATCAATGCAAATAGACACCCTCAAAATTCTTTTTGTACAAGGCTCCTCCTTTGATCATATAGTGAGCAATATTTAGTCCTAGTGCTCTCCTCTATGTGGTATTCATCACAATGGGACAATTGTTATTTAGTAATAGAAAAATTAGATCAGCATACTATGGATCTCCCGTGAATGACTACATCGTATACTACTGACATGTGATCTTGGAGTCAATGTCAGCCATTGCTTTGGATAGGCCATGCCCTCAAACCAACTTCATAGGGAGAATTTCAAGGTTGAACTCCTATAAGATCACCATCCACTTTTCTCTTCGTTCCCCCATCTCAGTCTACATAAGAAGGAACTTCACTACATGGTTAGGAATGATGGCTATGATCTGACTACATAGGATGTAATGGCAGTGCTTCTCAACCACTCTCACTAGTGTGAAGGCTTGATTCTCCATGGTGGATATCTGATTTCAACATTCTTGAAGGGGGAACTCATGAAAGCTATCGGTCATTTGTCTCCTTCACCTTTTCGTTGTGTCAAAATAGTAGCATATGAATGGTTAGATGCAAAAGAGTAGATAAGGAAAAGTTGTAAATAATCAGGGCTGGTTAAGAGAGGTGCCTATGAGATGGACTGTTTGATTTGTGAAAAGGTATCCTTGGCCTCATTACTCTATTCAATCTTCACATCCTTCTTCATCATCTCATTGAGGGGTTTGAAAAGCTCTATAAACCTAGTTATGAACTTCCTTACGAAGTTTACCTTTCCAAAGAAAGATCTCATCTCTTTCTTGTCTCCTAACATAGTAAGGTTTATGATAGATTCCACTTTGTCAGGGTCAATTGAGATGCCTCTTTTTGATATTATATGACCCAACATTTTTCCTTTTGAGACCTCGAACACATTTCTTTGAGTTGATGGAGACACCATACTATATACATTTTTCAAGAATCTTTGATAAATCAACAACATGGTCCTCCCTATTCTTGGAAAAGACGATCAGATCGTCATGTAAATAATGATACATTTACCTACTAGATATTTAAAGGCCACATCCATTGCATGCTAAAAGGTTTCTCCAGTGTTAATGAGACTGAATGGTATCCTTTGATAGGAAAATGTTCCCCACTTAGTCATGAAAGCGGTCTTCAATCTATCCTCATAATTAACCAACACTTGATTATATCTTGAATAGCCATCCAAGAATGACATCATTTGTGAGCCATTAATTATCTGCAGTACTTCATCCAAAGAGGGAGGTGGATAGTTATATTTCTTCAAAGCTTTGTTGAGTTTTCTAAAGTTGATGAACAGTCTTATTTCCCCGTTCTTTTTGTGAACATGCACTAGATTTGCAACCCAAGTCAAATGCCTTGTTATGCAATTTTCACACACATGCCCCATTGAAAGAAGGGACCCTATTTTCTTGCTTTGTTTTCTTCTTTGTTTTTGTAGGGTCCTGATTTCATCCCCTTAAGGGATAAGTCTCTTGGTCTTGGTCTTGTGTCGCCCATGTGATTAATGATAAATCTGTATTTGAGATGTCATTTTGCAACTTCATGTGATTGTTCGGCTCTTTGAGGTTGACCCTTGTTCAAAAAATTGAAATTGAGGGAAAAATTGGTTAAGTATGGAGAAGGTTCAATAATTCTGAGGTACCTTAGATTACTCGAACCATAATCCAACCGGGTAATTCAAGCTACCTCAGATTACCCGAGTCTGAGCTCTCATCAGGTTGCCAAAGTTCTGAGGACATACGCACAAGCATTTATTACCTACATTAATGAGTTTTAAAAGGGCCAATTTGGAAATATAATGAGTTTTGGAGCATCATTTGGTCATTGTGCATTTGTGTATGTTTGAAGCTAAGAAGGCCCTTACTATCATGCATTCGGTTTGAGCTCCTACATTGGGTTTGTTTCCTCCAAGTGATTGTTCTAGGGCCCAAAACATCCATTTCCTATTGGCCATTGTATCCTCTTTTGTGGTGTGCTATTTCAAGGTATGTTCCTTCGTGTTCATTTGATGGTCTTGGCTACATTTCACACCCTATTTCCAATCTTCATAGTTCGAGTTGGCTGTTGGGTTCTAGAGTTTTAATTTTGTAATGTGTTTTGTGCCTCTATCCAGGGTTTCCATTATTTAAGGGCTTGTTCTGAAGATTAAAATAGGGAATTGATATGAGTTCATTTGGTAAATGAAATTTGTTGAAAATTATTAAGGTTCGCTTGTTGCATCTTAGTTTTCACATATTGATTTCAAGATTTTTGATTGTCTTCTTGTTTTGAGCGATAACTTATAACCCTAGTCTTATTCCCATGAATGTGATAAAGATGAATGATATTGAGGGCTTTGGAACAAATTGTTTGATTCAAATCCATCATGAAGTGTCAATGATTCAATCTTGGGACGATTAGATGTTTTCTATCCATTAATTCAAATTCGACACTTAGCAAAAATTTCAATCTCAAGCAAAGCCTAGGAATTCTGAGGTAGCTCAAATTTTCTGAGCTCTAATCCGCCCAGAGAATTTGAGCCCCCTCAGATTATTTGAATCCACCTTGCATCTAAAAACTCAAACTCAATGATGGAAACTTAGTCGAATTTTGAGCTTAGCTTTCATTCGGTAATTTTGAGCCATCTTGGATTACCCGAACGTTAGTTCACCCAAGTAATCTGATGTCCCTAGAAATACTTGAGCCCTATGAACAGTGAACTGTGATGTATAAGACAACTTTATTTTTAAATGAAGATGATTTGTTTCATGATCTATTGATGTTCATATGCTTAATCCAGTTGAAGAGACCCCACGTGATGAAGATTCATGTGACGATCATAAGTTGAGCCATGCTTAATCCGGGAAATCCGAGCTTGCTTGGATTATTTGAGCTAGCTCGGATTACCTGACTTCACTTTTTTTCTCTAAAATATCAATAATCATGGATGGAGTGCTTGTACATGAGATTGTACGATCATTTCTTGAGATGGTGATTAATTTGAATGAAGTTTTATGTGCATTGCTTACATTGTTTTTCCTTTGGAGTTATATCATTACCATTTTCATTTAATGTCATTACCACTGCATCTTGCTGCTTCATGGGTTTGATATGATAGGTTATGTTATTGTTTTCCATTTTGGTGATCATGGTCCTTTCCCTAACAGATGTAGGCTGAGTTGAGTCCTGACAATACCACTAAGTCAAAAGTTGCTTTAGTGCAAGAGGTTAATAGAAGATTGGAAAGGATGAAGTACAACTTCAAGGGAATATGGTTGAAGAAAAAGATTGCTTTTTCTTGGACAAAAATTGTAGACATGAACATGGGTCATGTGGATTATGATGACTTTCAACAGAGAATGTTTGGAAATATACCCACTCCATTGGCATAGATCATTACTCACACTGGATTGGAACAAGCAGCAAAGTTCCCACCAACACAACTCTGTCTTGAGTTGGTCTTGGAATGTGCAAAGAACTATGACTCTAGGACAAGAATTCTAATTGGGCCACAAGGAAGAGTTATGGAAAATTTAATTGAGGAGTCTATTACAGAGGTTTTCAATATTGCCTCACATCACAAGCTCATTGAGGAAATCAACATTGGGGAAGCAATCAAGTTCTATGAGGAAGACCCCAATAGAGCTTTGGAAATCATGAACAATTCCTGGATATTGAAACCTAAACAACAATACTCCAAGCTACCCAAACAACTACATAGAAGTGATTTCAAACTAGAGTATCATGACATTATAACTCTTTTGGGTAGAGTCATGGGAGTAGAAGAAGCCCACATCTTTCAAACTTGGATGTTCTACCCCATCACACAAATTGCGGGAAACAAGCATTACCATTGGGCTATAATCATAAGAAACAATTTGGATACCCAATTGAGAAGTGTGCAAGAAACCAACAAGTTCACTATGACTTCATATCTTGTCTACATGTTGGCACACAAGACTAAGTACAAAGGATTCAACTACAAAGGGACTATAGGGAAAGATAGGATATGGGATATTTACCCACAATTGCAGCATAAAACAACTAATTACTAGAGAGCCAATGATGCCTTTTTCATGTATATTCGTATATTGTTGAAGGATGCTCTCCATATCAGGATTTCTTCTAATACCATGGACTTGATTAAACAATATGGTCAATGGTTCATTCAGTTTCAAAGGTTCACATACATCTGGGTGCAAGGATCTCCAGTTGTTCCTCTCAGATTACCTAGGTATCCAACCAATAAACTTCTAATGCTAGAATTGACAAGACAAATGGTAGGCTTTGAGGAGATCCTTTAGCAGGAGGTGAAGAAGAAAGGACTGGGATCAAAATTCCCATTAAGAATGGGAACTTTAGAGGCCTACCCTTCTATTCAAAGTTCCCAACATTCTGAGAAGGAGATGGAACAATTTGAGTTGTTGGGAACTTTAGAGGCCTTCCCTTCTATTCAAAGTTCCCAAAATTTTGAGAAGGAGATGGAATAATTTGAGTTGTATTCTCATACCAACAGGAATAATTTTGATCCATATGGCAAAGACATGAAGCAAGAAAACAAGACTTTCAACAATAAAGACCACATTGAAGATTATTGGGCCAACTGTCGGGATGAATTTGAGGCCATAAGGAGAAGGTTTTCTAGGTTGCCTTTGAAATCAATCAGAGTAGACAAAGTTGTAGAGGTTCTTGATCAGGTGCAAGATGATGATGTAGACCTGCTCCAACACCATGATTTTGAACCATATAGGAACATGCCATTACCTCCAATCAATTGTTTAGAGGAAGAAATACCATATTTGGATCAGGTCACTAAGCCAGTGGAAAAATATTCCAGACTATGGGTAAAACATAAGGTGTTAGAACTCGAAGCTGAAGGAACAAAATTCACCTATGACTTGATGGGAGACTTGGAGTCTTAATTTGAAGAAGTTGAAGCAGGGAAAGGTGATGAAACTGTTGAACTTTATGAAGAGGATGTTCAAGAGGAAGGAAAACCAGTGTCTATCAAAAGGAGAACTCAGAGCCAAACTCAAGTGAAGCAATGGGAGAAACCATCTCCTAAAATTAAGAAGGCTCCTCAAGTTAGCACTATTGTAGAAGAAGGAGAAACTTCACAACCTGTGAGGAAGAGAAGAATAATCACAGAAAGACAGAAGGATGCTAAGGCAAGGAAAGGAGATGCTACTACAAATGCTCCTTCTGTAGCAAAGGTTGTTGATGTGGAAAGTTTAGGGGAAAATCCTCAAGTGTATGTTAGGAGAAACCTCCCCCAAGCATAAGGTCTCTCCACTAGAGGGAGTAAAGGTTACATAAGAAGTGGAATATGAAGAGGCGCCTACTGATGATATGGAGAAGAGAGAAGCTATAGGAAATAATTCTCCTATTCCTTCTCCTCATCAAAATGTGCAAATTCCAGAGGAAGATGCCCATGAAGAAGGAAATATATCTAATGACCTTGAACAACCAAATGGAGAAGATGAGAAGGTATCTACTCCTCAAAGTGGAGAATGGAGGAAATTTGTACAAGAAATGAAACAATCTACCTCTGGAGCAGAGAGTAAGAATATAGAGTTTGAGGTTATTCAAGGAAAGGCATCTAAGTCTTCAGAAAAGGTAATCATTGATGAACCAGAAGATCACCTTGAGGTAGGGGAAAACAAAGAGGAAGTTGTTGATAGTCCTCATTACGACTAGGATGAGCGGGAAAATCAACCAGAAATAGAGAAGAATGTTGAGGTAAATGTGGTTGATAGTCCAAATAAGGAGGTAGCAATTGGGCAATCCATAGCTCCTGAGTGGTTAGAAAGGAGGCTCAGTAAGAAGCCAATAATTGTGCAAGAAGAGGCTCCAAGTTGGGATAAATTGCTTGAGTAGTGGGGGCAACCCAAACAGAGGAAAAGAGCAAAAACAATTTCTAAAATATCAAGAGATGAATTTAACAACAGAGTTATCCATGTGGCAGTGCCTGCAAGTGGTAAGTGTAAGGATGAGGTTAGGTTCTCTGATTATAAAGTGAAAACTATTAACTTAGGGCCAACCACTAAGAAGCAAGAAAAGGAAGAATTCCAAGAATCTTCCCAAGCTATTCTCAGAAGGTTGGATAAGGAAACTGAGGAAAAGGAAAGGCTGTAGAAGTAGCTAAATGATGTTTATAGGCATGTTCAACACTTGATGAAGCCTCTACAAACTGTGAGAAGTGAGAATATTATCCTAGAGGAATTGTTTCCTAAAGAGGAAATTTCAAAAATTGAAAGGTTAAAATCCTCTATCCATAGCACACATGACTAGCATCAAGGTGTTAGTAGTAGAGGGGGTGAAGCAATCGAACAAATTCTCAAGATACACACCAATGCTCTTGATTTTCTAGAGCATACTTCATAGTTTGCTGCAGATTGCAACAAGATTGATGAGTCAACTGCTGATGAGTTGAAGAAAGTTCTACATGTACCCAAAGATGAATTGGCTAAGTTGAACATCTTTTCTTCAAATGAAATTGGAAAAGTGAAGGAATGGATTGAGGTCTAGAATTATAGGAAGGAACTCCTCACAAAGGCTCTGAAGAAAATAATGAAATTGCAAGGAAAGATGAAAGAGATATACAATAGTTGCATAAGTTTTCTGGAGATAATGACTAGAAGGAGAAAGTTTGGCCAAAAAAATATGAATATTGACAGGTTGTAGGGGTGGTGGAATGAAATATATGCTCCTAGTGATAGTGCTTCAATCACTAAGGAAAATCTGGAAGATGCAGCAATTTACATTTCAAAACTGGATAAATACCATGAGTTACAGATTGAATAGAATAAGGTAATGCCCCAATATTTGGAGGAATTTAAAAATTAGAAAACAAGAATTAAATTTATTTTAGTTCCAGATCCATAGGATATGAAAGAGATATTGGAGAAAGTGAAAGATATATCCAATAAGTTAGAAGCCAACAAGGAGGGAGAAAAGGAAAATAGCCAGCAAGCAACCGCCTTGAATTTTGTGCCAATCATGTGACATCCAACCTGCCAGTAGGGATGACCTCGAGCTTTGTGCCACCAAAAAGGGAATATTTCTAGAGGGACCCAGGCCAACTTGAAGTTAATTGCAAATATTTAATGAAATTTTATTTTATTTTAATAACTCTAGGCCGACCTGTTGGGCTGACCTAAACATGTAACCCTAATTTTTTGGGACAACCTAATGTTTCTCTTCTATAAATTGAGGCTCAAGCCTCCTTTGTAATGGTTAGAATCAGTTAAGACATAGTTGCTAGAGTTGTAGTTGAGTTAAGAGTTAGCATTTTCTAAGAGAAAGTGTTGATACATTGAGAATATATGAATTGTTGCAAACTTGGGTGATTCAATATAAGTAAGGACATTATTCTTTGGTGTTCTTTCTTGTGTTGTTTCACTTTGCATGGTTCTTGTTGTTCCAAATCTTTAAGATTGCTTTGAGATTATTAGCTACATGTTAGATTTTAGATTTAGACACGATGCAATGGTGTTGATGGTTTGATATTTGAAGTGTTTGAGCAATCCTTGGTCCATACTTTTAGCAATTTGTTGATTGTAAGTTGATGTGTAAAGTTAGCCTGGGCCTTGAATTCATGTGCTAAGTTCAATTGTGGGTATTTATTAATTTCAATTGCAAAATAGGGTTGTTTTGGGTGAATGCTTCATGATATGAAAATATTTAACTCCTTAGAAGATTGCACTATTTATGTGAGATTGCAGATCTAATCTAGGTTTAGCATATATTAGTTTTGAAGGATTGGTCCACTTTGAGTGTTTAATCATTGGCATTGTTGGTCTTAGGTTTAGTTTACTTTTCAAAATCTCTCTAAACCCTTTCTCTTTTTCAATTTCTTTTAAAATTTGGTTAGTTTTAGGATCAAAAGTATCACCGTATTGTAAGATCTGATAAATCTAAAGCTCCAATATTTTTTTTTAAGGTCCCTTGTGATTATCAAAATTTTCACATTTATCATTGAGTTTTTTTTGTATTGTCAAGACCTGACATTAGAGACCTTGGGGTTATCTCTTGAGGCTTATTGATAGATATTTACCTTTCAAGAGAGATAGGATACTTGTATTTTTTTTGAGTTGTTGTGTAGAAAACACCATCAATGTGCCTCACAGGAAAAATAATTATGACTGACAGTAATTTATACACCTCTTTAAGGATCATAGGTTCAATCAAGGCATTAACTTGGTGTTGTTTCTGATAGAAGGTATTTTCTTGAGGCTTAAGAGGGATGGTGTGAGTTATCACTGAAGTATCAAAGGTTTCTAGATCTTCATACCCCCAAGCAATTGTTACGATATATTCCTTTAGAACCTTCAAGATTTTGTCCCGAATATCCTTCGAACAAGTCTTCCCAATGAATATATTTCGCTTTGCTCCTAAATCTTCCAAGTTGTATGTTTCATACTTTCCCCCATCAACATCGTAGGTAGCTTCTCGTGGTCCCTAGGATCAGAATCAAAGATCCTATCCAGTGCTACCACTCCCTTGGGAATGTTGTTGGTTTTCAAATTAATTATACCCTTTGCATCACAATCCTCTAGATCCCAATCTCCCTAACCCCTGCCGAACTCATCAATGATTTTTCCTTCAAAGAAATCTAAACTTTCCAAAAAGGCAAGGATGTGTTGATCATCATTAAAAACCTGGAAGTTACGAACATTGTTAGGAATGGCTAGAATTGACACTAACTCCACAAAAAACCTCTTTTGCTTGGAATCTTGCATAGGTTCCAAGGTACTAGCTGCTACAGCCAGTGCATCTGCAATCTAATTGTTTTCTTTAGGAATCGGCCTGATGTCAAAAGCATTAAAATATTTGATCAAATTCCATACCCTATTTTTGTATGTAGCTAATATTTTGTTGTGGCACATGTATTGGCTATGAACCTGCTTGATGATTAATTTAGATTAATCTACCATCACTCTGAGGGCTGTTACTTTCTTCTGATGCACAAACATTAGTCCCCTAGCTAGTGTCTCATACTCTACAACATTGTTAGTACATTCAAACTGTAACCTATAAGAAGCAAAGTAATTTTTCCCCTTTGGGTTGGTTAGTTATACTCCAACTCCACTCCTTGTTTTGGATTTAGAACCATCAAAATTGAGAGTCCATAGTTGATCCTAGGCTCAGGCTTCTTTCTTCAGGTTAGTCCTAGGTGATTGCTTAAGAAAATAGTCTTAGTTTGTGAATCAAAAAATAGGGTTTGAGTTTGATCAGCGAGTAATGAGAGCCCTTCTTGTGTGTTGTATTTTCTTGTAAAAATAGTCATTGCATTGGCTTCAAATGGAAACTAACTTGGGGATGTTATAATATTGTTGTTGCCAACCTCTCCTAACTGACACACATGATTAAGGATATCTAAGCAGGGTGACACATTAACTTAGAATGATTTTGATAGTGGAATCGACACCAATTCGGGAGTAATAGATTCCACATGTCTACCTCCTCTCCTAGGACCAACTTGTCTTGTTGCAATTTTTGAATTAACACTTGTTGGTTAACAGTAGTCATAGGATCATTGTCTTCTAAAGGTTGTGAGCAATTGGGATTATGAATTGAAAAGTTCATAACTTCTTCTCTTCTATAAACACCTATTTCAGTTTCAAAATAGGCTACTTCATTAGGATGGTCATATTTTGTGATCATGTGCTTCAAGCGAGGTTTTCTTTCGATCCTAATCTAAGTTTGCATACCCTTCCATGGCAACCACATATGTGAAAATTCTAATAACAGGTAACCTCATATAGTCTTCATCAAAATCCCTGCTCAACATGTCATACATTTCAGGAATATCAACAATCTAAATATCCATATAACTTTGAATCCTCAGATTTGATCCCATCTATATGTGCACATTATTCAATTCCCCTACCACGTTCACTTTAGTTTTATCTAACTGTATAACCTTTTTATGGTTTTGAACTGGGGTCAAGCCTAATTTCTTACAAATGGAAAATGGAATAATATTACCTAAAGCTCTAGAATCAAACAAATAGCTATGTAGGTTTTTCCCAAAGATCCTCAAACTTAACAGGAATGGTGGTGTCCTTGCCTTTCCCCTATATAGAGTTGCATTCACCTCAATAGCTGGAGTCATTTTTTATTTTCCATTTGATTGATTTGCCTCAGCCAAAGCCTTCAACATGAGCTCATGTTGAGTGGGACACCACTTTAGAACATCAAAGAATGCCAGAGAGGTCATTTGTTTCTACATTTCTGAAATCAAATCATATTCCATGTTATTATTATACTATTTTTTAGGAAAGAAAGCATAATTACCTCTATTTGGAAACTCAAGTGATCCTTTGGGTGGAGGCAAAATTTTATCTATTTTCTGATTAGGGGGGCCATATTGTTAGGAGGGATAGACATGGTGAATGGACCCTTATTATGATTTCTTAGAAAATGGCCTCCCTTAGCCTAAAAAGCCTAGGCATCATATGTATCTATCTCTAGCTCATTTCCCCCTACATAGGAAACTGATATTCCTCCTCATAGGTTTCAAAGGCCATAGTAGTATCTATAGACCCATTTCCTTTATTAGCACTGCCTTTCAGTGATTGAGAATCGGCTTGAGCCATCTTAACCATTTTTTCTACGTTTGGGTAGTTAACCTCATAATGTGCTATAATATCATATAATATGCACCAGTTAGTCATGAAGTTGAAATCTAAAACATTTACAATGTGTGTTTTCTCTTCATTTTCTTGATAATTATGAGGAACTCATCCATTGTTTGGTCTAGTTTCCCATTCTCTATTGTTGGGTCTCTGGTTTTATCCTCTATTCTGATTCTAATAGTTGCGGTTCTAGAAGTTCTGATTCTGGAAGTTTCTTTGATTTTTGTTGTTTTGGTTGGCAATTTGTTTTGATTGGAATATCCTCCTTGATTTTGGTATTAGTTTTAGTTTTGAGGGGGGTTAAACTTGAGCTGGGCCATCTCATTAGTCACTTGGGACAAATTTTTCTTCAGAGTTTCCAACTCTATTTTCAAATGGGTAGTATGCTTATTTTCAACAATTATTGTAGTTAATGGGTTGATGGTGGTGTTGGATCCTCCAACATGATTCTAAGAATTTTTTTCTATTGGGAGGAATCTAAGATTCCACTGTTGACCCATGGTAACGCTGGTGGGGGATGTAGTTCAACCAAGGGTCCATAGTTGGAATTGGACATTCTTGGGGCTATGTTGAATAATGGGGTACTGTTGTTCATTTCTTGGTTGAGTGCAACCATTTGGTTAGGCATGCCAGGATATCTTAATGATGGTAGTGTACCTCCCATACTGCCAGATTGAGGGGTGATCTATTGTTGTATAGTTTAATGGCTAGGTGATATGCTTTGGACAATGAATCTATTTCTATGGTAGTGTAAGTTCTCTATAGGAATAAGCCTACCAATGGATCTATGGCCTTAAGGTACGCTTGAATGGAAATATTTTTAGCCACTATGTATAGTTCTTGCAGTTTCTTGCACATTCTTTAGAACCGTGTATTGAACAAGGGTAAAGGTTCATGGGGTTATTTTCTAATCATGGAAAACTGATGGTACAGAATGGCTAGGTCAACATAGACCTGGAATTGATTAATGAAAGTTTCCTCTAGATTGGTCTAGCTAAGAATGGATCTGGTGGGTAGGTTAAGGTACCAATTGTAGGACATATCTCCCAATGAATAGGGAAATATTCTATAGGCCATATCATGATGTGCTATCTAGGCTTGAGTGCATACATCTTTAAATACCAAAATGTACTCTTCTGCACTTTGGGATTCCCCATGGGCATATCTAGGGGAAATCTTCTCAGGACTCTTGGGAATCTCATGGATACCACCACGAATGACTCCCATTGGTGAGGGATTATTTGAGAAGAATTCAATCGGTGGTGGTGGGTTAGGTTGTGCTAGTTGTGGTATTAATGGAAACCCTAGCGGGGTAAATGGTGGTGTTAATGGGGGTGGGATTGGAGTCCTACATGTTCTAGGTCGAGTAGGAGATTATATTTCAACTAATGGCTCTAGATTGGGAGTAGATCTCAAAAATCGTTCATACCTATCTAGTGAAAAGGACCCAATTTTCTCTGGTTTGTTCCTTTGGGCCCTCCTAGCGCCAATTCTATTGATGGTCAAAATAACACAACAATGTTACACATAATATTTCTACTCTAGTTCTCCTGAAGAAAGATAGCTAATCTTAAACCACCTATCTTCCAAGTTCTTGGTAGTCGGTTCTCAACTGTGCTGTCATCATTCAATGATTCATGCAACCATAATATTCAAGGGGCCTTTGTTGGTAAAAGGGTACAAACTAGATAATACGAAGTAATCTAACATGGGGGGTTTTAAATAAATAGAGAAAGATAGATCAAGGCTTTGGGACAACAAAATGTGAACAAATATTTCCTTAAATTTAGGCACACAATCTACGTAATGAGCATTTCCTAATTAGACAAAATTGTAAAATGAAATAATTCATGAAGAGTTCATGCAATCACATTCATCCACAGTGCATATTTAATATTCATAACACCATTCATCATCACTTTTTTTTATAATCAATTTTTTTTAATAACAAACATCACCAACTCATCACAAAATCAATAGATCAATGAACAAAAAGAGAATAGCATCCAAAAATAACTCAATAGAGGCTTTTGAATTCAATATCTTCTATTGATTCTCATCAATTAAGAGAAATTTATGCAAAGAAAAATTCGATGGCATACGAGAAGCCATTGTCTATCGACATTATCATTAAACTAACAAACTTCTAGAAATTAACTATTTGCATTAAAGTTGTTAAAATGTTTAATTGTTTCTTAAAAACTATAAAAAGGGAAGTCTCTAATCTTAGGTAGCCAATATGACTTCAATTTTTTTACCTTTATAATGAAGAGAAATATTTAACTTATAGAAAGAATTAAACACTAATTTCTCTTATAAAAAAAATAACAATCCACTAATCATGGCCCAGATCCACAATTATGCAAGGCGCTTCCTGTTGAGTCTAAGTCTTCTTTCTACTACAATTGCTAAAAATTAAGGATTACGCCTCATTCCAACTGACTAGGAATAATTGTTGTCCATTACTGCTAATCACTGTGCCCAATTCCTGGTCTACCAAACTTGATCTAGAGCTAATAGTTCACCAAAAATAATCTAAGATTTGAACTTTATTGACTAGATTCCCTTTCAAAAACAAAATATTCTCTCTTTTACTTAGCTTCTTTATCTATTTTGGTTGTACTAACTTGCTTGAAGTATTCTTATATGTTTTTGAAAATCTAGTGCATGGTCTCATCTTTAGGTGTGTCTATCCATTCAACCTTGATTATCATTCTTTCAAACTCCTTGGTGGTGGCAGTGTACATATCTTGCAACTGGCTAACATTCTTGGTAACATCTCGTACATAGAATGTGATGTCCATCAATTTATCTAGAAGAGTCCCTTCATCATCATCTCCTTCCTTTATCATCTTTTTCAACTTCTTGTTCCATTGATCCTTTATTTTTATCATCTTTTCCAACTTGTTGTTCCATTGATATTTTATTTCTTATAGAGAAATTAAATTAGGATATGATGAAACCTCCTTATCAATTGCTTCAACAACAATCCCCTTAATCACCTTTCTCTCATCAGATAAATCTTGTTGAGCATGTTGCAATATTCTCCTATGCTCCATGAGAACCTCTATTTTAAAGATTAGTATGTTCATACATTTATCAATATAACTGAAATCTTGATCCTCCAAAATAGCATACTCAATTACATCTGCCTTAGCTACCTTCTTCAAAATCCTTATCTTTCACATATACCTCACATATTTATCTTCCTCCACTCCTAGCTGGTGAGTGTTTTTTTCTAGAGACATGACTAGCTCACTTACCTCTGTATAACTCTTAGAACTAGAAGTGAAAAGTTCCTCTACCTCTTTCTTAAGAAGGCTAACCCATTTATCCATCATATGAGCCTTTCTTTTCATCTTTCTCAACCCATCAACTTCATTTTAGCTCATTATTATAGGTATTTTTGTTGATGTTGGTGGTTCAGAAGTAGAAGTAGTGGGTTCCTTCAAAAACCTTCTCATTTTCCCTACCTGAGCCTTAAGCTCATCCTTGGCTTGCTTGTATTTAATAATTCTTTATTTAGTAGTAGTAGCCATAACGTCAATGAGATTCATCTATTGATTCCTTGTCTGCTTGCCCAAATTGATTGTACTCACTTGATAATCTAAAGCTTGCAATTCCCAATCATATTTATTAGCTATTCGAGTTGCAATGTCAGCCACCAAGTCCCCATCATTAGTGAGCCTTGTGGAATGAATGGATCAAGGCTTTTGCTTGGGCTTCACTTTTTCTACCTCCTTTACCATATCATCCCATGTCACTAGCTGGGCTTGAACTTGCTGTCTCTTTTCTAGGTTCAACTTTAACCATGTAGGAGCTACGGATTGAGGTGTTTCATATAGAGTGCTTATAGGTGTTGATGAGGGAAATGTAGAGGAAATTGTTACCATTGTTGGCTTAGAAGAAGTCCTTCACTACTCTTCCTTTTCCTTAAGCAATCTCTCTTGCTCCATCTTCTCAATATGTGCTTTTATTTCTTCTATCTTCTTTATCTCTAACTCTCTTTGTGCAATCTCTTCTTCATATTTTTGTCTTTGTTGTTCCATCTCCATTACACAAGCTTCCTCCTTTGCTAATTTTTCTAGTTTCACTTTCTTTTGTGCTTCTACATTCTCCTCTTCCTCATGAGCAAGTTCCTTAGTAGCTTTCTTATGAGCACCCTCCAGTATTTCTTTGTGTTATTCCTCAGTTAAAATTTGGCTCATTTTGCCTCATTCCAAAGGCTCCCCTCCTCCAATTCTACATCTCCTACCTCAAGCTATTCCTCAAAATCTTCTTCATCATCTCCCCTTGGTTTAGGTAAGTCCTCCCAAAAGGGATTCTCCTTAGAAATAGAATACATAGGTGATTCCATTATATTAATCATTGGGGTAGCTTTTGTAGTTGAAGGTACAGTGGGAGGGGTATCCTTAGTTTTTATAGGAACAATAGAAGAACCTTCCTAGGCCATTTCCTCTCCAAGGTACACTATATCTAGGGGTTTAACACCAACACCTGCAAAAATCCATACAACAACAACATAAGTGACTTTAGCTTGTGTTAAGGCTTTAGTAACTTTCTTCATCAAGACTTCTTCTTCTATTGGGGTAGGTTCTTCTATAGTTGTAACACCCTTCTTCAACCTCTTATATTGCCTTGTTTCAATTGAGGAAGTGGGATCACTGCTAGAATCCTTCTTCTTCCTTGAGATGTTAACCCTTGGTTGTTTGAGATGAAGGTCAAGCCATTTCAGACTTCTCTCAACAACTACTTGTGAAATTTTATCTATGTTTGTTTCCTCTTTCTCCATCCAATTGATTGGATCCAAATCCTTTGTAGCCACTTTATCCATTTCATACTGGGGATCAAGAATCATTCCATTATTCAAAGTATCTTCTGGTATATCTTCCTTGATACCAAAATCCTTCATTTGAGGAACAGTCAACCTTTCATATCCTCTTTTCCTAACCTCAAGTTGGTCTAACAAGTTGACCCAAAAATCCTCAAGGTGGTCTTCATGAAAAGGAAACACCGAAGCATATATCTCATTCATCTTCCCTTTAAGGTCATAGTTCTTCCTTTCTTCATAAAACTTGAAGTTGTAGGCCTAGAATTATTTTGTTGCTGCCTTAGCTATTATTGATGATTGGCATGCACAAAACCCTAGCTCCATAGGAATAGAATGGTAGCCTACTTTATTTTTTCTGAGAACCTAGTATTTACCTCAGCCTCCTATCTAGATAATTTGATTAATATCATATTGTCACTACAACACCTTGGCAATTTGAAAGGGTCTATTTCAATACCAAATAATCTAATATACATGGTTCTAGAGTACTGAATGAAACAACTTCCCCATTCATCAACAAAATACATTTCTTCTTTAGATAATATGAAGTCTACATCTCCAGTTAGGCAGTTGATCACCACATCCAAGAAGGCATCGTTTACACCCCTAAAATTTATTTCTGCCTTCTTGAGTTCCAATTGATCATAATACTTCCATACCTTATTATATCCATCTACCTCTCTAAGGACACCTATTGTAGTCAATCCTTGGTAATTCCCCATCCTAGTAGCACAATATATGACATAGGAGCTCATATAAAATGTTTTGGTATCTTTCACTTTAGTGATTTGATCATGAATTGCATTTGACACCATATTTCCCAAGTCTAAGTATTATTTTCCATCAAGAATGATCTGAATGAATGGGAACATCCAATCCTAAAAGGCATGTGAGTCTCTCTTTCCAAATTCCCTGGATAATAGTGTCATAATCTTACCTACCTCAGTCAAGAAATCATACCTCTTAGGCTTTGGGGGTACTTTCTTTATGGATTTCTTCTCAGTTTTTAACCATCTCTTATTGATATATGCCCTATTGCCATCTACATCCTTCTGATATGTGCTAGTGCTTGGGCCTGAGTTATGATTTTAAGGTTGGGATAAAGAGGAAAATAAAATATTAATCTCATCATCCCTGGTGACAAATCAATGATATCATTCCCCCAAAGAATCAATGCATTTTCTTTGAGTTGGATTATAGGAATTTGCAACTGCTATTATAAATTCAAGACACTATACAACAATGGGAAATGAGGCTATGTGTGCCAACCTTGAGTTAGCAATTTTCTTTTCTCTTGGACTAGCATCCTCTACAAAAGTTTCCTTGAAAAACTATTCTAGGTTAATATGACCAACTAATTTGTCAGTTATTTCCATTACTTCTAACCCAAACTTAGAGGGGATTGGATTTCCCTGGTATTTTTACTTCATAGTGTAGGGAAATTGTTCTAGTTTAAGCCTCTTAGGTTTCTATCCCCTTTATCCTCCTTGCTCTTCTTGCCCTCCTTAGTGCCAATATCCTCCTCTGATGAAGACATCTAATTAAATATGTAAATACTGGCATTCATTAGGTAATAAGAGCAATAGACAAGGTTAAATGTCACTTACATCTTACATTAAAATCGTATGATTTGACATAATTATTTTTTAGATGATATGTCAATGTTTTTGGGAGTTGGGATCAAGTTCACACCTAGAATATGACCACTACTAACACTTCATATAATACCTATTAGACATCGGGATCAAGATCATGTTCTACATCAAAACCCTAGAGAAAAACATATCAAAAGTCAGGATTGGGTCCAGACCCAACACTAGGAGTTAGCAAATGGAAGTACCTCAAGTTTCATCTTGAGTTCCAATCCTAACAAGAGGTAAGAAGTCAGAGTCGAGATAAGGATTGGATCAAAGACTCAACACAGGGCCAAGAGTTAGGTTCACCTCCAATGTCTGATCCCGAAGAGTTATTGGAAGTTGGAATCGCAATGTAATTTGAACCTAAATAGTTCAAGACATGAATGGGTATGTTTCAACTCTAAGTTTCAATCCCTACTAGAGGTTGGAAGTGAGGACCGAGATGAAACCGAACAACAAAATCTAATATTGTGTCAAGGGTTTGATTTCTTTTGAAGTCTGATCCTGATCATGAAATGGGGATTGGAATCGAGGCATGAGTTGGTACTTGAAAAAAAATTTGAACTCAATAAGGCTACAATCTGAAGTCTGATCTCAATGATAGATTGGGAATCAAAATTGAGACATCATTTGGATGTAGACCTAGCTGGTGACAATGGGCTGAATTTTTGGTAGATGGTCAATGCTCCCCTCGAGATTAGCGACATGGACTAACTACCTCCCATGGATCCATTAACTCTAACAGTTGTATTAGAAATTAATAGGTCGATCTTTTGGTGCAACGACAACTATGGGGCCAACAATTGGTGTCAAAGCCAAAGGTGTCGGGTTTGAATCCCCTAGGGTAACATTGAAGAGGAGTTTTTTGGTAGAAGTTCAATGCTCCCCTCGAGATTCATGGCATGGACTAACCACCTCCCATGGATCCATTAACTCTAATAGTTGTATCAGACATTAACAAGTTGATCTTTTGGTGCAATAGAAATTGTGGGGCCAACATGAAGTTTAGTTCCAAAACCTGATTTCAATATTAATGTAGGAATTGGGATGAAAACAACATCTTCCAACACACCTTTGGGATTGAGATAATTTCAAAACCCTTCAAAAGACTAATTCAAATTTAAACCACTTTCTACTACACTTAAAAATCAAACGTGAGAATGGTGTAGGGTTTTGACTCACAGATTGCATCAGTCAAAATTTAAAGTTTATCAAAGTTAAAAAAAACTCAACCCAAGTGGTACATAAAACCCTAGGTAAACTAGTGCACGACGGGAACAAGAAACTTGTGCCAAAATCACTAAGCAAAAGATGAGAAAAAAAAATGATAAAAGCCGAAAACAAAAGAGAAGCAAACAAAATAGAGGGTTTGAGAAAAATAAGAAATGAGAATGAAAATCCCACCAAAAACCAAAAAAGAAAGGGAAATGTAAACCAACGCAGAAACAAACATGGAACACATAAGAAAACAAGGGAAGAAAAACACACAGAGGAAAATACCTACCTCAAGAAACACGATGCACAATCCAGTAGCCTCCTGGTAAGCAAACCCAACAAGAAATCATCTCACTTGACCTTTGTCTCACACCCCTCTCTTGACTCCAACTCTTTCATCAAAATACCAAGTAATAATGAGTGAAAATTGAGGAGTGTCAGGGTTATAAAATGGCTCACATGTATGAAATGTTTGTCATTAATGCACAGTAGTTTGGGCTTCAGTATTCGGGCATAGATCATAAATCCACCATCGTGAATACAATATACATGTAGAAGTTGGGATGGAGATGAAACAAGGAATCAAAACCCCCAACGAGTGCAAATCTCTAGGAAGGTTCTGAAACCCAAACCCAACAAACAAAGAAGCAAGAGGACACATGAATTGGGTTTGGGATGGAACTAGGAACAAGAACCCTAGGAAGGTTCTTGGTTATGGTTTTGGTCTGATACCAATTTTGAAACATACAAGCAAACACAAATTCAAAAGTCAGGATTGGGATGGAACCATGAACAAGAACTTAAGAAGGTTCTTAGTTTCGATTCCATTCTGAAACCCAATTCTGATAGACAAAAATGAACACAAGGATAAAAGTGGGGAGTGGGATCGGGTTGAAAATGGGCACAAGCATTTTTGAAAGTGCAAGGTGGAATTTTCAATCCAAAACTTGACTCTGACAAAAACAAGCAAGAAAAAATGTGGGAAGCAGGATCAGGATGAAAATTGGACTTCACACTTTTAAAGGTGTCAAGTGTCAGTGACAGTTTGAAAACCAAACTTGATGAACAAAGGAAAACAAATAATTGGGAGAAAAGGCCCAAACAAGAAAACCAAATACAAAATAGCACAGGGGGACCCATTTTAATCAAAAAGAAATGGGGTGGTTATGCACAGAATAACATGAATTCCTTTCAGTTGGTATCAGATCCTGGCCAACCTTGGTTCCTTTGTTGGGTTAGAAGGGTTTTTTTAGATGATCTTTGTTTCAGTGGGAGTTTTGTAGAAGAGTGTGTTTCATGACCTTATTGCAAGAAAGAGATGGAAGACACATTTGGGAGGATTGAGATGGAGAAGTTTAATGGTGGTTATTTTGAGTCGTGGAAGCTCAAAATAGAAGACATGCTTGTAGACCATGATCTATGGCTTGTAGTTTTTGGAACCATGCCACAAGGTGTGAAACAAGAGGATTGGGATCTCATGGATAGGAAAGCCAAGCATCTTATTAGACTTTGTTTGGCTGATTCTATCCTCCTGAATTTCCATGAAGAGAAAAATTTTGCTTCTCTGTGGAAGAAGCTTGGTGATTTCTATCAAGCTAAATCCCTGGTAAACAACCTTTTCCTGAGAAAGAAGATGTATTCTCTAAAAATGGAAGATGGAGGATCTGTGGTAGATCATCTAAACTCTTTTAACATTTTAGTTGGACAACTAGGTTCCTTTGGAGACAGATTGATGAACAAGATTGTTGCATGCTCCTTTTGTGTTTGTTGCTAGACTCTTGGGATCACCTGGTACTGGATATTGGAAGCACTACTTCCACATTCAATATGGATGAGGTTCTTGCCTCATTATTATCTGAAGAGATGCAAAGGAATTTTTCTAAGATGGCCAAGGAGGCCCTTGTAGTTCATGGTAGAACAAAAGAGAGAGACAAAAAGAAAGACAAGAATTCTAAGTCAAAGTCTTTGGGGAGATCTAAGTCTCCTGGTAAGAAGTCAAAGAAAAGATGTAGGAATTGTGGTGAAACTGGTCACATTCATAAAGATTACAAGAAGGAGGAGAAGAAGAAAATCAAGTATTTCTCTGATTTTGAATCTAAGAAATCATCCCAAGATGATGGAGAATCATTTATTGCAGCCTTGGAAGCCCATGCATCAAATGATGTGTGGTTGATAGATTCAGGTGCATCCTTTCACATTACTTCTCATAGAGACTTGTTCTCAAAGTATGAGGAGTTCGATGGTGGAGAGGTGTACCTAGGTGATGACTCTCACCTGAATATTGCTGGTTGTGGAAGAGTCAAAATCAAATTTCCTAACGAAAGAGTGAAGTGGATTGATGGTGTCTTACATATCCTAAGTTTGGAAGATGTAAGATGACTAGAGGGGCTATGGTGTTGGCTAAAGGTGTTCATATTGACACTTTGTTTCAACTTGATGTATGCACTATATAGTGCAATAGTTCTTTGTATGTACCAAAGAAGATATATTTGGATTCTTCATACTCACCATCATATCATGTAGAGAAGAAGCATGCTGCAGCTACATTTGATGGTTGTGCATTTTGGGTACCTAAGGGTGATCATTCAATGGAAATGAAGCTTCTTATAGAGAAGATAATGTTATGGCACCAATGACTTGGTCACATGAGAAAGAAGGGTCTTAGAACCCTAAAAAATAAGAGCCTTGTTAAATTCCTTGATTGTAATCTCGAGTTTGACTTTTACGAACATTGTGTATATGGAAAACAACATCGTGTTTATTTTTACTCTAGTTCTCATAATTCTTCTGGAATTTTGGACTATGATCATTCAGATGCTTTTGGTCCTGTAAATGTTCCTTTGTTATCAAAATCTATACATTTTGTTTCTTTCATAGATGATTATAGTGGAAGGACATTCATTTATTTCCTCAATAGTAAAGTTGAAGTCTTTAGTCGGTTTAAGGAGTTTAAGGCCTTGGTAGAAAATCAGACTAGCATAAAGCTTAAGTTTTTGAGGACTGATAATGGTGGTGAATTTTGTTCCATAGAGTTTGAAATTTTTTGTAAAGAGCGCAAGATTGAGAGACATATGAAAACTCTCTACAGTCCATAGAAAAATGGAGTTGTAGAGAGGATGAATAGAACATTGATGGAGAGAACTAGGATTATTTTTAGTGGTTCTAGCCTTGAACAAAAGTTTTGGGCTGAAGCAGTAGCCACTACATGTTATTTGATCAATAGATCTTCTACATTGTGCTTGTTGGAAAGACACCCATGGAGGCGTGGTCTGGTAAAAATCCTTCGATGAGACATCTCAGAGTATTTGATTGTGAAGCTTATGTTGGAATATGTCTTTGAGAGATCACTTTTGGCTACTTGTGTTGTCATTGATGGCAATTGGAGTCAACAGTATGGTCCGTAGTGTTAGTATTGCTCCTACTAGCAAGGGAAGTAAGTTTATGTAATCTACTGACAAAAAGAATAAAGAGCAGAACATCCGGCTGATAAGCTGATCTGATCACTTCACCGGATCACTATTTTGTTGTGTGAATCTCCAGGGAAGCCTTCCTAGCATGTATACTATCCTACTTGTGAGTTTTGTGGTGTTGCATTAGTCAGAGTTCAAGTTAAGAGGTTTGGCAGTATGGTTCATGGTTTATTCTCTCATTTTGGTTGACATGTTTTATATGGCATATCATGGATGTATGTGGAGTATGTATTTAGTTATTTCTTATGATTGGAACTTTTTTTGGGTCCCTACTATAGTCCAGTCGACTTGTGTGGGTATGCATCAACTCTAATTAATGATTTGAGATGACATAAGCAAATAATATTATATTTTGTTATGAAGCCGACATACAATGAATTCTTGATTAGCAGGTATATGAAGGAGATCAAAAAATAATTTTGAAGGTGAAGTAGTGTGGTAGAGATAGAAGTGTATGTGTATCAAGAAGAGAGCGAAAATAGATAGATTAGTTATTTGAGGGAAAAAAATTGTATGATAAGAAGAACAGAGCAAAGTAGAGCAAAGCATAGCAAAAGTGCAAACAGGTCAAAAGGTCCAGAATCTGATTATGAGCTTCATTGGAACCGAATCTAGGCATTTGTAGATGTTGTACTCTCAGTTCAATTTTTTTTTGTAATTTCAATTATACTTTGTAAGGCAGTGAGCCTTTCTTTCTTGAGCAGTGAGCTCTAGGCAGTGCACCTGAATGCAAGTGCATTCCCCTCTTTTATCATACTTTTAACAAAGTATATATTGTGGATTAATCTCCACCATGGTTTTTCCCCTAACAGGGTTTCCACATGAAAAATTATGGTGTTAAGGTGTTCATTAATGTGATTTCTTGTTCCCCTCTGTTTATATGTTGTGAATGTTATTTGAAGCTCAATTATTGTTGTTGATAGTTTTAGATCTGATTTGAAAGTAAAATATTATTGAACACTGATTCACCCCCGCCTCTTAGTGTTCCTAGTGTTCAACAATTGGTATCAGAGCAGGTTCCTCTTCTGGAGTTTAATATCTTGAGGTGGATCTTGAAATACAATGGAAGTTGGTGGTCTTCAACAATAGCTTATGGTGGAAATTGATGATCTTGATTAGTCCAAAGTAGAAGTCATGGAACTAAAAGATAATCTTGTGGCTACTGAAAAATTCATTCAATCACTGAAGGATAAGATAAATGAGTTAAGGAAAAAGAGGAAGGAACTATGTGATCAATTGAAGCAAAAAGAAAGAAAAGGTCTGGATGATGTCCATCTGAATCAAACCTTAAGGGAAATAACAGAAGAATGTGAAAAGCTTGCTAAGGAAAATACAACTCTAAAGCTTGAAATGGAATTTGTGGTGATGAAGTTTACCAAAGAGATTGAAGAGAGAAAGAAGAATGAGGAGAATTTGGTCCAATCCCTAAAAGAAAAATTTGAAGAATGCAACAAAATTAATAGTGGATTCATTCAATTGGAAATTGAACTGCAACAATCTAGAAACAATGAACAAGAGCTTGAGAGCCATGTAGTTATCCTCAGAAACGAGCTTGCTACTGCAAATGAATTCAAGGAGAAATTCGGGATAAGCTTTGCTAGGCTTGATGAGATAACCAAAGGAAAAAATGATACAAATGACAAGCGAGGTCTTGGCTATGAGAAGGGTGAAATTTTTGAATTTGAACAGAAGAACCTTGAAAAGAAGAACAAAGGCAGAAGACATCTGGTAAGGCAACCCAATGCTCAAAAATTTAATGGATATTGCTTTGCTTGAAATAAATTTGGACATATGGCTTCTTAGTGTAGAAGAAAGATAAACCCTAGTACTCCATCATTTTCTAGTAAGTGTTTTAAATGCAAAAATTTTGGTCATAAGGCATTAGAATGCAAAAGTATGTATGTCAGTGCAAGTAAAATTAAATGCTATATCTGTGGAAGATTTGGACATATTGCTAATCAATGCAAGTCAGGAGGAAATCAATGGAATGGATGGTATAGACTAAAAAAATTGGTATGCTACAATTGTAACAATTTTGGGCACATTGCAAGATTCTACAGGAACAAAAGCCTGAACAAAAGAGGTCCGGTTTATCATGGAAGAAATTCATAGAAAGACAACAAAGGAAAAGAAAAAGAATATGTGGAAGAGATAAGAGATCAGATGAAGAAAACATGGGTAAAGAAAAGTGAATCTGATGAAGGAAACAAGGCTGTACTGGAAGCCCCCTCTGGTAACTCTTCCAACAATTGACTTCAGGCCAATGGACTAGGGGGAGTTTTTCATGAAAATCTCTTTTCCCCCTGTGATATAGTTGGCACTGAATTGTAGGATGTCATCAACCATTGTGTCATTCATTATTGAAAGCATTAGTAATCATCTGTTGAGCTGGATGAAATGGTATAGATCCGCAATCGAACTCTTCACTTGTTGTCTGAGTTTGCAGAGTAATCAGAACTTCTAGGGAAACACATTTAATGCAGAAGGAAGTTAAGTATGTGAAGTTATAAAAGGGAATTTGGAACCCTAATTCATCATCGTGCATGGAAAGAGAATAGTTGGAGAGCCCTTTCAACAAAATTCCAAAGGTTCAAAAGGTCAACTTAGCGGCGAATTCTTCAGGTATTTCTATTGCTTATTAATTTCATATCTATTTAGCGATCGGTAGAACCCTGTTTGGCACAAAAAATGAAACAAAACAAAGGAACAGTAACTCTAGATGAGTATAGCAGTCAAAAATTTAGGGATGAAAGAAATTTGTTGTCTCCTACAAAATTAAGGAAGCTTGGAGGATCGAAGCATAAGAATTTGGATATCTAGAATGAATTACCTCATTTCGTCAATGTGGAAGTGATTTGATTTATCCTGAATAGATTGGATGGTGATATCCTTACTCTAGATAAACCCTATCGAATCTCTGAGGATGTAATCAAGAATCTAACAGGTCTATGCAATGTTGGTAATATTCCAAAGAAGAAATTGATTCGAAATGTTGAGGTTGAAGCCCTAACCAGACTAAGGGGAGATAAAAGGGCTCTGATAATTGCATCGATTAAAGATCCATTGACACAGTATGTTGCACATGGAATCTCATACAATATCTTCTTCAGAAACTGAGAAGGATCAACCTCGGTAGGTGTTGTATATATCACTCATAAAATGATAATAGAAAATGAAGACTTTGACCTATGTAGTCTGATGAAGGATCAACTAATGGAGAATGTACAATTAACGAAGGATATTGACTACTCCTTCAGGTTTGGCACCCTTGCAATATGCATTATGATGTATTTTATAAATTGCTTACCTCTGAATGACAATGTGGTGTGGAAGGAAAATATACCAGTATGTAAGAAAATATTTGAGCATTAAAAATCTTTTGAAAATGGGGAACGAGTATGTGAAAATTTGTTTAGAAAGGTTTTATAAAATTTTGGTGTAAGTGTTACCCCCCTTCAGGTAAAAATAACTGAAGTTAGATCATCCTCTGGAAAGACATAGAAAAAGCAAAAGAGAGGAAGTGATTTGGCTGGTGTCACTCCTTCGGCACCCAAGTTAGCAAAAGTTGAAGAAAAAGGGAAAGCACAGTTGGTTGTGGATGTAGTGGATGAAGAATCTAATGAATATACTCCTAGAGATCAACCAAAACTAGGTGAACCAAAAATAATAATAGCTTAAGATAGTGATGAAGAAGGTACTCTGTTCAAATCAAAGATAATGCAAATTATTTAGGATGAAGATGGGATGCAAAAGATATCTGAAATATGGTTGAATGGACCATCTTATGAGCAAGATCTCATTGAGAACACTTTAGGAAGATACTTTGCTAATAACCATATTGAATTGGAGAGTTGTCAGGATGTTCTCCTAGAAGAACTAATTGAGTGTGTTAAGGAGGCTATGGAATCTATGCCTTTGGGTAGGAAAGAGGAGGAAATAATTTCCCATTTGAAGATACAGTTTAGGCTATCTCTTGCTAAACAGAAGAAGAAAATGAATGTGCTAAGATAGTGCATTGATTCGGCCAATACAGTCTTCAATTATTGTCTAAGGTGGCCTCATCTGGTTGGAAAGTATAAGGATAAGTTGGAGGAAATTGAAAAAGAGCTTGTCAGAATTGGACATGACTACAGTATGTTTTTGGATAAGGATGGAAAGGTTAAGAAAAACGCTCATGATTTGCAGGTTGAGCATGCAAAGGTTCACTTTGCTAGAAATACTCTCATGGACACCTTCTAGAGAGTAAAAGACTTGACTGAAGGCATACTAGAGAAAATGATTGAAGTGCTAAAGATAGGAGAAAATATGGAAGAAGCAATCACCATTCCTGAATCCCTTGTCTAGATTATCAATAAGACATTATAGAATAACAACTTGATTATAACTATTGGGATTGTGGTGGACTCTTGGAAGAAATTCCTTCCAGAAATTAAAGCTAAGTATAAAATAATCTTCTGATTTTTGTAGGAGTTTCTTAAATTTTGATCCAACTCTCCATTCTGCAAAGGGGAAAGAATAAGTAGAGAATTATCGTAAAAAATTACAAGGAGAGTGGAAGAAATAGAAGCTTTTCCATTGATGTCAAAGGGGGAGAAAATGTAGTGAAAAATTCCTTGACATCAAAAGGGGGAGCAATAGTCTTGGTTTTGTTGAGTTTTTGGTTTTGACACTTAGTTAACTTTTCACTAAGTGTTGCCATCAATGCCAAAGGGGGAGATTGTTGGAATATGGATTTGAGAGATCATTTTTGGCTACTTGTGTTGTCATTGATGGCAACTAGAGTCAGCAGTATGGTTTGTAGTGTTAGTATTGCTCCTACTGGAAAGGGAAGTAAGATTTTGTAATCTACTGGCAGAAACAATGAAGAGGAGAACATCCGGTTGATAAGCTGATCTGATCACTTCACTGGATCAAAAATTTGTGGTGTGGATCTCTAGGGAAGCCTTCTTAGCATGTATAATATCCTACTAGTGAGTTTTGTTGTGTTGCATTAGTCCGAGTTCGAGTTAAGAGGTTCAGTATTATGGTTCATGGTTTATTCTCTCATTTTAGCCGACATGTTTTATATGGCATATCACGGATGTATGTGGAGTATGTATTTAGTTTTTTCTTATGATTGGAACTTTGTTTTGGGTCCCCACTATAGTCCAGCTGACTTGTGTGGGTACACATCAACTCTAATTAATGACTTGAGCTGACATAAGCAAAGAATATTATATTTTGTTGTGAAGCCGACATACAATGAATTTATGATGAGTGGGTATATAAAGGAGATCAAAAAATAATTTTGAAGGTGAAGTAGTGTGGTAGAGATAGAAGTGTATGTGTATCAAGGAGAGAGCGAAAAAGGACAGATTAGTTATTTGAGGGGAAAAAAAGATTTGTATGATAAGCAAAATAGAGCAGAGTAGAGCATAAGTGTGAACTGGTAAAAAGATCCAGAATCTGATTATGAGCTCCATTTGAATTGAATCCAAGCATTTGTAGATGTTGTATTCTCAGTTCAATTTTTTTTTGTAATTTCAATTATACTTTGTAAGGTAGTGAGCTCTAGGAAGTGCGCCTAAATGCAAGTGATTCCCCTCTTTTACCATGCTTTTAATAGAGTATATATTGTGGATTAATCTCCACTGTGGTTTTTCCTCTAATAGGGTTTCCATGTAAATTTTTTTGGTGTTATGGTGTACATTAATGTGATTGCTTGTTTCCCTCTGTTTATATGTTGTGAATGTTGTTTTAAGTTCAATTATTGTCGTTGATAGTTTTAGATCTGATTTGAAAGTTAAATATTATTGAACACTAATTCACCCCCCCTCTCAGTGTTCCTAGTGTCCAACAACTTATGCTCGTGTTACAATTGAGAAGAGTTCTAAGTTGGAGAACAAGGTTGTTAAGTGCATCTTTATCAGCTATGGTGTCGATGTGAGAGGGTACATGATTTGGGATCCAGAAGCTCAAAAGTTTCTCTACACTAGAAGTGTGATTTTTAGAGAGATGAAACCTTCCACTATTGAGCTGCAACTAGAGAAAGAGGAGAAACAAAATAAGGAGGTAGTTTAGATTCCACCTACTCTGAAGAAAGAACTACATACTCCTATTGGACTTGATGATGAGGAGAGCTCAAGTATCTTTGAAAGTTTTGAAGAAGAAGGAGAACCTCAGGCTTAGCCTTTGAGGAGGTATACATGAGTTAGGCAGTAAATAGAAAGGTTTGGTTATTCATTATTGGATTCCAATTGCATCTTTTTTTTGATTACTAACACTGATGATCCTAGGACATATAGATAGGCAATCGGTATAAGTGATTCAGATTCCTGGATGCAAGCCATGGATGAGGAGACAGATTCATTAAAGAAAAACAAGACTTGGGATCTGCTACCTTTGTCTACTAGACATAAACCTATTCCTTGTAAATGGGTTTTTAGTAAAAAGTGTGGTCTTGATGGTAGTGTTGAGAAGTATAAGGCATATTTGGTCACTAAGGGGTTTTCCTGGGTAGAGGAAATTGATTATGGGGAGATATTCTCTCCTGTAGCAAAGCTGGCATCTATCTGGATTTTTTTGTCACTTGTAACAACATATGAACTAGAAGTGGAACAGATGGATGTGAAGGAAACATTCCTTCATGATGATTTGGAGGAAGAGATTTACATGTCATAGCCAAAGCATTTCATTGAAAAAGGTAAAGAAAATTTGGTTTGTAAACTCAAGAAGTATCTTTATGGTTTGAAAAAGTCTCCTAGAATGTGGTATCAGAAGCTCGATACCTATGTGTCGTCATTGATATTTTAGAGATCTGAATCTGACCATTGTGTATATTTCAAAACTAATAATGGTCGAATTCTCATTATTGTCTTATATGTAGATGATATGTTGTTTATTGGGAATGGTAAAAGTATGATTTTAGATTTGAAGTTTCAATTGTTAGCATAGTTTGAGATGAAAGACCTAGGTGCAACTAGGTAAATTTTGGGAATTAAAATCATGAGAGACAGAGCTAATAGAAAGCTTTGGTTAAGTTAGAGAAAGTATGTGAACTTGGTGTTGGAAAGATTCAACATGGTAGATTATAGATAGTTAGTTGTTCCTATGATGTAGGGGACGAAGCTTTCTATGAATGATTGTCCAAGATCTCCTACTGAGATTGAGGAAATGACCAAAGTACCATATGTGAGTGTAGTTGGTAGTTTGATGTATGTGATGGTGCGTACAAGATTATACATTTCCCAAGTAGTGGGAGTCCTTAGCCATTTTATGGCTAATCCTAGATGGGTGCATTGGGATGCTATTAAGAGAGTGTTCAAATACTTATAGGATACTTTTGAGTATGCCTTGTGTTTTCATGGTTATCCCATTGGACCTCAACATTTTGTGAGTATTCATGGATATCTAGATTTAGATTGGGAAGGTGAAATTGATAGTAGAAGATCAACCAGTGGTTATGTGTTTATGATGTTTGGTGGTGCTATCAATTGGATGAGTAAGCAAAAAAATGTAGTCACATTTTCCATGACAGAGGCAAAGTATATGGTAGCCACTCATGTCTGTAAGGAAGTTATTTGGATTAAGAGATTGTGTTCTAATATTGGTTTAGATGTAGTATAGATTATTGTTTGTTGTGACAGTCAAAGTGTGATTTTCCTAGAAAAGAATCTTACCTTCCATACCAGAACAAAGCACTTTGATGTTCAATATCATTTTGTTCATGATATGGTAGAAGATGGAAAGGTGAACTTGGAGAAGGTTGACACTTTGGTGAATGTTGTAGATGCACTGACAAAACCAATGATCACAAAGAAGTTTAGATGGTGTTTTGATTCCATGGGCCTTGGGGCCCTGAGCAAATGATTTTGTATGACTCTTGGCAAGTCTTCAAAAAGTGGGAGAATGTTGGGATTAAGGTGTCTCAACCTTAGAGTCCTAATACTAATATAATTTGATGTATTGTTGTATTAATTTATATTATTTAATTGCCAATGGTGTCATGTCGCAAATTGGGACCCACCATTTGGGTGGCATCCCCGTTGGAGGTGACTGGATGACACATTATCATCCCAAGTGGACATAGGTATCCCACTTTGGAATCTTTGACCTATGATATATTGTATGATGTGTCATAAGGAATCTTCATGCATGGATGAAAGTTGACACCCAAGTTGGGTTATGGCAGGCTATAAGAGAATGGGGTATTCTTGGTTAGTTATAACGGATTCTCTTACAACTGTAAGTGCTATCAGTTATTACAGATTCTATGATAGTTGTAAGATGTGTAAGGCATTTTTCATAAGCTATTTTTAGTATATTCTAAGTGCCCAAGCTTGAGGAAGGAATATTTGTATGTTTGACCATTGTAAGGGGTGTAAGGGAATATGTTACATGTTTCCAAATGCATGTCTATGGTGTAGGAGATTGTGCCATGTGGACTTGGATGCATCTCTCCTTCTAGATGCTTCTTGAAGCTTGTATCACTCTATATATTGAGTGCATTTCATTATAGAATGCATAGTTTTGTTTGTAGGTAATGAAGTGTTGCCGATATCACTCCAGAATAGGTGTTTGTTTTGAATCACTTGCAAAAGAAGGCTATGTACTTGGGGTTGCATTGTAATTATTTTGAAGTAATGCAATAGTACTGTGCTTTTGGAGGGTGGGTTTTTTACTCGAAAGGGTTTTCCCCGCGTATATCTAGTGTATGTTAGTTTATGTGTACTTGTTCTATTATATTCTTCTCTATGTGTTTCTCATGTTGTAACTGGATAAGGTGTTAAAAGAAAATTTTGTAACTCTCCCCTACTTAGATTAGTGTAGGAAATTATTCCCGCTCACCCGACTTCCTTTCAATTGTCTCATCCTTTCTCTCTTATGGGGGATCTTGATTGTACTTATGTGACCAAAGAAACACTTGGGGGGGCATTTTGAGTCCTACTTTTCTTTGTCACATGTATGATTTTTTTTATTTTCTTTTTTGGAGAGGATTTTTTTCCCCTGAGGTTTTCTCCTTTTCTCTAGTTATGAGATATTTCAATTGCTTGCTCATGGGTGCCTCATTAGGCCTTGCAGTCAAGACACATTATGCATTCAACATAGCTTCCTTTATCAATTGTTTAGTTCCCCCTAAGTTGATCTTAAGGGGGGGAGTGTTGGAGTAAATAAGTCATTATTTGATAATTAATTAATTATTAATTAATTATTAGATGCCATTTTACTTTAATTACTTAAGCTAAACTTAGGAGTTTCTTTTTTATATTAGATTGAACTAAATATAAAACAAGTTATCTCATTGCATGAGATTAAGACACTTGTCACAATCTAATCAAATCCAAGGTTTGATTTTCTATCACCTTTTATAAGAATGCACCTTCATTGTAATCATTCATTCAAGTTATTTGCATCAGTACAATTCTTAGGTTATTGAGCACAATCTTCCTTTTGATCTTCTCTATTATGATAGGTAATTTCTTGCAAGTTATTTTTGGGTGTTGTGGTTTCAAACATCAACTTCAACACCTAGTTTCTTGAGCTTTATCTTTGTTGAACACCCAAAATATTAAGGGGGGGTGAATCATTATTTTATGAAACTACTTAATCATTTAAACATTCATTCCACACATCATATTCAATTTGCAGTAAGGAAAGAGACTATGAAAACAATCACTTGAAAGTCACCAAGCAGTTGAATCAAACTAATAGTGGGTTGCATACTATGACAGTTAACATTTAATGTTACAATTACATCAACATAAAAGAAATGCTATGATCAAATTTTCAATAAATGTTAACTATTTGAGATTAATGCAAAACCACCCTATTTGACTGAGTTTTGGAAAGTGATCTGTTGGAGAGTGGAATGTCAAGTTTACCAGATTAGAATAGATGTTGGGGAGATTTAGAGAAGTATGATCGAGTCTTTACGCCTCCAAACTTACAATTTTGCAAATAAAACCCATTTCATCAGCGAACTCCTCGTCCAAGTCAAAGTTCTTTTCCTCTCCCTATCACATTGCCACGACAGAGAAAATTTTTTTTTAACTATAATATTTTAATAAAGGTTGTTAATGGATGGAAGGGGTTTCAAAAATGTAGACATCATGAGGAGAGCAGAAAAGGTCACTTGGAAGAAGAATGTAATTTTTGTAGATCACAAAGAAAGAATAGTTGGTTTGTGATGAGTTCAAGTGCCATTGAGAAGTGCAAATCTTGGTGTCCCCAACAAGCAGCCCAATCGACTGTGCAAGCACCTACATAGTTTATTTGATTCTTATCCTCTACTCAGACGACAAATAATTGCATGTAGGAAACTAAACGCTAGATCTCAGGCCTCTCTTGGATTTAGTATGTTAGAAATCCAACAAATTACAAACAACAATATCTAAAAGCAATCTCTAAAAGCAATAATGTCAAAATGAAGGAATGTCAAAGGAGATCAAACCCACAATAGTTTTTGATTGTCAACATTTGGGCTCCCTTCCTTGGTGCATGACTCCAACAATTATCATGTTTCCTCTATGAATCAAATTGATCCATCTTACAAGCCCACAAACTTTGGAAATGCATGGATCGCATGAACTACAATTGAATGGAGGATGCATCGAAAAAATTTAGATGAGTAATGGAATGAGGATGCATAATGTAGGATTACCACACCTACCAATAGGAACACAAAAAAAAACTCGAGATTGCATGCAATTATATTTTTTAAAATAACTCACAGATCAAATGAACCAACAACCAACTACATAATGACTCTATACCATGTCAGAGTTTGCAATATCTTTTTCTTGAATTCTAGTAGTAACAAGTCATACAAGTCAAGAAAGTCCACACTCAAACTATGAGATTGAAAACAATAATGCAATAAAAGAGCTAAATTATAGATTAAAATTGTGAAATATTTAATGAGGAGGTTGTACATATAGCATAATGAGTTTGAGTCACTGTAGGAGTGCTCAGTTCAAGGTGGCAAGAATGCCCCACCAAGTGGAAAATGAGAAGTAACACACATATTTGAAAAGTTCAACTAGCTCTTCAAATGACACATCACCACATAAGGTGGCTTAACACATAAAGTGGAATAAAACAATTAAATAATAATAATTTTACTCTAATATTATTTACCTCCTTAATCTTTTGAAGTAGGAGGGGAGGTTTTACTCTTTAATCCTACCAATACAATTCTTGATTTGACATCATCAATCATCATGGAATAATTTGCATCATTTAGCTCAAAGAACCAAAATCAATTGAACCTTCTTGGGAATCAACTTTATACCTTTTTGAAATATTCTTCATACCATTGACAATAGAATTAGAAAATTTATCATTCAATTCCTTGTAAGGGATGCCTCCCTTTATGCTTTATTAAAGGACATAATTTTTTCTTGACCATAAAGCAACATTTTATTGTTATTATTTAGCTCAATTGACTAAGAAGAGGGATTTAAATCAATGGGGAAAAATTCAAGGTTGGGTTGAGCCACATAACTTGCATGAATAATAGATTATCTTTCTAACTCTTAGAAATAATGTTAGGAGGTAGTTCCTCAAAAGAATCATTAACCTTTAAATCACCATCTAAACTATATTGTATCCATTCAAACTAGTTTTGATATTATCTAAAACATAAAAATGTGTGGATGCCTTAAAAATTAAGGTCAATGGGCCAACATTTCTAGGATTTCATCAGGATGCAAATCAACAAGATGTATAGATTGAATTTCAACCTCCAAGGTGAGTCAATCAAACCTAGATTTGATCCTTTTGAGTCTTAGGAATGAATTGGAAATTATTTAGAATGATTGACCTAATTAAACTAAATGACCTAATATAATGAATTCAATTTCCCTAAAGTAAACAGACTGAAACCATGATTTGCAAGTGGATCTAGAGAGTGAAGGTTGATGTGTACCTATAACCAAAATTTGAGTCTGAGTGTTGTAGTAGGACTGCGTCACCCCTAAGCAAATGGGTCCTTGATGAGAGGTTTTAAAATTGTTTTTGTAGTCCTCTGGTGTTGGATCTGAGAATTTTTTTCCCACTTGTTCCACTGTCAGAATGTAAATAAATTATGTAATTGAGTTTTCATGGCTTGAAAATTTTTATAACAACAAATGCAACAATATAAAATGGGTCTTCAAAGTCTCTTCAATCCTCTTTAAACCTATAACCTGCACATTCAGAAAGAGGGAAAATGTTGTGCCATATAGGGGTTTGTCTCAATCAATCCTTGTGTGAGTGTTTCCACTTCCACAATGGCAATGTCAATGATAAAACCTTAATGGAAAGGAAGGAAATGATGAATGAACACAATGATACAACTCACCACCCTTCAATGGCTTCCTTGAAGGACTGAAGTCATATGTACATGATCTCTTCAAGGATTTGGATCTTGCTTGATATATTTGCTTGATTGCTTGAATGCTTTGGAGACCTACAAAAAGATGTTAGCCTTCACAAAAAAATGACAACATGAACACAAATAAACCTTGACATGATGTTGGATCTTGAATTGTTGTATTAATGCTCTAATATGCTACTCTTGATTTTCTATTGACAATAGTATAATTTGCTCCTTAATTTCACTTAATGTCACTTAGATTTCAAATAGTAAAATGAATAGGTATTTATAGGTGTTTCAAATAGATTACAAAATATGACACTTCATATTTGAATTTTGGATTTTAAAAGACTTCCAACAACACATTTAAATTTGGATCCTATCCAAGAAGGGGGACCTAGTTGCCCATGGGTGAATGGGTCCTGGCAAAAATTTCTAGGACACTCAAAGTCGAAGACAATTTAATGATTGAATAAATTTGTTTAATACCCATCCTTCTTTAGAAAACAGTAAAAATTAGGCTTTGTAATTCAAATAATTTGGAAAATTAGAAGCTTAATTAAGTCCAATAAATTAGGGGGACAAAACAAAATGTGAAATTGTTAAGGTATATAATTTTCTACACTACATTTAGCCCCCACTTTAGTGAGAGTATCAAATTGTGCTTAGACTCACACTAAAGTAGAAAATATATGCCAAGATGGGCTCAATTGTCCAAATATTGAAGAGACAAAATGACAATGAATCTAGGGGATGATCAAGCCCCCAGGATTCAAGATCCTATAGCAAGACAACATAAGCACAAAGGAACACACATGTATGAAATGCAGCAAGACAACATACACAAACATAAATGTCATAAAACATGAAGCATAAATGATGAAAACATATAGCATGATGGAACATAAAGATGACAAAGAAATAAAAACAAACACGATGTAAACACAAAGAAGACACATAAAAGACATACAACAAAACACAAGGTTATTACTAAAAGATTCGACATGGTAAGGAAAAGAGATCTCAGTCTTAAATTGTCCCAAATACCAAATGTCATCCATCAAATGAAGGAATGCTCCCATGAGGAATGGAAATTTTTGTTATGCCACATCACTCATAAGCCACATGGATCTATTGGTTAGCAAGCTATGTTATACTAGGTGTCCATGCAATATGATGGATTCCACAAGGTTAGCAAGTTGTGTTATGCTAAACACTCATGAAACACATGGATCCACTGATAAAAAAGGTGTGTTATGGTAGGTGGCCATGTCAAAAAGGGGTGCTCAATTTCATGACCCAACAAGCTTCATTATGTTGAATCCATGAACTATCTTGCAAAATCTCACTTCAAGGATCACATAAAACTCACCTCAAGGGATTCATAAAGTTTAATGTCGCAGGGGATGAAAAAAATCACCTCAGGGGTGCATAAAGTTTAACGTCATGTGGGATGAAAAAAACTCACCTTAAGGGGTGCAAAAATTTTAATGTCATGGGGGACAAATAAAAATCACCTCATGGGGTGTATAAATTTTAACATCACGGGGGATGAAAAAAACTCACCTTAGAGGGTGCATAAATAATGACAACCTAAGGAAAAATCCTCAAGGGGTGTTATAATAACACCACCACAAAAGGTGATTTATAAAAAAAAAGGGGATTTAATCAATACATGAAAGGTCACACCTTAGGGAATATCATACATGATATTGCCACCAAGAGATGACAAGTCATGGAATAGAAGACTCACACCTTAGGGAATACTAGCCATAGCATTAACACTAAGGGGAATGCCATAGACCAAGAAATGTCACACTCTTAAGGTACATCAAGCCTATCAAGAAGGCCACACTTTGATAGAAAATGTCACACTTTCTAGGAGATATATGCTATCATCACTAAAAAGGGACCATTATTTATACAAAAAATGAGTGGGGGACTATATTCCCCCCCTTAAAATGTTGTGTACTTGCTACACTGATGTTTTAAGGAGATGTAAAGGGATCCCAAGAAGGAATGCGCCTAACATAAGGATATATAACTCCTTTCCCACTAAGTGTAGGGACAAAGGTGAGCCCAAGATGAATGATGATGTGTTGCTACTTGCAAAATAAAATATGATTGCATAAAGCCTAGGTTTATACCCCCATGTATGGTAGTGAGTATTTTTTGATATTACAACTACCACATGGAAAGGAGTAGCAACTAATAATATTTGTCATGATTAAGTGAAGGTATTTTTGATGTTTTAATTATTTGTGAAGGAGAATAGCTGAGACCTCTTGTTGTTTCTTGTGTGTTGAGATCTATGGGGACACAAATACCTTGCACTTTTACACCACATCCTTTTCCATTATAGCCAAGTTGTATTAAAGGATGATAAACTCTTCCATAAATGGCTTCCATTTTTTTCAAAGAAGGTGGCTTTTCATGTGATCATCTTCATCATAAGTGGATGTGTAATTTTTTTTTCCCTTTATTCTAGAAGTTGTGGATGATTCAATGATGGATTGTGGTGATATCATTACAACTTATTTCTCTTTCTTTTATTTTGATTGTGTAATCTTGTACTCCTCCATGAATGTAGGTGTGAAATATAACGATCCCCACTCATCATCTAACAACTTTGTCACTAATGAAAGATACTTATCTTTGTCCTCTACTTGTAAAGGTTCCACTTTTGTAGTTGGTGTCAATGTGCTAAGAGGATTCTTCATTCCTCTTTCAGTTTGTAAACAATGTTTAGATTTTAGGATCAACTTTTATTGTGTAAAACTTATTGTTGTAAGTTTTTTTTATTAAATGATGAAGTGTTGAAGGCACTCCATTCATTTCATGAATCCATGGTCTACCCAAGAAAATATTATATCAAATATCATGAGGCATGACATGGACAGGAGTTTGTACCACAACCTTACCAACTTTAACATGTAATGTTATCACACCCAATGGTTGTCTTCTCACGTTATCAAAACCTTTGATCGACAAATTAGCAAGTTGAATTAAAGTTTTTTCCACTCCAATTTTATCCAAAAAATAAAAAAATATGAAAATTAAGCCCTAAAATATTATCAATAAGGGTACGTCTAATCCCAACCCTATTCATAATAGCCATTATCATCAAAGTGTCATTTTGTTTTTGTGTTTCCAGAGGGGTTAATTCATTTTGATGAAAGAAAATGTCCAAATTAGTTGAATTCATACTCTCAAGAAAATTTTTGACATCATTTTGTTGAGCACTAGGAGGGACAAAAACCTTTTGCAAAGCATTTTGAAGCATGTCATGGTAAATAGGTGATGCTTGAATCAAATCCCACAAGGATATCCTAGTGGGAGTGTTATGAAGTTTTTGAACAAGATCAAATTCTTTACCACTATGTTGTGGACTATTAGGTGTAGGTGGGAGATATGGTTGAGGCAATGGGTTGGATGTTGGAGTTTTTTTTTGTTCCTTATTGTTTCTAGTGTTATATGTGTGAGCTATAGTATGATAAATTGGTTGTTGTGACACATGATTACTAGCAAGTTTTTTTGTAAAGCTTAGGATATGGCCATGAGGTTTAGGTCCTATAATGAGAGGTGCCTTAGGAGGTCCAATAATTAGGGGACTTTTTGGAGGTGCAAAAGAAGTTTTAGGAGGTCCAATAATCAAAGAAAATCTAATAGCCAATTGTGCATTCTTAACTTTAATGATCTTAACTTTTTGTTTATGATCTTCTATCGAGGGGGGTCTAAGTGTTGAAGTTGTTGAAGATGATTTATCTTTATTGTCATTGATGTCAAAACCTTGGATCCAGAAGGGTGTGCTCTAGATGATGAACTAACTTAATCTATCCTATAGTATGCTATGATGTTACACAGTGTGGATATTATCCTTGATCCAGATATGAAAGTACTTCTTTTTGGGACATCTGTTGAATTCAGTTTATGCAGTATAATGAATTATAATATTTTGATGTTGGTTTTTGTGCTCAAATTTTACTCCAGGTAACCTTTTCTATTTGAAAATTCATGTAGCATGTTGCAAGTTTTTGTATGTCAAACTGTGGTTCTCCAATTGACATTGAAATTGATGATAATCAAGCTTTGTCTTGGTTGTGGCGTTCTCATCAGCTCCTAAATATATTTCATGTAATTAAAAGTTTACTATCTCTTGGAAATTATGATATCTTATGTATGACCTATTTTTGGTCCCTTGGTAACATTGTAAGAAGATCTTTATGTGTGACATATCTTTCGGGTCTGGTATTAGTGTACAAGGTCTTATTGAATATTTCAAGGTTGTTCTTCATGTCGATATGCTTTGTGGTGATCTAAATTCAAATGGTGTTTGGATGACTTAGAAGACTATGAAGATATTGTGTTTTTCTGACTTGAGAGATTATAAAGGCATGTAAGGGTATAAGGAAAGGTTGTTTTATATCCATGAAAAGATGAAGTGTAGAATATGATGTGTGTGAGAAAAGAGTGTGAGTGTGAGAATAGACAAAATAGTGTGAAGGAAGGAGTAATTAGTTTTGGAAAAAGGTTGTACAAAGGTTGTGGAAGGAAGGTGTGTAGAAGATTCTTGATTGAATCTATTGCAAACAAAAATTATCCTCTTAACCGGAATTGAACTCATGCATATGTAGATGCAACTTCATTATTTCACTTTTGTCAGTGAGTTGTTTTATGTAGGTAGCAAGCCTTTCTCTTTTGGCAGTGAGCCCTTTTTGTATCTTTGGCTATAATAGCCAGGCAGTGAGCCCAATCGACAGTGAGCCACCCTACAGTGAGCAACTTGGTAGTAAATCACCTTAACTAGTGTTTTATAATTGAGAATTAGCATTCTCCGTGGTTTTTCCCTTCTTGGGTTTCCACATAAATTCTGGTGTTTAATATTCTTGGTGTTGTGTGCATTCATGCTCATTTATGTTTGATTAATTTCTATTGGTATAAGTCTACTCTGGATTAATTAAAGAAGAGAAAATCTCCTTTAGATAACTGATTCAACCCCCTTCTCAGTTATTCAGACTGTTCAACAATTGGTATCAAAGCTTGGTCCCTTGGAGATAGAGCTTAACTGCTTGAGGGAGATTTTGGAAATTTGAACAGATAGCAGGAGCTTATCACTTTTAGGAAGAACTAAAAATAATGTTAGATGATATGGAAAGCATGGAATTTGAAAATGAAGAGTTAAAATAAAATATTAAGGAAGAAAATACTTGTGTCTCAAAGCTAAGGGAGAAAATCGAGAAATTCAAAGCAAGACATAGATAGGAAAGATAGGAATTAAAGGAGTCAAAGGAAAGCATTGTGGATTTAAAGCAGCAACTAGATGAATGTAAGAAGACTAAAGAAAATCTCAAAGGTACCATCAAACAAAAATCAGAAGAAAATGAGAAGTTAGATCAAGAATTAAGAAGGATGAAAAGAGAAGCAAGAGTATGTGAAAGCAACATAATTTTGGATCAACTTTTGTCCCTACAGAAATGTCACAAGGATAAAGGAGGACTTGGATTCATCGGTGAAAGCTCAAATCAGAACACTATGGGTGAAGACAAAGTAGTTGAAGTTGAAGCAAGATCAGTTGTAACAAGCAAGGTTCGAAACTTTAATGCACCTACAAAAAGACCTCTGGTCAGGAAACCAAATGCTCAAAGGTACATATCATTCAATGGTCACTTTTTTATATGCAAAAATTTTGGACATAAGGCTATAGAATGTAGAAGCAAGATGGAATTGAATACTCAATGCTTTAACTATTACAAGTTTGGTCATAAAGCAAGTCACTGCAGAAGTGAATTATCTAATCTGGCATGAAGGAATGGAATGAACAATGTATTTCTTGGTTATTGCTATTTATGTTATGGTTATGGTCACAAATCTAATCAGTGCAGACCTAGGGTTCACTCAACTAAGTTAGGACAGAGATGTTACAAGTGCAGTCAACCCAGACATTATGCTAACACATGTAGACATGTTGCTCCAAAAAATCTAGAGAACAAAAAGAAGGTTGCAGAATCAAATGAATCTAAGAAGAATATGATCACGGTTTGGATGAAGAAGGAAACAAGTGTGGAAACACTTCCGTGGTACCGGATCCTGATACATACCCTACCTGTATCTAAGCCAATCTACCTTGGATCGGGGGGAGTTTTTCATTGCATATCATGTCAATTCCCCCTCTCCAAAGTAATATTGATGTGAATTTTAACATCATTAATTTTGAACTGATTGATGATAAATGATGAAGCTTAATTCAATTGATTGAAAAGTGAAGTACAATTGTTGGCATCATCAATGTGCATTTTTGGTGGAAAAATCATTATGAGTAATTAAGAATAAAAGGTGGGAGTTTTAAAAATCATTTCTCATAGTTTACAAAGAAGAAGTTTCATTGAGCGATAAAGAGTTTGAAGAAATAAGCACAAAGATTGAATTTGTTAATAGAGGATTGAGTGGCGGTATTCTTCTAAGGTTGAAGGGAGTTGATTTGGATGAGTTTGATCATCAGAAGATGAAGGAAATGGAACTAGGGTTGAAGATGGATGAATTGTAGAACGTAAATACTTTGGGTATGGATTTATGTGGAGAATTTCCTTGGTTTATAGACAAAGAATCTATCTTGTTCTTGTTGAGTCGATTCGAGGATGGAAGCATTGTTTTGGAAAAACCCTATCTGATCACGAAGGAATCCATTGAAGCTATTACTGGTTTGTGCAATGTTGGTGACCTCACTGGGAAGAAAACGGTGAAATACAGAGACATTGACGAACTTACTGGTATCAAAAAAGACCCCCAGGCTCTACTGATAAATACCATTGTCAATCCTGTAGTAAGGTATGTTTCTTACGGCATCTTATAAAATCTATTTTAAAAATCATGAAGGTTCTACTTCGGTCATTTTTGTATATCTTGCACACATGATGAAGGAAAACAAGCAGTTTGATTTTTGTAGCCTAATAATGGAAAACCTAATTGAGAATGTTAGAATGTCTTTGGTTGAGATTTATCCCTTCCAATTTAGATCTCTTCTCATATGTTTGGTATTTTACTTTTTGAGTTCGCTTCCGAAAAAGGAGAATGTTAAGTGGAAGTTTGGCATCCCTGTCGGAAAGAAAGTTTACAAATATTTGGAATGTATGGAAAATAAAGCAAGTGCATGCAAATTTTATTTCTCATCCTTGCAGATGGATCTGTGCTCTAGTGTGATAATGTCCAGTCAGTTTGAGGAAGGTTCCTCCTTTGGTAAGAAAAAATTGGAAGTTGTTATTGGTGGTTCCCCTCTAGAACCCAAAAAGAGGAAAGTTAACACAAAAGATGTCATCGCTATCTTAGAAGAAAAGGAGAACGAAGAAGAGTCTCTTCCTAGATTTGATTCTTTTGATCCAGATGATATTCAATCGATGTTAGATGAAGGTGATATGAAGAAGGTTGGTAAAATATGGTGTACCAACTCTCTGATCAGAAGGCTTAAAATTGATGATGCTTTGGTTGATTATCTGCTAAAAAATGGTTTACTATTTCAGATGTTTCTGACTTGTTATTGGATAATCTAGTAGTTGTTGAAGAAAGAATGTTGCTAGAAGTACCTAAAGGACATAAGTTTGAAGCTATGATTGAGAGAAGATGTTTCAAACCTAAATAGAATCTATCCAAACACATTGGTGAGATAGAAGAATGCATTAAGGAGATGTACATCTATAGGTATTTTCTCTAGTGGCCTGCTACTGTTGATAATTCTAGAAGCAGAATTGAAGCTATTGAATGTGAGATGAATAATATTGGAAATAATTTTTATTTCTTCAAAGACAAAGATGGAAAATATAGAATAAGAGTTGGTGAGTTGTAAGAGAGTTATTGATTGTTCAGAGATAGAGGGAAGACTTGGTTAGAACTTTCTAGTTGGTCAAGGAAATTGTTGAGGTCCAGTTGGATCATCTCTCCAGGATACTTTTTGATGTAGAAGATTATGAGGGATAGTGCCTGTCTCAGGATTGGTCATCCTCATTTATGTTGTTGACTATGTTGGATAGTATGAGTGATAGATTGGATTCTGTGGTGCTAGCTTGGAAAAGGATTCTTCCAATTGTGAGAGAAAGGTACAAGAAATTTTTTCATGTGAAAAGTGTTATTTTTACTTGAGTTCCTAAATGTTCAAATTTTGGCCATTTTCCTTTGATGGAAAAAAGGGGGAGAAAAATGAAGAGAAAAACAAAAAGAAAAAGAGGTATTGATTTGCTAGACAAAGGGGGAGTGCTTGGAGTTTGTAGTTTTGAGTTGGAGTTGTGGAGTTTTGTGTTTTTTGATTTCTTGCTATTTTTCCATCAATGCCAAAGGGGGAGATTGTTGAAGTTGTTGAAGATGATTTAGCATTATTGTCATTGATGTCAAAACCTTAGACCTAGAAGGATGTGCTCCGGATGATGAACAAACTTAATCTATCTTATTGTATGCTATGATGTTACACAATGTGGATATTATCCTTGATCCAGATATGTCAGTACTTCTTTTTGGGACATTTTTTGAATTTAGTTTATGAAAATAATGAAGTCTAATCTTTTGTTGTTGGCTATTGTGCTCAAAGCTTACTCCAAATAAACCTTTGCTATCCAGACATTCACATAGCATGTTGCATGTTTTTGTATGTCAAATTATGGTTCTCTGATTGACACTGAAATTGATGATAATCAAGACTTGGTCTTGGTTGTGGCGTTCTCATTGGCTCTAGAATATATTTCATGTAATTCAAAGTTTGGTATCTCTTGGAAATTATGATATCTTATGTATGACCTATTTTTGGTCCCTTGGTAATGTGGTAAGAAGATATTTATGTGCGACCTATTTTTTGGGTCCGGTGTTAGCATGCAAGGTCTTATTGAATATTTCAAGGTTGTTCTTCATGCCAACATGTTTTGTGGTGATCTCAATTCAAATGGTGTTTAGCCAACTTAGAAGACTATGAAGATATTATGTTTGGTTGACTTGAGATATTGTGAAGGAATGGAAGGGTATAAGTAAAGTTGTTTTTTGTTTGATGAAAAGATGAAGTGTAGAGTATGATGTGTGCAAGTAGATAAAAGAGTGTGAGTGTGTGAATAGAAAAAAGAGCATGAAGGAAGGAGCAATCTATTTTGGTAGAAGGTTGTGCAAAGGTTGTGCAGAAGATTCTTGATCGGATCTGCTACAGATAGAAATTATGCTCTTAATCAGAATTGAACTCATGCATATGTAGATGCAACTTCATTAGTTCACTTTTCTTAGTGAGTCATTTTCTGTAGGAAGTGAGCCTTTCTCTTTTGGCAATGAGACCTTTTTGTATATTTCACTATAATAGCCAGATAGTGAGCCCAACTAACAGTGAGCCACCCTACAATGAGCAACTTGGTAGTGAGCCCTTGTAAAAATCACCTTAATTGGTATCACCTTAACCAATGTTTTATAATTGAGAATTAGCATTCTCTGTGGTTTTTCCCTTCTTGGGTTTCCACATAAATTTTGGTGCTCAATGTGCTTGGTGTTGTTGTGTGCATTCATGTTCATATCTATTTGATTAATTTCTTATTTGTATAAGTATGCTCTAGATTAATTAAAGAAAATAAAATTTCCTTTAGATAACTTATTCACCCCCCTCTTAGTTATCTAGATTGTTCAACAATAAGGTCACCTTACTATCTTTTGAAAGAAATGTATCAATGGTTTCATCTTCTCGAGCCATAATATCTTCCCAAGTAGGAGAGTTTTTGGAAGAGAAGCAAACAAGATTCTCATGAAACTCAATGATTGGATCCTCTAACATCAAGATACCTTCTTCACAAGTAGGAGAGGTATCAGGAGAAGAACAACTATGATTGTCATGATTTCCTATGGTTGCGCCCTCTTATACCAAAATATTCTCACAAGTGGGAGAGATGTTGGGAGAGGAATGAATATTAGGCAAAGTGATATTAAGAAATGTGTCAATGATATCATTCTCTTGCACCAAGATACTCTCATAATTAGGAGAGACATTGGGAGAATGACTAACATGCTTATAATGACTTCATTTCATTTTCTTAGATTTTACTCAAAAGTAGGGAGATTATAATTATACAAGCCATTTGTTACCATATAAAAACCACATCTTTGAAAAGGAAACATATTGCTACTTGCCTTTGTATCAAATGATCAAAATCAAATAGTTTTGTAAACAAACTTGAAAAATAGACATCAAATCTAGACAAAGGACATTAAGAGAGCTCTGTCACATAAATTTAAGCAAAAAATAGCAAGACAGAGGCTCCCAAGGGAATCTATGTCCTAGATAGGGTTTCTAAAATTTCAAAGTTTGACTATGTAACAAATTGTTAAAGGATTATGGGTATGATTACAAATAGGTTTAACAGTGAATATTTTTCTAGACCTTATTGAATTTATGCCAATGTGATGTAAAATTCAAGTGTGAACCAATATGGAAGATGTTTTGATAATTTTGAATGTAATTTCCAGATCTAAAATGCAATAATTGACCGATACTAAGATGCCAAAACCTGAAAATGATGATTTTAATGCAATTTTGAAATCAAACAATGCAATGTTTTTTACCTTTTGAACTATATGCAAGATTCCTAAATACATGAAATTAATAATTCAAATTTAGAGATCTGCAAGCACAAATAGACTGAAGAAATAGAGACAAAGATGTGTGAAAATGTTTCTAGATGCAAGTGTAGGAGGAAAAAGGTGCCTAAGGGTATCTGAGTCCTTGATAGGGGTTCTAAAAATTAAAAATTTTAATGTTTATTATACTATCTAAAGGTTCTACTTTTGTGTGCAAATAGGTTTGCAAGTGAATAATTTTCTAGAATTTCCACAATTTAAGATGATGTGATTCAAATGCAAGTATGCAACAATAAAGAGAAATTTTGAATGTATATTTGACCTCAATAACTTAAATAAACCCTAATGCAACTTATGATGCAATATGAGATGCAAATATTTTGAATTTTTTATTTTTTATGGTGCAAAAATGAGACTCTAAATGACAAATGCAAAGAAAAAACTAGATCTAGGGTTAATTTTTAGAAGGTATATGATGTAAAAATGTTAGGTTCACTAAAATGAAACATAGAAAAATGGCGATCCTAGGTTTTAAGTGCTTAGAACAATAGGATTCAAGGTCTTTTCCTAGGGTTTCATTGAGATGGAGATCAAAAAGGCGTAAAGATTGACTTTCAACCATGAAGAAGAGCCAATCAAACCTGAATCTCCATCCTATTGAGGATTGGAATGGATTGGAATTGATTAACTATGATTAACCTAATTATATTATGTGCCCTAATATTGAAATTGTAAGAATCTGACAATGTATAGACTTAAGCAATAGTTTGCAAGTAGATTTGGGAAGTTTAAAGGAGTATGTACCTACCTAGAAAAATTGGTTTTAGTGTGAATAAAATGATTAATTCTCCTAAGGGTGTATGAGTTCTTGTATGCCTCTCCTGCTTTATTTTTGAGGTCCTCTGATGGTGGATCTGAGATCTTTGTTTTCACTTGCAAAGTTGTCGAAACACTGTCCAATAATTCTATAGATGAGTTTATGTGAATTGACAAGGTTGTAGTGTAGAAAAATGCATCCCTTTACATTTTCTCACTTTTTTGGGCCCTCCTTATTTAAAAAGGACTTAATTGTGCCTTAATTTAGTGTTGTAAAGTGTATCCCTTTACACTTTCACACTTATTTAGGGCTCCCTTAATTAATTGAGCTTAATTATTCCTTAATAGACCCTTTAATTCATTTCCAAGCTTATTAAAATTACATTTTTTGAAGGGGAAACCCAACATTAATTTATTCCTAAACATAACAATTTACATTGAGCAATGTGTGTCCTAGGTATATGGACCTGGGACCCATTCGCCCATGGGTGAATGGGTCCTCCCTAAACCTTAGGACCTAAATTTAAATTATGTTTTTGGTGGTATTTTAACATATTCAAATCCATAATTCAATGTCAGCTTGTGATATTTGGATTTCAAGAAATTAATGATAAATGTCTATAAATACAAGGTTATTTTATCAATTCAATTCTAAGGAGAATTATCTAGCAAGAGGTGAACTTAACAAGAGCACTTTCAAAAGAAATAAAAGGAATTTAAGATTAGATTTATCATATTTTTATTGCAGCAATTAAGATCCAATCATCATGTCAAAGTCTTCTTACATCATGCATGTTTTTGGAGCTAACATTGTGATGTAGGTTTCATATTCAAAGTCAAGCATTCAAAGCACTATTTTAAGAAAGATTCAAAGTTCAAGATCCACGTCCATTGAATCCATTTCATGCAAGTTTTAGACCTTCATTCAAGGAATTATCCAAGGGTTTGTTGAGTGGTAACATAGCATTGTTCATTGTTCATTGTTCATTCTCTCTTTCATGCCTTTATTCATTTCAAGGTTTGATTACCAAAATGGGGTTTGACCAAGGAAAACTCCCATTCACCAAAAAAAAACAAATTTTCCCTCTTATCCCGTGTTTGCAAATCTAGGTGGAAGAAAGATTAAAGATTTCTTGAAGAGAAAATTTGAAGAAATTGACAACATTTCAAAAGTTGTCAAAATTGTTGTCATCTCATGGAAACTCACCTACAAAAGTTATTTCTAACATTCCAACATTGCCACCTAGACAAATTGGAAGCTACATATTTGTTTCAAAGGCTCCTTAATGTTGCAGAAAAACCCTGGAAGTGGACCCATTCGCCCATGGGTGAATGAGTCCCAGTTAGCCTTCGAAAACTCACTTTTGGTGATTGGTCAACACATTTGTGTCATTCTCAGATCTAGAAATTAATTTCTAGTTCCACTTATTTTGAGTTTAGTATTGTTGTTTCAACTGTTAGATTGCATTTTGGTGTTGATTTTCTATTTTTAGTTTTTCTCCCCAAAGTGTTGTTTGACCTTGACCCTCATCCTAACACAAAAAGGAAACCTTGAAGATTCTCACAAAGGGCTGATTCACCTAAGGGTTGTTAGTCAATTCTTTGTGAGGATCTCATTTCCTAATGAAATAAAGGAAAATAGGTCCCATAAGTGGTTCATCAATTCCATATTTGGTGAACCCACCTATTTTCAGTGTTTCATTTTGGTGAACCTGACATTTGAGCATTAATCTTTCTAATTTTGGATTCCATTTCAACCCTAGATCCAAGATTTTCATTCATTTGCATTGCATTGAATTAAATATCATTTAGGGTTTCTTAACTTGCATTAGTTTTCATCTCATTTGGGGTTTTAGGATTGCATTTTTGCATTCTTTAAAATCTAGAAAATACAAAAATTTCAATCATTTTGCAAAGCATTTAAATAACATTGCATGATCAGAAACTTAAAATACAAAATTGAATCAAATTTGCATTTCGAATTAGGTCTCCTAGTTTGTCATATACCACTATTTTGCATTTGCATTTAGACTTAATTTTATAGAAAACTGAAATTGTAACCACTTGTCTTAGTCCAAAATCTGAAAACCATAAGAATCAACTTAGAAATCTATAAATTCATTTTTCAAAACCTTGAACTAGGACCCATTCACCCATGGGAAAATGAGTCCCTAATTAGGGCATTTTCCTGCATTTTTGGGCATTAAAATCTTTGTTTTTATATTGTGTTCTATTGTTTTCAGTTTACTATTTTAGTTTGCAAAAAAATTGTTATCTCAAATTGTTCATATTAAGCTTCATTTGATAAATTCAGTGCATTTTGTGAATTCAAAATTGCATCTAAAGACATCATTTTCAATTTGTTACATAGAATAATCAAAAAATTATCTTGTTTAGAATCTAAAAATCACTTTTAAATATTTGCATTGCACTTTACATTCTACGGTATTTGATTGCATTTTTTCTATTATCCATTTTGGGTATACATTAGGTTTATGAAACTTGTATTATATTCACAACTTTGTGTCTTATTAGCAATATTGACTTGAGACGTAGTTCAAAACTCATGTCATCTTGTAATACATCATTCACTGTGGATCTTGGGCTTTCTAACTCTTTCACTCATAGTGTTGATACTAGTCAACCCACTATGGATCATAACTTTCATACCACATTTCCCATGACTTCCCTACCCACAACTAATGTGAATTATGTTGAAAAAATGGTTTCTAATGTTCCATAAGAGAACATAAGAAGGATAGATGAAGAATTAGAGAAATTGCAAAAAATTGTGACTTCTAAAAATATTGTTGGTAGTGCAATTCCTACTATAGATAACATGAGAAGAATACTTGAAAATGAACATGGAATAGAGATTATGTGAAGTCTAGCTCATATTATTGATAAACATGCTCCTACATTGACTAGTTGTGCTCAAGGTTTTGGGTATACTCAAAGTCAAGGTGGAAATTCAATTCCTCCTTCCACAACCCTTACCTCTATTCCTACATATACCAATTCTCATGTTACTACAACCATACAACCTACTAGCAATGTCAATACTTAGGTATTTCCACTAGGAACCCCCTTAGCTTTGTGCATTCAAATCTCATATCTCCTCATCCATCTCCCCTCAAAAACTTACAATCCACTTTCCCTCTGCATATGTACACAACCTCACCTTATTCACCTCCATCTCACAATACAAACAACGATCTAGTCCTTAACATAAATTTTGCAAAATGTCTCATCCCTCCAACAACAAATCGCCATACTAAACCAAAAAAACAATGGCCAAACTTCACAATACATTAAAACCAACCCACTATCCTTGGATATATTGAGAACACAAATGCTACAAGGTATAGAGGTTCCTAGGTTTGAGAAATATGGTGGGAAAGGAGATCATGTTAGCCATGTTTCTACATACACAACCTTATGTAGTGACTTCATTTTTGAAGATAAACTCTTGGCTAAACTCTTCACTAGATCCTTGAAAGATAATGCTTTAGAGTGTTTTTCCTCTTTATCAAATAATTTAATAAGTTCATTCGATGAACTTATTGATGTTTTCTACAACCACTTCCAAATACACATGGGTCCCAACATGACTGTAGTTGATTTAATGACATGTAAAAAAAGGAGGATGAAAAAGTAACTGATTTTATAGCATGATACAAAATTCTTTAATCACAAATAAATATTAAGATTCCTGATGTTGACCTTCAAAGAATGTTTATTTCCAATTTGTAAAAAAAAATCCAAGCTAAACTTGAGATGTTAAAATTTCCCTCTTTTACATGTAATTGTGTACCACCCTTCATGATTACCAAAATTTAGTTAGTAGTCATGAAGTAAAAACTCCCTCTAACCATCTTGAAAAATATGAATCCACACCTCAAACCAACTACCAACCTTTCAAAAAAAAAAAGAGGACTTTTTACAACTTAATCCCCCTCAACGAACTCAACATGTTGAGACCCAAGTGGTTGCTATAAAGACAACAAATCCATATGCCTTTGGGGATAGAAATAGACAATTTACCTCCTATTTGATACCCTTCATAACACCATGTTGTAACTCTTAAAAAATAATTTGATTTCCTTACCTCCTATTAGAGCTCCTAATCCTACTAAACCTTTACCTTCAAACTATAGACCAAATGCCTATTTTCATTTTCACCAATAAAATGGACATGATATGGAACATTACAAGCATCTTAAACATATCCTGCAAGACCTCATTGATTCTAATCATATTCAAATTGGTGGTGTTAATAATCAAGGTAATAAGTCTGTAGCTCCTCCTAACCAAAACTTGCAAATCTTTAACAATCCTATGCCAAATCACAACATTTCCTTTGTTAAAGCTAGTGAAACAAAGAATGATGTGATGAATGTTGACACAGATGATGATAACACAAAAGACAATGAGGAAAACTCTATAAAACCTATGGTTAGATTTATTGAAGTTAAACCTCGTAAGGGCCAAACAGATATATCCCTTGAAATTGCTTTCTCACAACATGACATAATTATACATGCACCCAATGGTCCTCTTTACATAGCTGGAAGAATCAATGGAAATCCTACTAATGTGATATTAATTGATCCCATCTGTGAAGAGAATGTGATCACTGAAGAATTCTTATTTTTGCATGAGCTTTACCAAGATACTTATGAAAAGATGAAAGCATGGATCAAAACACATAATGGTTTTACTTGACCTATGATAGGTTCGATAAATCTCCCTTTAAAATTTGGACTAAAAATATTACATGTCTCATTTTCCATCATCCCATCATCAGACCAATTTCATGTGAAGTTAGGCTATCCATGGTTTCGCTCCATGAATGTCCTCCTATTTGTTGTGCATAAATGTTTAAAGTTTCCATTTGGTAATGAGATATTTACTATACATCATAGTGCCTTTAATCCTATCTCTTCCCATTGGAATTTCTCATTGGATTTCCTTTGGCTTGAGCCTATAGAACCTATTAGGCCTCATGAAGATTTCTTTTTCAAATCCTATCAAAATTTTAAGGCAAAGCACATAATAGAGCTATCCCTTACCAATATGCCTCAACCCATGATTGAGCCTCCTATCCTTGATGAGACCATGATTGAGCCAAAAGCCCTTCCAAGTAACCAAGACCAACATATGACAATTACTTCACCTATTTCATATAAGAGACAATGAGATAACCAAATAAGTCTTGTTGTGCCTCCTAAAATTAAAAAAAAAACTATAAAGCTAAAGAGAAAGTGGTTGCACAACCTCCCATGGTTCCTTCCATTCCTCCCTTAAGGGAAGAAAATAAACTTATGGTTGATAAACTCTCCCTTACACAATCACAACTTGAAAATCAAACATAAATAAATAGAAATGCTAGAGAGCGTAGGTGTAGATGTCGTGCTATTGCTTGTTTGTTACAAACAAAAGAAGAAAAAAACAATAGAGAAAATCAAAATTTAAACTTGTCTCAAGAAATGCTTGATAATTCTTCACCTTCGTCACAACATAAACAACAACAAGCTTCTATGGATATTATCATTAGACCTCCCATTGTGATTAACTTGGATGATGATAATGAAATTGCTAAAATCAATGAACAAGTGCATAAAGAGTTAAATTTATCATTTTCCTCTTCCATGAGCTTAAATGTTGATCCTCCTAAAGAGAGTGTTCAACTTGGTGCTTGTCCTAGTTTGGAACTTGATGTTCTCCCTTTGGATAGTTGTTTTCCTTCCACATATACTAAACAAAATTTAATGGGGGAAATTGAAAAGAACAAAAAATAGATTGATGAGTTAATCTTGAGGTTGAACAATCTCGTCAGTTCAATTGTGGGAAGAAGCACACTTATGAATTCACTTCAAGCCATTTTAACACATTTATATGCAATCAACAAATAATTAATTGGTTGGACAGATAGGAGGAAGGCGTGTAGGAATTTTTACGCAGATAAATTATCATATAAAGAATTAAAAGATGAAAAAATTAGAAAATATGATTTGTGCTCACTATTCATTGACCCACGCACAAATGAAAATATTGACCTTAATACCAAGAGGTTTCCTATCCATTGGTTCCGCCACCAAGGGATTAGGAATGATTTTTGGGATAGGTGATGGATGGTTTTTGACTATCCACCATGCAACAATAATGAGGTCCCCCAATATTTCTTGAGGAAACTCTACTATGAGTTCATCCTCAAAAAAATCCCCAACTATTTTGATATTGTAAGGAAAGCAAAGGTGCAGAAACACTTTCTTAATGCTAATTATAAGAATGAAAACTTAAGGTTTAAATTTCAAATTAAAAATCATTAAATATGTACATTACTAGGAAATAGATAAGAACAAGTTTCACACAACACAAAATAGATACTAGATTTAACATGGGAAAACCCTTTTGGGAGAAAAACCCGCCACACCAAGAAAAAACACTTTGTATTATAGTGAACAAAAAGGTCCACATACAGAGTTACAGTTTCTTCCTTTCAGATGTCAATTCAGACACTCAATACATGCAACATTACAAACTTGATCTATCTCATTCTCTATCTCAGACTCACAACTCAACTCTCTTCGCTATTCCAATGCATTACACATTATAGCATTTTCTTTCCTTGAGATAAAATCACAATCCACCTGCATCACTAGACCCATATGGGAAACATACCAATTTGGTTCCCATTCATAACAGTAGACCAACCTTCACACAATAATTACCATATCGAGCCATGTCAAAGAGAAAAAATCCAACCTCTTGCCGATCTATTTGAGTCCCACTAATGCATGCATATCACAATACATTGTTGATCAAAATAGCCATGTCAAAGAGAGATTCTAGCTTCTCCCATCGATACACCAAGTTATCATCAATGTCTTCTTTGCTATCCATGTGTTCCCCATTATTGAGTTACCATGGCTTGAACCACCAATCACTTTCCTCCTGATAGCTTGGGTCCCACCACAGGTCATCGACATGTCAACCTTTTTCAAAGAGAGTTTCCCCAAAGTCTCACCAACAAGAATGGACAAGAATTCTTCAGGAATGTCTAAGAGACTTTTGTCAAAGTCACACTGACCAAACAAAGTCACATCAACAAGATCAGTCAAGACTTCTTCTAGATGTTGATGAGACATTTCACAAAGTCTCAGCAAACTCACAAAGTCACACTGACAAGAGTCTTCCATCCTACCATTGGCATCTTGAGGAGACATGACTCAATGTCCTAGTGATGTTGCAATGTCCCAATGATGAGTCATTCCATCGGCACATTGGATTCTCCATAGTCTCTAAGTCGGGGTTTTCCAAAACCTCATAACTCTCGACTTAAGGTTCTGAAGTTCCAAACTTCCACAACATTTTGATCACTAAGTCAGAGGTTTCAAGAATTCCAAAACCCATGACATGTAGATTCCAAAGTTCTAGTTCTCCACAACATCTTGACATTCAGGCCAATCAAAGAAAAAATGCTAAGTCTTTAAGGGAAGTTCCAAGCCAACAAGTTGAGGCACATTTTCCAACATGCTCCCACTTGACAAAGACTTACTAGCTCCTCCAATACTTGAGATTAATGAAATTCATAGGCCCCAAGGCCCATTGAATTGGCACACCACCTAAACTTGTCTATGCTCACTAGTTTTTTTAACACATCTGCAACATTATCTAGAGTATCAACTTTTTCAAGATTAACCTTTCCATCCTCCACCATATCCCATACAAAATGATATTGTACATCAATATGTTTCATCCTAGCATGGAAATTTGGATTTTTAACCAGAAAATAGCATTCTGACTATCACAAAAAAATGGTAATTTTCTCTGCATTGAACCCAATATCAGAACACAAACGTCTAAGAAAAATAGCTTCTTTGCAGGTGTGTGTTGCTGCCATATATTATGCTTCCATAGTAGATAAAGTGACTACAACCTACCGCTTTCTCATCTAACTAACTGCCCCACCATTTAACGTGAAGATGTATCCACTGATGGATCTTCTATTGTCAATGCCCCCTGCCTAATCAAAATCCACATAACCTTGAATTTTGATTGATCTCTATGATCCAATCGAGTTACCATGATAGCACAAAGCATACTGAGAGGTACCTTTTAAATATCTAAAAACTCTTTTCATAGCATCCCAGTGTGGTCTACCTGGATTTTCCATAAAACAAATAAGAAATCCCACTACTTGGGCAATGCCTAGCCTTACACAAACCATTGCATGCATTAAACTTTCAACTGCACTTGCATAAGGAACTTTGATAATGTCCTCCATCTCAATAGGATATTTTGGACAATCTTCAACAAATAGCTTCATTCCTTGCAACACTGGAACGATTAGAACTGTTTGCAATCAGTCATACCAAATCTCTCCAGGACAGTATTGATATGCTTACTCTGGCTGAGCCAAAGCTTTCTACTTCCTCTCTCCCTTTTTATTTCCATCCCTAAAATATACCTTGTTGCACAAAGATCTTTCATTTCAAACTTTGCAGACAACTAAGATTTTAGATCAGAAATCATAGTCTTACAATTTCCTATGAACAACTTGTCATCAACATATAAGGCAATAATAAGAACTTGGTCATTTTTAGTTTTTTAATACACACAATAATCAAATTTTAATCTTAAAAATCCCAATGAAAACACAAACATGTCAAACTTCTAATACCACATTCTAGGTGATTGTTTTAAACCATACAGAGATTTCTTTAACTTGCAAACTAGATTTTCTTTACCTTTTTCCACAAAGTGCTCAAGCTAGGACATATAAATTTCTTCTTCAAGATCTTCATGCATAAATGTTGTCTTCACGTCCATCTATTCAATCTCTACATTATATGTTGTTGTAAGTGACAAAATAAATCTGATAGATGTTAGCTTAGTTACAAGAGAAAATATTTCACCATAATCAATTCCCTCTATCTAGGAATAAATTTTTGCAACCAACCTAAATTTATACTTTTCAACACTGCCATCCAGACTGATTTTCTTCTTAAATACCCATTTACAACCAACAAGATTTCTACCTTCATGTAAGGGCACCAAATCCTAGGTTGCATTCTTTTTTTAGTGACGCCATTTCCTCATTCATGGCTTCCAACCAAGAATTTGAATCAGACATTTCAATTGCCTCTTTCACAGTCCTAGGCTCATCAGTGCTTGTAATCAAAGCATAGGCACAATTTACATCCAACATGGAAAAACCATACCTTTTAGGTTGTCGCCTTTCATGTGTAGACCTCCTCAAAGGTTGAGGCTGAGGTTGTGGTTCTTCTTCATCAGAAATCTCAGAGCTGCTAGAACTCTCCTCAATTTTAGGTACACTTCATAGTTCCTCTTTATCTAGAGTTTGAGGAATTTCAACTACTTTTTCTTTCTTTTCTTCTTTCATCTCTGACTACAGATCTACTAAAGAAGGTTTTAGCTCATGAAAAACTACAATTTTGTTGTATACAATCTTTTTAGTCACAAGATTCGAAAGCTTGTACCCTTTCATACCAATGTCGTAGCCCATGAAGATACATTTTACAACTTTATTTTCCAATTTATATCTTTTCTCATTTGGCACATAAACATATGCTTCACAACCAAAGAATCTTATATGTCTTAAAGACGGCTTCTTACCAAACCAAGCTTCCATAGGACTTTTTTCAACAAGTGTTGAAGAGGGAGATCAATTTATAAAATAACATGTTGTAGCCACAGCCTAAGCCCATAACTTCTGCTCCAGGCCAACATTACTCAACATACTTCTTGCCTTTTCCATCAGCATCCTGTTTAACCTTTCAAAAAATCCATTTTGTTGTGGAGTGTAAGGTGTTTTCTTATGCCTCTTTATTCCATGGTCTTTGCAATACCTTTCGAAATATGCAGAACAAAACTCTCCACCATTATTTGTCCTCAAGATTTAATTTTTCTTCCAGTCTGATTTTCAATCAAGTTTTTAAACTCTTTAAATTGACTTAACACTACTAATTTACTTTTTAGGAAATACACAAATTCCCTTCTCAAATAATCATCAATAAAAGAAACATAATATCTTGATTTCGATAACAAAGGAACATTTACTAGACCAAAAACATTAGAATGAATATAATTTAGAACACCAGAAGATTTATGAGGACTAGAATAAAATGCAACACAATGTTGTTTTCCATATATACAATGTTCACAGTAATCGAACTCAAGGTTACAGTCATCAAGCCCTTCAACTAGGGTTTTTTTTTCAAATCTTTTAAACCTTTCTCACCAATGTGGTCAAGCCTTTGATGCCAGAGCATGGTCTTTTTTGTAGGAAGTTTCACCTCCAAGGAATTCACCCCCAGAGGAACTTCAGTCTCCTCTATCTCGAGCAACCTTGCTTGACTTTTTAGAGACATTGTTGCATTGAACTGCATGTGTGTCTAGCTTGTACAAAGTACCAATCCAAGCACCCCTAACCAGCACCATCAAGCCTCTTTTCATTTTGCAGCCACCATTCGAAAAAGAAACTTGTACACTATCATCATTCAGCTTGCTAATATAAAGTAAATTTTGAGCCAGACTTGGTATGTGCATTATGCCATCAATTCCTTTGATTCTTTTGTCAAGAAATTGAATTCTGACTCTTCCACGACCAACAATTTCTAGAGATGAGTCACTTGCCAGATACACCTTTCCACCAGCATATGTTTCGTACTTTGCAAACCAATCTCTGTGAGATGTCATATGAAAAGATGCACCTGAGTCAATCAACAAGACATCATCTGATTCCTGAGTCATCAAGGATGCAATGAAGGCATCTGCATCACTCTAAGAAGAATCATTATTTGAAGAATTTTTTTTCTTCTTCTTCTTTTTCTCCTCATTGCAATCCTTATGAACATAACTAAGCTACCCACAATTCCAACATTTCAACTTGGACTTCTTTCCAGGAGACTTTGATCTCCCTTCATTCTTTGATTTAGACTTATTCTCCTTCTTCTTTCCTTTCTCCTTCGATCTTCCTTGAATAGCAAGAGCCTCCTTTTCCATCTCAGAAGATTTCCTTCGCATATCTTATGATAGCAATGAAGCAACCACATCTTCCATTTTGAAAGTTCTTGTCGTGCTCCCAATCGCCATCACTAAATGATCCCAAGAGTCCGGAAAAGAATATAAAAAGAGCATACAATGATCCTCATCATCTATCTTCACACCTCCATATGTTAACTGAGAAATGAGCATATTAAACATATTCATATGATCAGCCACATACACACCTTCCTCTATTTTCAAAGAGTACAACTTCTTCCTCAAGAATAACTTATTCACTAAGGACTTACCCTGATAAATATCTCCAAGTTTCTTCCACAAAGAAGATGTAGACTTCTCTTCATGAACGTTTAGGAGAAAAGAGTATGCTAGACATAGTCTTATCAACCCTTTGGATTTTCTATCTGTGAGGTCCCATTCTTCTTGCTTCATGCCTAAAGGTTTCGTTCCAGACACAGAAATCCAGAGATCTCTATCTACCAATAGGTCTTCCATTTTGAGTTTCCACAACTCAAAATTTCCACCATTGAATTTTTTAATTTATATCTTCTCTAATGTTCTTGCCATCTTAATTTGCAATTGAAATTACCATAATCCTCTACAAGACTCCTACTTTAGAATTGGCACTAAAAAACCCATCCAACCACCCAAAAGGATAACATAACTGACCAGTCTCTAATACCACTTGTAAGGAAAGTAGAGGTGTGGAAACACTTTCCTAATGCTAATTCTAAGAAGAGAATGGAAACATAAGGTTCAAATTTCAAATTACAACTCATTAAAGATGCACATTACCAGGAAACAAATAAGAAAAAATTTCACACAACACATAATAGACACTAGATTTAACATGGGAAAACCCTTTCGCGAGAAAAACCCACCACATCAAGAAATTACAGTGAACAAAAAGGTCCATATATAGAGTTACAATTTCTTCCTTTCAAATGTCAATTCAGACACTCAATATAGGAAGTATTACAAACTCGATCTATCTTAGTCTCTATCTTAGACTCACAACTCAAATCTCTTCACTATTCCAATGTATTACACATTATAACATTTTTTTTCCTTGAGAGAACATAACAATCCACCTGCATCACCGAACCCATATGGGAAACATACCAATTTTGTTCCCATTTGTAACAGTAGACCAACTGCCACACAAAAGTTACCATATTGGGCTATATGTCAAAGTGAAAAACTCCAATCTCTTTCTGATTTGTTCGAGTCTCACCAATGTGTGCATACCATAATACATTGTTTGTCAAAACAACCATGTCAAAGAGAGATTCCAGCTTCTCCCAGTGATACACCAAGGTCTCATCGATGTATGCTTTACCATCCATGTGGTCGCCATTGTCGAGTTGGCATGGCTTGAACCACCAATTGCTTTCCTCTTGATAGCTTGGGTCCCACCATAGGTCATCGACATGACAACCTTTGTCGAAGAGAGTTACCGCAAAGTCTCACCAAACACCCCAAGTCTCATTGACAAGAACAAACAAGACTTCTTCAAGAATGTCTAAGAGACTTTTGTCAAAGTCACACCAACAAGCCGAAGTCACATCAACAAGATCAGTCAAGACTTCTTTTGGATGTTGATGAGACATTTCACAAAGTCTCAAAAAAATAACGTCACACCAACAAGAGTCTTCCAGCCTACCATTGGCATGTTGAGGAGACATGACTCAATGTCCTAGCAATGTCACAATGTCTGAATGATGAGTCATTCCATCAACACATCAACTTCTTCGTAATCACTAAGTTAGGGTTTTCCAAAACCTCATAACTCCTGACTTAAGGTTTTGAAGTTCCAAACTTTTACAACATCATGATCACTAGTTTCAAGAATCCCAAAACCCACGACATGTAGGTTCTAAAGTTCTAGTTCTTTGTGACATCATGACATTCATTCCAATCAAAGAAAAAAGGCCAATTCTTTAAGGGAAGTTCCAAGCTAGCAAGTTGAGGCACATTTTCCAACAGATATGGGGGAATTTTAGGGGAGAATTTGAGGGTCGGCACAAAATAGACCAAGTGCACATTAGGATCCTTAGTGGCAAGGGAGATGAGCACTCACTAGGTTGGGTTATGAGAACATCGTTATCCCTTCCAATGTGAAGGGGAGTGTCGAGCTCGACACTTTGCAGTTTATCAGCTCTTTGAACCAGAGTATTATCTAGCATGTCAATCTTGTAGTACAACGCCATTGAGGGGAGAGTTCAAGGGGTAGGCTTCCACCCCATTCTTGTTAGGTTTGTGGGTCATCATTTACATATTACCCCACAACCAATCAAGAGGTTGTTATGTAGGATACGTCTACAACTACAAAGTTGGCAATGGCAGATGACATTTTGAATGAGGATTTCAACATCGATACTCAGGTAAATGTTAGCATGTTCAATGAATTTAATTTATTAAATTTTATTTTTTAAATGTGAGATCATTTAGTTTAATGATTGTAACAAAATTTCACCTGGGGTCACAGTGTTGATACTAGATACACCAACCCTCCACCTATTTATTACTCCACTGTATCTACCATTGAGGTATGTAACTAGTGAACAATTATAAATTTTGCATGTGAATATCACTGTTATATGAATGGTATTATAATATCTGATTTTGGATGTTGAATAGGCTAATATTGGAGGCTTCACAGGAACACCTTCCAGTGCCAGTGGGGTTGTACAAACATTCACACAGGTAATAGAATAAAGAGTTTAACTAATGAATTGTACTTAATAGATTTGTGTAGTTTATATTCATATTGTTGCTTACATTAAATTGTACATCTTTCAAACTCAAAGCATTACTTCACATTGCATAACTAATAACTAGATTTTGATAGATGACAAAATTTCACTTACAATATAGTTGTTTAGAAAGTCAACATAAGCAGTGATACAATTACTTCACATAGCATAAGTAATAACTAGGAGCAGCTGCCAATTGCATTTGCTTGTCATGGCATTCCATGAGACCACTTTTTATTTAGGCATTTTTTCAAACAATTCATTGTATTGTCTATGCTATGGATTCTTGGAAAAAATCTATGAAAAAATAATAGTAAGCAATAGCATAGACAAGGCAATGAGTTGTTTGAAAAAATGCCTCAAAGAAATACTGTCTCATGGTGATGTCCATCACCATGAGACCACATTTCTTTGAGGCATTTTTCAAATAGCTCACTATCTTCTCTATGCTACCACATTTTCCATACATGTGTACCAAAGCATTTTATCGAATAGTTCACTTCCTTGCTGCTATGGCTAAAATCCTAAAAAAGGTGCTTTCCAACAAACTATGGATGCTTGGAAAAAATCCATCAAAGCATAATAGTAAGTAATAGCATAGACAAGGCAATGAGTAGTTTGAAAAAATGCCTCAAAGAAATGTGGTCTCATGGTGATGGAATGGTATTCCATCACCATGAGACCACATTTCTTCAAGGAATTTTTTTCAAACTACTCACTGCCTTAAGAATAGAAACCAAGCCATTAGCCAAAATTCCCCTCCAAATTCTTTTCAAGGTCCTCATCCTAATCCTCAATTTACCAATCCATGGAACCTTCCACCTCTTATTCCACTTGTTCATATCCCCACCCCTCCCTCTTCATGCCATGATCACCCTCCATATCATAACCAAGACCACAATATACCATCAACCCCATCCCAACATAATACCATAGAGAAGGAAATGAACTATTTGAAAAAATTCCTCAAATAAATGTGGTCTCATGGTGATGGAATGCCATGACACATTTTTTTTTCATGGAATTCCATCACCATGAGACCACATTTCATTGAGGCATTTTTTCAAATAGTGCATTGCCTTCTCTAAACTACCACATTTTTCATACATGTCTACCAAAGTATTTTATCAAATGATTCACCACCTTGCTACTACGGATAAAAGCCAAAACAGGTGCTTTCAAACAAGCTATGGATAGGAAAAATAGTAACATGATAGTAAGAAATATATAGTTCAATAAGTACTCAAAAAAAATTGTTCATTATCTCATACATTCTAAGGCATGACATGCATCACTATTGTAGTTTTCATGATTGAATAATTTGTTGTTTTATTTTCAGATGTTGCATGCAAAAACACCTCCAAATGTTCATAGGGCAATGGAGCTTGGTGTTTCTTCTGCTATAGACTCGTCGATGCCTCTCACGAGGGTATCGGGCATATTACTAAATTTCAATTTTCATTCATTTTTATAGCTATTAGTTAGTGAAAAATCAAACCATTATTGATTTGTAGTTTAATTTCTCTTTGGATAGTTTCTATAGGGATTCAACATGCCATAGCATGGGAATGCAAATAGTTCCCTTGAGGAGAGTGATCATCTAGAGGCACTAAGTGATTACTTTGTTAAATATATCATTTTTTATAATGTAATTCTATATATTCATGTCTTTACTTGTTATTGTAACATGTAAGGCTTGATTGGGAACTAAACCTTAGGAGGAGCACCAAGAGCAATCCTTGACCTTAGAGTAAACAAGTGACATACTTATTGCCATCCGACTGACCAAAAAAGGGCAAGAGTTTGTTTCAAGAGCCTAGAGGGAAATGACTTTTGATTCCATGGCCCTTTGTTGTATGCCTATATGGCATTTTTGGACATATTTTTTATTGCATATATTTGACATTGTATGCCTATATGGCATTCTTGTAAGCCTATATGTCTATTTTGTATATATTTTATACTTACATGTCAACATATATTGATGTATGCCTACATGGCTATTTGGTTAATACAATTTTTTTTATCGATGGTTTCCATATTTGCATTATAAATCCATGGTTCAATAGATATGAGTTACATGTATTCAAGTGTATACTTTACAACTTATGTGTATACCTTGTGACTTACATGTATTCCAATGTATACTTTGTGACTTACGTGTTTTCATGCGTATACCTTGTATTCATGCATATACTTTGTATTAATGTGTATACTATGTATTCATGTGTATACTTCAAGGCTTACATGTATTTGAGTGTGTGCACTTCACTTATTCACGTGTATACTTATTAATTAGTTAGCCCTAGCATTTCTCATTGCTATCCTTCATGGTTTGTCTTGAATATATATTGATTTATGCTAAACAACTTCAATATTTCCAAAAGTGATTCTCTAATGATTTATCATTTACTTATGTGCTAATTTAATATGGAATCCAAAGAAGAATTTAAAATGGATAAAGCTAGGAGGAGAGGGAAGATAGATATTTATAGTGTAGCCTATTGTGCCTTCTCTATACAAACCTTTAATGGCTCTTGTATGCTTTGTTATTCCATTTTCTACTTTTCATATCATTTTCATAGGTGGATCATCACTTCTCTCATTTTTTTCCTTCTCCTATTCTAGGTCCTCACCTTCACTTGTGGTATTCTAAAATAAGATCTAGTTTGTGGTGGGCACCTACTAAGATTCAAAGGAGTCATTAGTTTTCCCCTTAGTTGTCTTGGGTGATTTTATTATTTCTTGGCCAGTTACAATGTATTTGATAGTTAATTTTGTGGATATGAAACGTCTCATTCTTTGCAGTAGGACATTTTAGGTAGATTCCTCTTCAATAAGAACTAGAGTTAATTTTTTCTTTTGTTTTCTTTGAAATACTCATTGGAGTGGGTTAGGATACTTTTAAATGAAATATATGCTTGAGTAGATGCATAGGTTGTGAATTTTTCTAGCACCAAATCTACCTATGTAATTAGCTACTTGGTTTGGAAACTTGGAGCTTTTTATTTTTACTCCTTTTTCATCACCAAATGTTATTATTGTTATTTCACTTACTTGGATTTGAGGATTTTTTGGAGTGAAGGAAGTGGTAGGATTGAAATGATCCTTCTCATACATGTCATCCCATTTATTACCCAAGGAAAAGTGAATTGGTTTGTCCACCGTGTGTCCAAATTCTTGACCATATTTTCACCAATTACTTATTCTATATTCACGCCAACCTAGCTTCTTCAAAGAATACATTTTTTAATTATAGGTGATATGCAAAAAAATTCTTCTAGAACGTTTGATATGATTGTGAAGGAGTAGGAATAGGGGTTGTAATATCTCATGTATCAACATATATTTATACATCTTCTTTGGGCTAGTTTTAGCTTCTACTTATGGTCGAGGCTCTAGTGTGAACTTATTAATGTCACTGTTCATGATTCTCTTTAGCTAGGGCATAAGCCACCATGTGGGCTCATATTTCAATTGAACTATGATTAGGTTTAGCTCTAAATCTTTCAATTTTTTTTCTAGAATATTGAAAATTTCCTCTTTATAATAACCATATTGTTGTAAGGGCAAGGAGGATAATTAAAAAATGTATTTCCCTTGCTAGACTTGAGGATGATCATACAAGATTTTAAGAGTCATGTAGCCTTCTCATTTATGATTAGAGCCATAATAGGACTAAGAAAGTTACCTAAATACTAATATTAATAATAAACAATTCAATGTAAGTATGATATCCATAGTAATTGGATCATATGCGTTTGGTGTGGAAAACTTAGACTTGTCAAATTTTGTAGGAATCTTTCTCTTTTCTATTTTTTGCATGCCATCATAAGGGATCGAGTCGGTTGAATGTAGCTCAAAATGATTGGGCATGTTTGGGTAGGAAAGAGGACCATTCCTAGAATATACATACCCATTTGGATGTGTTGGAATAGTTCATTTGGTTGTATGAGTTGTAAAACAAAACTTGCACCACTTTGCAACTTTACACTACTTGCATTTAACAACTTTTTCCTCAACTGAAAAGTCATCACCATGGGAAAACGCCTCTGACATAGAAAAAATTGAGAGAGGTTATTGTAGAGGGGACCAATGAGATCTCATAGCCTCAAATGGAGAGTTTTTAAGCATCATGGTTTCTAAGTAATGGCCTATCAAAGATTGTAGCCATTTTTCATTTTGGACTCTTAAGGGATCAAGCCGGTTGAACGTAGCTTAGATTGATTGGGCACGCTTGGCTATGAAAGAGTACCATGCCTAGCATTAAGGTACCCATGCAGATGTGTTGGAACAGTCTGTTTGGTCATACAAGTTGTAGAATGAAAGTTGCACCACTTTGCAACTTTACATTGCTTGCATTTGACAACTTTTTCCTCAATTGAAAAGTCGTCACCATGGGAAAACACCTCTGAGATAGAAAAAACCAAGATATTTTATTGTAGAGGGTCCCAATGTGATCCCATAGCCACATATAGAGAGTTTGTAAGCATCATGATTTTTGAGTAATAGCTTGTCAAAGATTGCAACCATTTTTCACTTTGGACTCTTAAGGGATCAAGCCGATTGAGTGCAGTTCATAGTGATTAGGTATGTTTGGGTGTGAAAGAGGACCATTCCTAGAATGAATGTACCCATTTGGATGTGTTGGAATAGTCTATTTGGTTGTATGAATTGTAGAATGAAAGTTGCACTACTTTGCAACTTTACACTGCTTGCATTTGACAACTTTTTCCTCAACTAAAAAGTTATCACCATGGAAAAAATGACTTCAAGATAGAAAAATCCAAGATAATATATTGTAGAAGGTCTCAACATGATCTCATGGCCTTAGACGGAGAGTTTGTAAGCATCACAGTTTTTGACTAATAGCCTATCAAAGATTGCAATCATTTTGCACTTTGGACTCTTAAGGGATCAAGTTGGTTGAACATAGCTCAGAGTGATTTAGCATGTTTGGGAAAAAAATAGGACCATTCTTACTGTAAATGTACCCATATGGACATGTTGGAATAGTCTATTTAGTCACACGAATTGTAAAACAAAAGTTGCACCACTTTGCAACTTTACACTGCTTGCATTTGACAACTTTTTTCTCAACTGAAAAGTCATTGACACAGGAAAATGACTCCAAGATAGAAAAAATTGAGAGAGGTTATTGTAGAGGGGCCCAACTTGATCCCATGGCCTCAAAAAAATAGTTTTTAAGCATCAAGATATTTGACAAATAGCCTATTGAAGATTACAACCATTTTTCACTTTGGACTCTTAAGGGATCGAGTCGGTTGAATGTAGCTCAAAGTGATTCGACATGTTTGGTTGTGAAAGAGCACCATGCATAGGTGTAAATGTACCCATCCAGATGTGTTGGAATGGTATGTTTGGTCATACGAGTTACAGTATGAAAGTTGCACTACTTTGTAACTTTACATTGCTTGCATTTTACACTTTTTCCATCAAGTGAAAAATAGACACTGTGAGAAAATGACTCCAAGATAACAAAAAAAGAGAGAGGTTATAGTAGAGGGACCCTACATGATCCCAATTCCTCAGATGGAATGCCCGTAAGGGACACAATCTCTGAGTAATAGGTTGTCAAAAATTGCTGCCCTTTTGCAATTTGGACTCTTAAGAGATTACAATGTGTGAATGTAGCTTGGACTGATTCGACATGTTTGGGTGAAAAAATGGACCATTCCTAACCTAAACATACCCATACAAACATGTTTGAACTATCGGTTCGATCATATGAGTTACAGAACAAAAGTTGCACCCTTTTGCAACTTTGCACTACATGCATGTGACACTTTTTCCATCAAGTGAATATTATAGTCAGAGGAATATGAAAATATTTGATGATTCATCTGCAAGCTTAGATCTATATGTGGAACATAGGAGGGAAGAATCAAATGGTTTTACAAATAAAAATGCTAAAGCTCAGGATCATGACTAGAATAAGGGATGTTGAAGATCAAATGTCAAAACAAAGAACTAAAGATAATTGCATTATTTTTTCATCTCCTTCACTGGCTAGCTAGAATTCTTTGAAATATTTGCATGCCTCTAATGAAGGATGATCTATACAAAGATTCCAAAATGAGACCTCGAGGTAGTTTATACAAATATTTAAAGAGACAATAGGGTATTTGCAGATGAAATATTGTAAAGTAGAGATTAGAAAGGCAATGAACTACAGACACAAGTATATGATAGTCAAAATTTGAAGTGGTATTCATTTATTTTTTATGTAATTATGCAATTCAACATTTTTCATCAATCATTATAAATATGTTCATTTCTATTCTATTTGTTGTTACCAAATGAATTTATACTACTTTTTCATCAGAACTATTTTTTTGGTTTCAAAATTTTAGTAAATATCATTACAAATGTTTGAGGGCAGCAATAAATCCTTACCTGGGAACTAGATCCCAAACTCAATTACAAATGTTTGAGGGTAGCCATGAATTTTTAGTTGCAAGAGGATAGATTGTAGATCTAAAAGGTAAAGCCACAAAACATGGACATCAAGAAATATGATAGGTCTAGGGTAGTAAGAAATATGATAGGTGGTAGTAGGGAACATGATAGGTGGTGGGGAGAATACATTAATATCAAAATTCTAATACTCTAACTATAAGAAAACAATAGAAGTAGATCCTAGGGTCATACACTCTAACTATCAACTAGAATACATTAACATCAAAATAAACATTAAAAACACAGAGATAGAAATAGGATGACAATTATTGTGATCAATTCACTTAATTCTTCAAAAAAATCACTCAAATCGAGTATCTTTGGTTTTTTGGATATTTTAAACTTCCCTTTCTTTCACCAACCCTTATTAAGTCAATGTGGTTTTATCTCAATCATTACATCTCAGGCGTGGGCATAGGTATGAGGTAATTCTGGTATTGTTTAAAGTATCTTAAGAGAATGATCTATGACTCCATAACAAACCTTGATGGGTGTCATAAAAGGGAGTAGCATGTTGTTGAGATTTAAACATATGGGAACCATTTTTGAAACCATTGATCCCAACTAATCAACCACGCTAGGGTTTCTAGGTTTTCTTCTTCTATTCATAGTTCAATCATATCAATTGCTTCGATAGTTTCATTAGAGGAAAATATCATGAGCAATCTATAGGGAAGATTTTAAAAATACAGACTCTTAGAGATTGAGGAACACCACCTTTCACCAAAGATATGACAACTATGAAACAATAATGAAGAAGACAAGTTGCATAGGAGGTGGCAGGGATAAAAGAGTCACAATCATTTCAAAAAGAGATAGATCAAGACAAGGCATGATTTATGAAAATGCTCATCAATATATGATAATAGTCTATTGGAAAATGGAAATACAGAGGAAGCAAATTCTAAGATTAAAGAGATAGATTAATGAATGAAAAAGAATAAATGGTCACTTGAGGGCTTGCAAGAAACAAAGGTAAAGTGTGAAGAGCCCATAGTCAAATGGTGTTAAAGTCATAAAAGAAGGGAGTGTTCCTTTGATTCTACATCTTTCAAATGATCATGCTCTTCATGGATAGTATAAAAATGAGGGGAAACAATATCCCTTTATGACTATGAAATCTTGAAGAGGGTAGCAAGACAACAAGGGAAAATATGGGAACACACTTGATGGATAAGATGATAGTAAAAAGAACAAAAATAGTGCCACAAAAAGAGAAACAATACAAATGGATGAAATGATTAGACACATACAAATGGAAATGAATACATATAAAACCACATTTTTGAAGATATCAAAGCATGACAAAAATTCATACAACATTTCCTATCTATAATGTTTATAGCTCTCCACTTCTTCAACACGATAGAATGGAAGAGCAAGTAAATATCAAAATAAAGACTTCAAGTTAAAGAAATTAAGAAGTAGAGCATTGACATAAGTAAAATGTATATGTGAAAGACACATAGCTTGGTCAACACTAGAAGAAATTTGATACATCACCATGAAATTGGCAAGGTAGTGGGTTGTTTGAAAAATTGGTACAAGAAATGGGGTCTCATTGTGATGTAGGTAGTGGGTTGTTTGAAAAATTGGTCCAAGTTAGTGGGTTGTTTGACCCTATTTCTTGGACCAATTTTTCAAATAGCCCACAACATACGTCACCATGATACCCCATTTCTTGGACCAATTTTTCAAACAACCCACTACCTTGCCAATTTTACTGAATTGGCAAGCTAGTTGGCCTGCTAGCTTGTCTATGATATGCATTGAACCAAAACATATAATTTTCCCAATATTCATATGTAAACTTGGAACCAAAACATATGTAAAATTGAAATATAAAAATGAAAGGTCTAACTATCAACTAATCTTGATGTGAATACTCTAAATTTTAATAGAAATTAAAGTGTATACTTACAAATTAATAAGAACCAATGTGCATACTTACAAATTAATCTGATGAACCATCTGGATCTTCTCTACTCTTTATTGTGTCAAATATTTCCTCATGGTTAGACTCACGTACCTTCCACAAGGTCTTGTTCAAAGGTCTACCCCCAACCCTAACCCTTAAACCCTCTATAGTGTAGAAAAATGTATCCCTTTACATTTCCATACTTGTTTGGAGCCACCTTATTTAAATTTATGCTTCTTTATGCCTTAAACAGTCTTATTTTGCATCCATAAGCCCACTCCTTTATTAATTAAATAATTTTTAATTATTTAATTAATTAATTTTTTCTCTTTATTCTTCGGCCCTTGATTAATTACGTCACTAAAAGCCTCTTTTCCTCTATAATTAAATAAACTCCTATTTATTTAATTTATTTATTTTCCTTCTATAATTAAATAATTATTCCAATTATTTAATTATTCATTACCCTTTTCTTCTATAATTAAATAAATATTATTTATTTAATTACTTCCTACTTTCCCTCCAATATTAAATAATTATTTTTAATTATTTAATATTTTGTCCTTTTACCCCATTTTTGAATTAAATATAATTTGTATTCAAAAGTTAGATTTTCCCTCTTCTTCTATAATTAAATAATTATTTCAATTATTTAATTATTCATTACCCTTTTCTTCTATAATTAAATAAATCTTATTTATTTAATTATTTCCCACTTTCCCTCCAATATTAAATAATTATTTTTAATTATTTAATATTTTGTTATTTTCCCCCACTTTTGAATTAAATATTATTTTAATTCAAAAGTTAGCTTTTCCCTCTTCTTCTATAATTAAATAAATATTATTTATTTAATTATTTCTCACTTTCCCTCCAATATTAAATAATTATTTTTAATTATTTAATATTATGTCCTTTTCCCCCACTTTTGAATTAAATATTATATTAATTCAAAAGTTAGTTTTTCCCTCTTCTTCTATGATTAAATAATTATTTCAATTATTTAATTCATTAGCCTTTTCTCTCTATAATTAAATAACTATTATATTTATTTAATTATTTATCCTTCTTTCATCTCCCCAATTCTTTCCCTCTCCATTAAATAAATATTTTTAATTATTTAATGTTTAACACTCGACCTTTCCTCTATAATTAAATAATTATTTTCAATTATTTAATTATTTGTTCTCACCTTTCTTTTTAAATAAATAAAATCAATATTTTATTTATTTCTCCTATGTTGACCACTAAAATTAAATACCTTTTAATTTAATTTCAGCTCCTTGACCCATGTCTTTCTTCTCTCAATTAACCTCCACCCTTGATTAAATTATTTTCTAATTTAATTTCAGCCCTTGATCACAATCCCTGTTCTAGCCACTCACTTAGCTCTCCTTTATAAAAGGAGACCTTTTATCCTCATTTGAAAACACACAACAAGAAGATGAACACACAAAATGAAGAGCATCTTCAAGAGCATTATCAAGGAATTCAATGGAAGATTATCAAAGTCTCATTGTAGCATTTAAGGATCCATTATCATGTTGAAGACATGTTGATAGAGAAATCATGTTGATGTAGCATTCAAGATCACTTCAAGTATTTCAAGATATCATCTTCATGATCAAGAGTCACATCCATGGATATTTCTACCTACTAATTTCATTCCAAGGTTTCAATATTGGTATGTTAAGTTGTGACATTGTTATGTTCACTCGTCATTCCTTCAATTACATGTTTCAATTCATTATCAAGTTTGATTACTAAAATGGGGTTTGACCAGGGCAAACCCCTATCCCCTAACAATCAACATTTTCTTCTCTATGATGTGTGATTTGTAGGTTTTAGGTTGAAGATTTATGAAGAGAAAGATTTGAAAAAGTAGCTTTGGTGATTCGTACATATCATTCTTACCTCTCATAAATATGGTTTTTGACTATAGGTATGGTTAGGAATTAGATAAACACCCCATATTACTCATATTTGAATTAAAAATAGAGAATTAGTCATCTCCATTTAGAAGATTCAAATTTTCTATGTTTCACCCTCTACCCTCTATCCTCAACCCTTAAACCCTAAACCCCTCAACCCCTATACCCTCTACCCAATACATTGGACCCTCAACCCTTAAACCCTAAACCCTAAAACCCTCTACCCTCTACCCTCAACACTCAACCCTCAACCCTATACCCTCTACCCTTAAACTATTAAACCATTAAAATATCTACCATCAACCCTAAACCCTCTACCCTCAACCATCAACCCTTAAACTCTCTACCCTCTACCCTCTACCCTCAACCCTAATCCCTCAACCCTCAACCCCTATATCCTATAACCTATACATTGGACCCTCAAACCTATACCCTCAACCCTCTACCCTCAACATTAAACCCTCAACCCTCAACCCTTAAACCCTAAACCCTTAAAACCTCTACCCTCTACCCTTAACCCAATACCCTCTACCCTCAACCATGAACACTAAACCCTATACCCTCTACCCTTAAACCCTTAAACTCTCTACCCTCAACCTTCAACCATTAAAATCTAAACCCTTAAACCCTCTACCCTCAACCAAATAACCTCTACCCTCAACCCTAACCCCTCAACCCTATACCCTCTATCCTCTACATTAAACCCTCAACCCTCAATCCTTAAACACTCTACCCTCTACCCTTAACCCAATACCCTCTACCCTCAACCCTCATCTCTCAACCCTATACCATCTACCCTTAAACCCTTAAAATCTCTACCCTTAACCCTACACCCTCTACCCTCAACCCTTAAAACATAAACCTTTAAACCCTCTACCCTCTACCCTCAACCCAATACCATCTACCCTCAACCCTAATCCCTCAACCCTCAACCCTTAAACCCTAAACTTCAACCTCTATACCCTCTACCCTACACGTTGGACCTTCAACCCTAATCCCTCAACCCTATATGCTCAACCCTCTACCCTCAACCTTAAACCCTCAACCCTCAACCCTCAACCCTTAAACCCTTAAACCCTCTACCCTCTACCCTCTACCCTTAACCTAATACCCTCTACCCTCAACCCTCAACCCTCTACCATCTAACCTCAAACACTCAACCCTTAAACCCTAAAACCTCTAACCATACATTGGACCCTCAACCCTAATCCATCAACCCTATACCCTCAACCCTCTACCCTCAACCTTAAACTCTCAACCCTCAACCCTTAAACCCTAAACCCTTAAACCCTCTACCCTCAACCCTCAAACCTCAACTCTATACACTCTACCCTTAAACCCTTAAAATATCTACCACCAACCCTAAACCCTCTACCCTCAACCCTCAACCCTCAACCCTTAAAACATAAACCCTTAAACCCTCTACTCTCAACCCTCAACCCAATACCCTCTACCCTCAACCCTAATCCCTCAACCCTCAACCCTTAAACCCTAAACCCTCAACCTCTATACCCTCTAGCCTATACATTGGACCCTCAACCCTAATCCCATAAACCCTATACCCTCAACCCTCTACCCTCAACCTTAAGCCTTCAACCCTCAACCTTTAAACCCCAAACCCTTAAATCCTTTACCCTCTACACTCAACCCTAAACCCTAAACCCTATACCCTCTACCCTTAAAATTTCTACCCTCAACCCTAAATCCTCTACCCTCAACCCGCAACCCTTAAAACCTAAACCATTAAACCCTCTACCCTCTACCCTCTACCCTAATCCCTCAACCCTCTACCCTCAATACTCAGCCCTTAAACCCCTCTACCCTTCACACAATACCATCTACCCTCAACCCTCAACCCTATACCCTCTACCCTAAAACCCTTAAACTATATATCATCAACCCTAAACCCTCAACCCTCAACCCTTAAATCATATACCCTCTACCCTTTACCCAATACCCTCTACCCCCAACCCTAATCCCTCAACCCTCAACCATTAAACCGTAAACCCTCAACCCATATACCCTCTACCCTACACATTTTACCCTCAATTCTAATCCCTCAACTTTCAACCCTCAACCTTAAACCCTCAACCCTCAACCCTTAAACCCTAAACCCTTAAACCCTCTACCCTCTACCCTAAATCCTCAACCATATACCCTCTACCCTTAAACTCTCTACCATCAACTCTAAACCCTCAACCCTCAACCCTTAAAAACTAAAATCTTAAACCCTCTACCATCTACCCTTAACCCTAATCCCTCAACCCTATGCCCTCAACCCTCAACCCTTTAACCATCAACCTTATAGGTCATCAAACCTATACCATCAATTCTCAATGTTGTACCCTATACATTGAATCCTCAACACTAATATCTCTATGTCCTTCCCTCCTCTTCTCTCCTCCTCTCTATCTCACTTCTCCCTCCATATCTCCCTCCCTCCATCCCTCCCTCTCTACCCCAATCCCTCAACCCTATACCCTCAACCCTAAATCCCTAAACCCTCAAATTTCAACCCTTAATCCCTCAACCCTTAAACGCTAATCCCTCAACCCTCAACCCTTAAACCCTAATCCCTCAACCCTTAAGCCCTTAAACCCTCTACCCTCTACCCTCTACACTATACATTAAACCTTGAACCCTTAATTCTCAACCATCTACCCTATGCATTGGATCCTCAACCATATACCTTAAAAAATATATACTCAACCTTATACCCTCAACTCTAAACCCTTAAACCCTAAACCTCATCCCTCAACTCTTAAACTATTGAATCCTCAACCCTCTAACATATACATTAAACCCTCTACCCTATACATTGGAACCTCAACCCTAATACTCAACCCCATAGGTCCTCAACCCCTATCCCTCTCTCTCTCTATCTATCTATCTCACCTCTCTCTCCCTCCCTACACCTTTAAACTATTTACCCTAATCCCTCAATCCTATACCCTCAACTCTTAGACCCTTATATTCTCAACCCTTAACCCTCAACCCTCTACCCTCTACCCAATACCCTAAACCCTCAACCCTAATCCCTCAAACCTAAGCCATAAACCCTTAAACCCTCTACCCTAACCCAAAACCCTAATCCTTCAAACCTCAGCCCTCAACCCTTAAACCCTTAAACCCTCTACCCTAAACCCTCAACCTGTAATCCCTAAACCCTTACTCCATCAACCCTAATCCCTAAACCCTCAAAACTTAAACCCTAAACCCTAAACCCTTAATCCCTCAACCCTAATCCCTCAACCCTCAACCCTTAAACCCTAAACCCTAAACCCTCAACCCCTATACCCTCTACCCTATACATTGGACCCTCAACCATAATCCCTCAACCCTATACCCTCAACCCTCTACCCTCAACCTTAAATCCCCAACCATCAACCCTTAAACCCTCTACCCTTTTCCCACAACCCAACACCCTCTACCCTCAACCCTAATCCCTCAACTCTATACCCTCAACACTTAAACCCTAATCACTTATATATATATCCGCAACAAAGGATTTAGTTGCTACAAGTCGGCTTCAATAAAACTTAAAAATATTAGCAACTGTCATCTCAAATCTTGAGTAATATCCATTGCACATCCACAACTTATCTTGGACCCAAAACATAATTATCAAACACAAAAATATTTGAATAAAAATTCCTTGAATATCCGAAACACATTATATCAACTTAGTCGACCACAAAACACTGATAAACAAAAATATATCAACTGGATCTCCAAAATTACACATAGATAGGTACGAGGAACTAAGATTTATGAATAACATAAGAAATATACTGATAAAACTCTTATGAGATCCACAACTCAAAATAGTAACAAAAAAATTGCATGTGAATCAATGATCACCAAACTGTCAGATGCTTTGTTCTTCTAACTATTTGCAAATTGTCTGCCGGTAGGAGAAAATGATGATGTGTGGATTAGCCACCAACTAGGGTTGCCATCAATGACAACACCTAAAAGAATGTGTAGTGTCTCTTGCCAACAATCTCCCCCTTTGGCATTGATGGCAACACTTAGTGAAAAATGACTAAGTGTCGGATTAGTACCATCATGAACTACACTGCCACTTCAAAACTCCAAAAAGATCTACAATACAACTTCCCCTAAGATGACTCAACATTTTTCACTATACAACTCTCCCCCTTTGACATCAATGGAAAAAATTAGGGAATCAAAAAGATAACAAATTTCAAAATTGTACATGCATGATCTGGTAACTTACATAAATTGGAAAATATCTACAAAATCTCTCTTCAACATGCTCAAATTTGTGTCCCAGAACCTTTTGAAACTCTCTAGGAGTGTTATGTGACCACAAAGTAAATAAGACAAAGTTTCAATAGTTTCAAGATTTACTGGATCACGAGCTACCATAGCGTCTTTGGCATTTTTTAATGCATTTACCATTATTTCAATCTTTGGAATAATTAGTCCTCTGATTTCGCATGCTCTCGCTACAATCCTCTCATTTTCATGCTTCAAACTCCTTATTTTTTCAAGAAAAGATATTACCTAACCTTCATGCTCACCAACATTACTAATCAATGGATCAAAAGCATCAGAAAGGGTAGCCAACTTTTTTTCAATATCCTTCACCTTTTTCTCATTGGCTTTAGTGAATTTTGACAAAACTGAACATGAATTATACACTTTTCCACCTTCAGATAAAGTATCTTGAATATTTCTCATGTAGGTGGCTAACAAAGTTTTATCTTTTGTAATCAGTTCTTTCAATCCACCAAATCTCTTTTCCTTAAACTCCATCTAAACTTTAATCATAGCTGATTTTTCAAAAGATTCAAAGTGAGCACTTAAAGAATTTATGAGATTCTTTAGCTCATCGGAAGAGGAACCAGACGGATCCTTGACATGATTAGGCATTAATTTCTACATGATTCCAGATGCAAGGCTTAGTAATTCACTATCCTCTATGTGAGACTTCAAAATCTTCTCACTAGCCTTAGCTTGAGCAATTGAAGTGACCTTCATCATCTGAATTAGGGATAAATAAGATAGATTGATTGAGCTTTCATCCAATTTAGGATCAAACTCTTCCTATTGTTCCATCATAGATTTTTTCACTGCCTCGATAGTGTCTCTTACCTCCACTTTGATTTTTTGAACTTTTTCTTCTTCAACCTTGGGTTCTTCAGAGATTGTTTCCAAATTTCCTTTAGGCACTTCAACTTCTTCATTTTGTAACTCCTCCTCAGCTAATACCACCTTAGGAACTTCAGTTTCCATAGGTATTTTTGTATTTTCCACATTAGGAGGAATCTAAAAATCCTTAGCATCTGCATTCACTTCCTCATTTTTTGGAACATTTCAGTATTTACTTCCCCAACATTAATCTTATTCTTTAACAAAAATGCTTCCAAAATTTTCTTGGCTTCAATAACCTTCTCATTCTTCACAGATTTTAAGATTGGAAGTCTATCGATGGAATTCAGACCCGTGACCGCACTTATAGCCTCTTTTGTAATCTTAAAAGGCACATTCAACCACATGAATTTGGAATGAACACGGCTTAAAATATACCACACCCATTCATTTTCCTCAAATATGGGAAATTTTACAAACTGTGTGAACTTCTTCTCGACTAGGGTTTTAAATTCCAGCTTCACAGTAAAATCCTCTCCAATTATGTGATTGGAATACAGATTCATCATTTGAGAGCTTCCTAATTCTTTAATATTGGCATGTATATAAGCCACAATATCTTCAGTATGCAATACTCTATATGGTACAGATGAAAATGCACCTAGGGGCTCATTTTCGTCTGACTTATAAGGATGCCATTTGAACTTTGGATGGGGTGTGTCCTTGACTTCAACTACCAGAGGAATGGACATGATTGAAAATTCATAAATTCAAAAGTTTTTTGATAAATACCTTTCCGTCAGATCAAAATTTGATCGTTGAACCTTCTTCATGCTTGAATCTCTCCACAATTCAGTAAAGTTCACTCCAAAGCTCTCCAAACTACTTTCCTCCAAAATGCAAAGTGACAAATGAAGGATATAAATGAATTTCTATTATTCACTCAACTAACCCTTTTTTCCAAAATAAATGCCTTTACCCTAACTCATCTGGTTACCTTGTTCCTTATACTGAGATAGATGATTCCTCTATGGATCTTCAAAACTTTACAATACTGCCTCCACTTGGTTGAACAACATCTGAAAAGCATCAATCCACTTACTGGACTTGTCCACATTCTAGTATCAATTTCCTGCAAGGGTTAAAAGATTTTTCTAATAGCTTCCCCTAGGCCAAAGGCCTAAAACTAATTCCCAGAGGAATTACAGAAGCAGATTCTGGTGCTGGAGTATTTACTTCAATAGAGAGATTCTTCTTCACCCATTTCTTCTACATTTTCCTTTTGATCACATCAGTAGTGACTTTACCTTTTCCCTTAACATCCTATTGCATGTTATGTCTTACTAGACCTCTTCTATTCCAACAGAATCTAGCAGTGTGGCCAAATTTATTGTAGTTGTAACACAACATTTCTCTATCTAGGCCAATTGTTCCACTGATTTTTTCTTGATCTGCATTGGTTAGCAATATGTCCAAATCTATTGCATGCATAGCATCTGACATCTCTATGAAATTTATTCATTACAACTCTACATTCACTTGACTTATGACCATACTTATAGCAATTAAAGCACCGACCTGAGAATGATGGTCCACTTGTGTTCATCTCACACTTCAGGGTAGCATTTTCTCTGGAAAATTTTTCACATTCTTATGTTTTCTCCTTCAAGGCATGACTGAGCTGTTCATCTTACATGCTTCTATTCTTCTGCTTAAGCTGATCACACAATTCCTTTCTTTTCTCCCTTGATTCATTGATTTTGTCTTTCAATGACTAAATGAATTTCTCTGCACTCTCAATATTTTCTTGCAAATCCTGGTTCTTAGACTTTGACTAGTCAAGATCATCTAGGGCCACCATAAGTTGTTGTTGAAGACTTCTTATATCCATTGAAAAACTCCTTCCAAGATCTCCCCAAGCTGTTAGACTTCTTTCGAGGAACTAGCTTTAATACCAGTTGTTGGAAACAAGTAACACTGAGAGGGGGGGTGAATTAGTGTTGTGCAAAAATTAAATTTATTATTTTTATCTTTAACTCAAGCATTCAATAAAATATTTATGCATGAACAAAAAGAAATCAATCACAACACCATAGCACCATGATTTTTATGTGGAAACCTTGTTATGGGAAAAACCACGGTGGATGGCCAATCCACAATATAATCTGAGTATACCCAAAAGAAAGATTACAAAATGGGAATGCACTTGCATTCAGGCACACTGCCTAGAGCTCACTGCTCAAAATAGAAAGGCTTACTACCTTACAATGATTTGGATTAGATCCAAGAGAATGAACTGAAGGAATAACATCTAAAAATGCTTGATTACACTTTTGATCAAGCTCAATAGTCGATCTTCTATCCTTCTGACTGATTCTGCACTTCTGCTCTACTCTGCACAAACTCACACTATAAAATCTTTAATGCACAAGTGAAACTATGCATAATCACTCAATCGCTCTTCTGATGATTTCAAAAACCCTTCAACACATTTTTGCACACATGAAATGATATAACTAATCACTTATATATATCCGCAACAAAGGATTTAGTCACTACAACTTGGATTCAATAAAACTTAAAAATATTAGCAATTGTCAACTCAAATCTTGAGTAATATCCAATGCACATCCACAACAGTCATTCACAACTTAACTTGGACCCAAAACATAATGATCAAACAAAAAAATATTTGAATAAAAATTCCTTGAATATCCACAACACATTATATCAACTTAGTCAGGCACAAAACACTGATAAATAGAAAGATATCAACTAGATCTCCAAACTTACACATAGCTTGGTAAGGGGTACTAAGATTTTTGGATAACATGTGAAATATACTGATAAACCTCCCATGAGATCCACAACTCAAAATAGTAATAGAAAATTTTCACATGAATCGATGATCACCAAACTGTCGAATGCTCTTTTCTTCTAACTATTTGCAAATCGTCTATCGGTGGGAGAAAATGATGATGTGTGGATCAGTCACTGACTAGGGTTGCCATCAATGACAACACTTGAAAGCATTTGTAATGTCTCTTTCCAACAAACTTATCTCCCAAACCTTTTAGTAGTGATGACTTTGACATGTTAGATGAATCCCTTGAGGACTTCATCTCACAAAATCCATCCACTAAGGTTTGTTGTGAGCAACCTAAAACAAAATATTTCAATGTAATTCAACCTCAACCTCCACCTAAACCCGAGTTTACCCTTTACCCACCTAAGCATAATGTCATTTCTCATACACATTACACTAGAAATAACCTGCAACCACTGCAACCAACCCCAACCTCTTTACCTTTGCCCAATTCTATACTACCTAGTGCTCCTCAATTAAGGTAGTATGATATAATAGCACTCCCGCAAAGATATCCCTTTGGGAACTTCTTTAGAATTCACCAAACTATCACTCTATGCTCCAAATGGCATTGCAACAAATAGTGGTTCCACTTGGTTCAAATGCAAATGATGTGGCAACTCTTATACAAGGAATGAATGTAGTTAATGTAGACATTACCTTTCATCAACATGAGCTCCCTCCATTAGAATTAAGGAAACAAAATGATTCCTTTATGATAATTGCTCAATTCAATAGAATAGGCATCAAACAGACCCTTTTTTACAATGGCTCTACCCTTAATGTGTGCAGTGTAAAGCTCCTAGATCGGTTACATGTGGATAAATCACAAATCAAACATGATTCCTTATCTATTAGAGGATTTGACAATATCACAATGCAACCACTTGGTGTAAATACTTTACCTATTATAGTCAGAATGGCTACTTTGCAAACTCCTATTCATGTCATGCCCTATGATCTTTCGTACAATATTCTTTTGGGAAGACCATGGATTCATTAGATGCATGTGGTGCCTTTGAACCTTGATTGAATAATGAAAGATGTCTATAACAACAAAGTTTATCAAGTTGAAATAGACCCCGAGCCTAAAAGTTGCTTACAACTTGAAAAAGGAACAACTAGTCCTCTGAACACATTAATTCCAACATCTCATAGAGAACCCCTTGAGACTAGAAAACAAGAAGAAGAACATGTATTGAAATTTCTAGGTGATGATTGGGGTACATTAGAATTCACACCTTCAGTCATGGGTGAATACATAATTACATGAAAAGAGGATGAAAAACAAGAACAACCCATGGTTATGTCAACTTGGAATTTGGAAGAATCTTCCCAAGCATCTACCTAATCTACTTTGGATGAAAATACAACATACACAACAAATTTTGATGAGATATATTATCAACAACCACCCAACCAGAAGGAAATGGAAAGAATTTATGGATGAGGTTATGAGCTTGTGAAACAATTGGGATACAATAGTAAAGGATGTGGAAAACATGAACAAGGAATTCTTGTTCCTATAGAACCTAATACACAAGAGACAAAGACCGGTTTGGGATATTCTTTTTCTAAGATAACAAAATCAACTCAATGACCATCGCTCAACATCAACAACATCACATTTAGACCAAAAATCAATCTCACACTAAAACATCTTGAATTCCTTGATATGGATTTACCACTTTCATGGGAGTATGTTGAAGGTGATGAAGATTTGAAACAACTATTAGGAGTTTATGATACAACATCCTCTACTCCTCCCATGAAATGAGTTACCTGTGCTATGATTAACACGAAGAAAAATGACATAAGTGAAAAGCCGCACAAGCATGATACCATATGATCCTGAATTTCCTAAGTCAAATGAACTCCCTTTAGGGGATACAATTGATATACCAATGGACATAGATGATAAAAAAAAGGTCATTAAGACTGGCAAGTTCCTTGATGATGAAGAACAAGAGGATACTACAATGTTACTTCATGATTTTCCTAAAAAATTTGCTTGGAAATATTCAAATATGCCAGGAATAGATCCAAAGATAGTAACACAACATTTCTCTTTCTAACAATGCTAAGCCTATTTTCCAAAAGATACGAAAAATGAACCCTAAGATAGCCTTACATGTTAAAGGAGAGCTTGAAAAACACCTTGACACGGGTTTCATTTGACCTATTGATTATTCTCCTTGGATCTCAAACATTGTCATAGTTGCTAAACCTAAAAATCGTATTAGGATATGTATGGATTTTCATGACTTGAATAAAGCCTCCTTTAAAGATGATTTTCCCCTTCCTAATATTGACATGATAGTGGATTCCACTACAGGACATGCTTTGTTGTCATTCATGGATGGATTTTCTGGTTATAATCATATCTTCATCAACCCGCAAGATCAATATAAGACAACATTTACATTTGTTTGGGGAACATTTTGTTGGGTTATGATGCCTTTTGGATTAAAGAATGCAAGTGCAACTTATCAAAGAGTAATGGAATTGATATTTCATGATTACATACACAAAATATTGGAAGATTATGTTGATGACATCCTCATCAAATCCTTAACAAGACAAGACAATGTGAATGTCCTTTGACAAATCTTTGAACGGATGCATAAATACAACATGCACCTAAATCCCAAAAAGTGTGTATTTGGAGTAGATAGTGGAAAATTTTTAGGGTTTATCATATCTCACAGAGTCATTGAGGTTGACACAAAGAAAATTGATGCTATAATAAACATGCCACCTAGGAACATTTCTCAATTGTGTATGTTACAAGGAAGAATTCAAGCCATCCATTGTTTTGTCGCCTCCTTAGCTAATCGAACATTACCTTTCACACATCTCCTCAAGAAGGATGTGAATTTTGATTGGAATGAGGATTGTAAATATGCCTTTGAGATTTTGAAGGAATACCTTGCAACTCTACCCATTTTACAACCCGCTATGCCAAACAAACCGTCCATCCTTAACATAGCCACATCTTTCCATGCTCTTGCAACATTGTTGGCTCAACAAGATGATAATGGAAAATAAAATCTTGTTTATTACATTAGTCTAACTTTAATCGATTATGAAACATGATACACACCAATTGAAAAATAATGTTTAGCTCTTGTATTTGCTACTAGTAAGTTGTGACATTATTTACTAAATGTCGAAATACAAGTCATGAAAAAAATTTGATCCTCTCAAACATCCTTTTACTAAAATAGACTTACCAGGATGTCTAGCTAAATGGGTAATGTTATTGACCGAGTTTGACCTTAATTTTGTTTCACAAAAGGCAATCAAAGGCCAAGCCTTGACCGACCACTTAGTTGATGCTCCTTCTCCTCTAGCATTACCTAGCAATGACTCTTTTCCTAATGATAATGTGCTGACAATAGACATTCCTATATGGGAATTATATTTTGATGGATCCAAGTGTAGAACAGGCTCTGGCATTGGAGTTATCTTAATTCCACTAGTAGGAAAGCCTATTCCCTTATTGTATCGCTTGAATTTCCTATGTATGAATAACACAGCTAAGTATGAGGAATTAATTGCTAGGTTGTGTGCTACTTTAATCATGGGTGTCAAAGATATTAAGATCTTTGGTGACTCACAATTAGTAATTAAACAAATAAATGGAACATATCAAGCCAAGCATGACAAATTATCCAAATACAAGGATCTTATCATGCACTTGCTAGAGAAGTTTTAGACATTTACCACTAATAACATCCCACGAAAAGATAATCAGCTTGTGGATGCAATGGAAAGTGCTTCCTCTCTTATATCTCCTCAAGATCCTTCAAAAACATTCACATTCACTATTCACCCTATCATGAAACCTTTGATCGAAAAAAGAACGGAAGAAGCTTTAATGACAAATGAGGAAAACTCGAGTGAATGGTATAATACCATATTCAACTATTTGAAAAGTGGTACCTTTCCCGAGCCAACAACCAAAAACCTTTGTGCTTGTTTACAAAATATTGCATCTAAATATATAATTCTCATCAGTGTGTTGTATCGAAGGTGGTTCAATGGTCTCTTACTTAGATGCTTAAAGAAATCTGAGATACCTCTAGCACTTCACCAAGCCCATGAAGGTGCTTGTGGTGGAAATTTTGGAGGGAAAACATTGGTTCAAAGACTTATCTGTATCAGGTATTACTGGCACAACATGGAACACGATTGCTTCAATTATGTTTGAAAATGTCATAAATGTTAGGAACATAGCAATTTGCATCAGGCTCCTACTAGTGAAATTCAAACTCAACTTCTGATATGGCCCTTTGTAGTTTGGGGATTAGACATTATAGGAAAAATTTCACCCCCTTCTTCCACTGGACATACCTTTATCATCACTGCAACTGATTATTTCACAAAATGGGTAGAGGCCATTCCTCTTCAATCTACAATAGCTAAGGTAATATTTTGTTTCATCCTAGAACACATTATTGCTCACTTTGGACTCCCTTCTGCATTAGTATCTGATAATGGTACACCATTTAAGAATAATGATGTGAATAAATTATTGGAGACCTTTAATATCCAACATCATTTTTCGACACCTTACTACCCACAATCTAATGGTCAAGTTGAATCAAATAATAAAGTCCTTAAACAAATTTTGAAGAAAACTATTTATAAACATCATAGGGATTGGCACACACAATTACACTATGCACTTTGGGCTTATCATACAAGTGTTCGATCTTCCACAGGGACCACACCTTATAATTTGGTCTATAATTGTGAAGCAATAATGCCCTTGGAGTTAGAGATTCCCACACTAAGAATCTCTCTTCAAGGACTTGTTGATGATACACACTATCAAAAACAAAGATTACACCAACTTGAGATGCTTAATGAACAACACATCAATGCTCTTGAACATCTTCAAGCTTATTGCAAATGGAAACATCACCATTACAATCTTAATGTTATCCCTTGATCATTCCACAAGGGTGCCTTAGTTCTATCTCCAAATAAGTGCAATGTCAATTCTGACCCAAATGAAAGAGATAAATTCAGTTCTAATTGGTTAGGACCATACATCATTGACAAAAATTTTGGGTCTGGTGCATACATGTTAATAGAATTAGATGGCAGGCCCCTTAAGGAACCTATCAACGTCACACATTTGTGTTGGTATTATGTATAACCCCTTTGAATAGTATGAATGATAAAGAAGTGTTGTTAAAGCCATTGGATCATATCCTATATGCTTTTGCATTGCTTCGTTCTTGAAAAATCAATCATGCGTATGTCTTGAGCACTAAAGTGATTATTTAATTTATTTTTATAATTACTTTAGGTTTCATACTATTCACATTCATCTTGTGTATTATGATAAGTTCGATCATTAATACATTTAATTTAGCATAAGATACTTAATCATCATGTCATATCTAAAAGAAACCAAGATAATTTTTAATTAGATCGCATAAGTCTTGTTAAATCATGAAGATATTAATTAAATAATCTTACAAATGTTATTTAATTAATCATATTGTCATTTAACATTCAAACACATTGAGACAAGTAAAAAAAACATCAAATGCTCATATATATATATATCCAAATTTTTATGTACATATCATCACAATATACAATATCACTGAGGTCTATGGGTACTTGACCCCTCAAGATCTGGTACTCATGATCTGGTAGCATGACATCGAGAGATGGTCGTATGTGATTGTGTTCACGATCCACTAAATCTGAGTGAAAACTCTAAGCCCTATATCCATCCAAGGGCCACCTGATGATCCCCTACTATCTGCTCCCTCTCTGCCTATAGTCATGCTACCTCTGCCTCTAGTCTCTCAACCTCTACTAGATTCTGGGATGACTATCCTCCAGTCTCGAATTGGTGGAGTCATCTCCTCAGACTCTCATATGTTGCCTATAATCTCACGAATGGACTGACTCTGGATCCTACTCCATAATAGGTGGGGGCACATAATTTGAATCCATTTCCTCCTCATCGATGGATTCTAGCACTATCTTTGAAGCGTCTTAATGGTAGAGCTCCCACCAATCTCTCGTCACTCCTGCAAAGTAGAAACAACACACAATCAATACACATCCTGATATATATATAAAGAGCATAAATACTAAAGTACATGCATAAAATCAAATATCATTACCTATATCTCTGGTAGGCTAAGAAATATCAACAGCATCCTATGTAGGGGACATGGAAGATGTGCTAGCCTTTCCACGATTGTGGATACTGATGCATGTTGTAGTTGTTGCTCGTGATCTCGTCATACGAATGGGAGAGGACTCTCCCCACTCATGTCAATCCTCAACTGCTGCCTCATCACTCTAACTCAAGGGTGGCTCCTCCTCCTCATCCTCCTCCTGGTCCTCCTCATTCTCATCCTCCTCTTCTCCCTCCTATCCATCATAGTCCAGATCTGCATCCTCATTGTACTCATCATCAATGACATCAGTAAATATGTCTATAGCTCTGTATCGTGTCTCCTTGGCCCTATCCTCTCTATCATCTCCCTCATTTGGAAATGGTTTTGCACCCCCTATAGGCTTATCAATCGAATATGTAGGAGTTGTTTGTGATACTATCTGCCACTCCTCACAAGCCCATGTGACACCGACATCATCTACGTCAGATACTGGAGGTTGTTCATGATTTGAGGAGTTAGAGCCGCTCTCGAAAACATGGTCTAGAGTGAGCTGCATTGTATCACCTAGTCTCCTAGCACTCCACACTGACCTCCTAAAAAATGATCGTGCCCAGGGTGGTCTCTAAATCTATTTGAATTGTTGCATGACTCGATCATAGTAGAAAGGATGTATTATGTGATCATGTCATCCAACCAAAAATCTATCTAACTATAGTCTCCTCAACTATCTCATGTGATCTGGTCAGTGTAGCATCAGCTAATAAGGTCTCCATAAGATCTCATCCTCCTCTAGTTGGTCAAATCTCACTCTCCAAAAATGTAAATCCCCATACTACCATAACTGTCATAGAGGATAGTCAAAGGCCTAAGGATACCCCACTGTTGTAGCACACAGGAAGCCAACTGGTCTGGAACACGTAATATGCTCTAGGCACCACACCTATAGAAGCATATAGTACACCATGCTATCTACCTCCCGAATTTTTTTTTGACCAAGATCATAATACAAATGTGTTAGCATACAACACCCCCAGGCCTATACTATACAATGCTCTACCATCCCGTGTATCAAATGAACTAGTCCTCCCTCAAGGTGCACTGCCCGCCCATTGGGGATGAGAACTAGTGCCACTGTATGCATCATGATCTATCTCACCACTAGCACTCATGAATACAGTAACATCACTAGGTCAATTCACCCTCTCATTCGCTCATCATGCACTGGACCACCCTGACAATACTGCATATTGGCCTTCTTCTTGTAGAAGGTGTAGTCTCTCTAGAAGTGTACAGGAACTCAGAGAATGTGGTGTACGTCCTCTAGGGTAATCATCATCTCACCTGTTGGAAGGTGGAATGTGCATGTTTCAATGTCCCAGCACTCATAGAGCTCCATCAGCATAACATCATGGCACCTCATGGGGGGCATTTGGTACGTCCAGTAGATACCCACAGCCTGCAGGTGCTCTATCTCCTCTACTGTAAGTGATAAGGCTAAATCTCTCTAAAAACTCAACCAGCTACCCCGTAGATGCTACCATGAATGGGTGGATACCTATCAAAACCACAAAAATATGCTCTAAAAATCATCTAATATCTTTAATTTTTACTTTATTCATCATGCAAGTGTACTAAAGTTCATCTAGTGTGCTTTCCTAAAGGCTCTAGACACTTTAGAACCCTTCTGGGACACTTCGCAAAGAAACAAGACACTTTGTGAAAAAGTGGGACACTTTGCGAAGAGAAGGGACACTTTGCGAAGAAAAGGGACACCTTGTGAAAAAATGGGACGCTTCAGAAAAAAATGGGACACTTTGCAAAAAAAAATTCCAAGATCCTAAATTAACCTAGAAATGCATAAAAAATCATTAAATAATAGCATAATCACAAAGCACGGGTAGTAGAATCGACTCACCTCATGATGACGCTCGACATGTGCCACTTGGTCCCATAGAATGTCCAATCTCGTAGGCCTGTAGTCTTGTCTGCTCAACATCTTTCCATCTTCACTCATCACTCTCACACTAAAAGAAGGTAAAATGAAGTAGTAAGTGACAAATTACTGCACTTTTACCTTTTTTAACTCTTTTCATTATTTTTTACTTTTATGTATAAAATTAGGGTTTTTCCTATCTTAAGAGTTAATAAAGTACTTTCTATTCATGTTGAAACACCATAACAAGTGCTAGGGAACTCCATTTTTTTATGTCATTTGATGCATTGGAATCGTGATTCTGCACCTGAAGTCATCAATTTTCTATCATTATGAGCCATGGTACCTGGATATGTCCTATGATATGATGTTCCTTATTCAATGTGGCTAGTTTTCTACCTTGATTCCGCCTTCGTAAAGCAAGCAGAATCAAGGGGGGCCATATATCTACCCTAAAATTCAATTTCTAGAAGTGGTATAAAAGGATTTTTGGATAATTAACGAATTTTTGTTGCAGGATGTGGTTCCTAATGTTGTGGTTTTGCATATAACTACACTAGGGGCTTCATTCTCCCATCTTTTGAATGAGTATCCTTTTATGAAGTAAAGTGCACTGTTTAGAGTCCTTTAGCTTACATATGCATGTAGAGTCATATGGGCACTAAAGTGGGGGCTAACTGTGGACATGGAAATTATACTCTTTTGGATTTAGTACAATTTGTGGTCTAATTTAGTCCTATTTTAGACACCCTTGCATTAATCACCCTTTAAAAACATGTATAGGCTCCTAAGACTCATTATTTTGGACTTTAAGGCCTATTCCACTCACAAATCATATAAATCCCGACAAGCAACATTCAAATCATTCAAATTCCAGAAAACCCACCTCAAAAACCCCTGGTGGGACTAAGTCACCCAAGGTGGCGACTTAGTCCCTTTTGAGGGATTTTTCACTTTTGAGCAGGAAAATCACCAACCTAATTCAAATTCCCAATGGATGTCAGCCTGTGAAGTTAAAATAATGAATAATTAGGTATTGATGCCTATAAATATATGTTTTTAGGTTATTTTTAACAACTTTAAATCATTTTCAATAAGCAAATTCAAGAGTCAAGTATTGAATATCTTTCACAAGAATATTTATTAGTCTATCTACAGTAAAGTTGAAATTTTAGGGTAGCAAGTTAAGGTTTTTGTAGGTCTTCAAGCTCACTTTTTGTCTAATATCTCACATTGCAAAGGGTTGATCATGGATGCCTATGGATAATCATGGAGAAATCTAGGTTGAGGAGATGCAACTAGCCATCAAATCAAGCCTAAAGACTTGTTTTCAAAGTGATTCCATCTTTCATTTTCTCTCTATTTTCAGCCTAAGAAAGGTTTGCATTTCATTAAGATTCATTTATAAAGTGATTTAGGGTCTCTTGGAATGAGTCTTGCATCTTTCTAGTTTCATTTATGCATCTTATTCTTGCATGTTAGAATAGGGTTGCATCTTATTTTCAAACTTCCTAGTCTTAGACACACTTAGGGCTAGGGTTCTATGTAGATTTTATAATCTCTTTCAAGGTTTAAATAAAAACTAGGGGTTTGACCAAGGAAAACCAGGATTAGAAACTAATTTATACTTTGTTTTGTAGGTATTTTCACAGGTTCGGATTTGGGTTTCTATTAGAAAATAGAGTGCAAACTGAGGGCTTCCTTTTCCACTTTCGGATTTATAGAAAAGCCAAAGTGGACTAAGTCACCAATAGTGGTGACTTACTCCCATTGCACTAGTTTGTCAGAGGATTTTGTAGTTCTTGATACCCATTTGGCATAAATAGGTTCCTGAGCAGTTTCCCTGATTTGGGACTAAGTCACTTAGCTTGGCGTAAGTGTCCCAATTGGCTAGAAAATTAGAATTTCAGAGACATTTACAATCTGCATTTTTTCCTTCATCAGTTTCCAGGTGCACAATTTTTGTTTAGCATCTTTATCTTGTTTTTTATTGCATTTAATCTATCATTTTGCATATCACAATGTGTTTTCAATCAACTTGTATTTCTTAGGTTTTGCATTAATAAGTCATTTCTTTTATCAGTTTCTTGCATTTAAACATTGCATCTAGGCATTTTCCATCCATTCTTGCATTGATTTTGAGTATAGACATTTCCCATTTTGGCCCATCTTTCTCCTTTTAGGTGAAAAACCCTAGAAGTGCAAGAAAGCATTAGGGAGCCAAAATCTTTGTCCACACATACATATAAGCAAACATACATACATAGAGGCATACTTACATACTTACATACATACAAGAATACATACATATGTACATACAATCTTACATACATACATACATATATACATTTAAGCATACATACATACATACACTAATACATACATACACATATAGGTGTACATACATACATGTCATACAAGAATACATACATATAAACATATAAATATATATAAATACATTCAATAGATGAGCATTTAACACAAAGCAAGACATAACGTGAGCGCATTATAACGCCCTCATGTTATGTCTTGCTAGACATGTCTTGGGCACAAACCCAAAAAACATGTCAAAACTAAGAAATAACGTGAGCGCATTATAACATGAATGCACTCACATTATTTCTTTCTTTGATAATCCCCAAGCCCTGGGCTTGGTATTTTCTTTGAAATACCAACCCAAAGGCTTGGAGTTCCTTCCTAATGTCCAAATATGTGTTTTTGCAAATTCTACAATATTTCACATAATCGTGTTCATGCTAAGCATCAGGTTTGCACATGTTTCAAGGTCAAACAAATAGAACACCTAGGTAATGTTAGGCTCTCTCTTAGCTATCTAACGATGTAATTTTTTTCACATTTTAACAATGTTAATCCTTTGATCTATAATTTCTTGTTTTTTGTGTCTATTTTTTGGAAAAAGTTAGTGTTTAGTGTTTTTTCGTTAAAGTGGCCACTTAAGCCCCCTTTTTGGCCCCTTATATTTTTCCACTTACCCATTGAGCGATCTCTTTACTTCTTGTGATGTGTTTTCTTCTTGGTGGTGTCATTTGGTTTGATGTCCTCCAAGAGTGTGACCTTTCTTGGCCTACAACTTTCCTCTTAGTGGTGATGCTACGTGTTGCATATGCTAAGTTGTGAATCTTTTATCCTAGACTTGTCCTCTCTTGGAGACATTAGGCATGGTGTTCTCCAAGTTGAGACCTTTGATGAACTAAGAAAAATCCCTTTGAACATGTCTTATCCTATTTTCATTTTGTTCATAAGTGTTTAGCATAACAAACCTTGCAAACCTTATGAAGCTCGAAGTTACAACCCCTTTTTCGTGGCCACCAAGAATAAAACACTTTGCTTGCCTGTGGAGCCTTGCCTTGTTTGTTCATAAGTGCTTAGCATAACACAACTTGCTAATCCTTATGGAGCTCAAAGTTCATGTTTGTTTTTTTGTGCCTTATTAAAGTTATCAAAGGTATAACTTTGGTTTGGTATGGGAGCCTAATAAGATTTTCTCATTTTCCACCCTTTGCGGGCTCACCTAGTGCACAATCGTAGTTTCAATAACCCATGTGAGCATGTGTGTTGTTTTCATAGTGGAAAATGAGTTCCACTTGTAAATGTTTTTGGACAAACAACTAAGGCATGTTTCACATTACGTTGGATAGTTGAGGCTTGATCCACCCTTTTCTTTTCTTTCTTTCTTTGAGTCTTTGATATTGTATGATTGAGTATCTTGTCATTGGTGCATACATATGTTTTGATTGGCTACTTTAATGTGAGTTTGATGCAAGGACACCCTCTCACTAAAGTGGGGGCTAAATGTAGTGTAGAAAAATGTACCCCTTTACATTTTCTCACTTTTTTAGGCCCTCCTTATTTAAAATGGACTTAATTGTGCCTTATTTTAGTGTTGTAAAGTGTATCCCTTTACACTTTCACACTTATTTAGGGCTCCCTTAATTTAATTGAGCTTAATTGTTCCTTAATTGGCCCTCTAATTCATTTCCAAGCCTATTTAAATTACATTTTCTGAAGGGGAAATTTGACATTAATTAATTCCTAAACAAAACACTTTACATTGATCAATGTGTGTCCTAGATTTGTGCACTTGGGACACATTCGCCCATGGGCGAATGGGTCCTCCCTAAACCTTAGGACCCAAATTTAAATTATGTTTTTGATGGTATTTTCACATATTCAAATCTATAATTCAATGTTAGCTTGTGATCTTTTAATTTTGAGAAATTAAGGATAAATTTCTATAAATACAAGGTTATTTTATCAATTCAATTATAAGGAGAATTATCTAGCAAGAGGTGAACTTAACAAGAGCACTTTCAAGAGAAATCAGAGGCATTCAACAACAGATTTATTAGATTTTTTTTGCAACAATCAAGATCTAATCATCCTGTGAAAGTCTTCTCTCATCATGCATGTTTTTGGAGCTAACATTGTGATGTAGGTTTCATGATCAAGTCAAGCATTCAAAGCACTATTTCAAGCAAGATTCAAAGTTCAAGATCCCATCAATTGAAGACATTTCATGCAATTTGTAGACCTTCATTCAAGGACTTATCCAAGGGTTTGTTGAGTGGTAACATAGCATTGTTAATTCTTCATTCCCTCTTTCATCCTTTTATTCATTTCAAGGTTTGATTACCAAAATGGGGTTTGACCAAGGAAAACCCCCATTTACCAAAAACAAAAAAAATTCCCTCTTATCTTGTGTTTGCAAATCTAGGTGGAAGAAAGATTGAAGATCTCTTGAAGAGAAAATTTGAAGAAGTTGACAAAGTTGCAAAAGTTGTCAAAATTGTTATCTCATGAAAACTCACAAATAGAAGTTATTACCGACATTTTGACACTACCACTTGGACAAACTAGAAACCGCATATCTGTGTTAGAGGCTCCCAAAAGTTGCAAATAAGCCTTGACAGTGGACCCATTCACCCATGGGTGAATGATTCCTAGTTAGCCTTCGAAAACTCACTTTTAGTGACTGGTAAACACATTCCTTCCCTTCTCAGATCTGTAATTTAATTCTTAGTTTTGCTTATTTTGAGTTTAATATTGTTGTTTCAAGTGTTAGATTGCACTTTTTTGTTGATTTTCTATTTTTAGTTTTTCTCCCCAAAGTGTTGTTTGACCTTGACGCCTATCCTAGCACAAAAAGGAAACCTTGAAGATTCTCACAAAGGGTTGATTCACCTAAGGTTTGTTAGTCAAATCTTTGTGAGGATCTTAATTCCTAATGAAATAAAGGAAAATAGGTCCCCTAAGCAGTTCATCAATTCCATATTTGGTGAACCCACCTATTTTTTGGTGTTTCAAAGGTGTAGGGCTTCAAATGCAACAATGAACAATTTGTGTTCAAACTTCCTTTAATCATATTCAAGCCTGAAACCTACACATTCAAAGAGAAGGAAATAGTTGTACCATTTAGGGGCTTGCCTTAGTCAAGCTTCGTGTTAGTGTTTTCACTTCCATAATGGTAATTTCAATGATAAAAATAGATAAAAGATAGGAAGACGTGATGGAATCAAAAATTTATACAACTCACCACCATTCAATGGCTTCCTTGAAGGACTGAAGTCATACACATCACCTCAAGGTTTTAGATCTTGCTTGATTGAATGCTTGAAATTTGTTGGAGATATACAACAAGGGTTAGCCTTCACAAAAAAATGATAATATGACAATATAAACTCACATACAATTTGACATGATGCTTGGATCTTGAATTGCTGCAATAAATCACTGAAATGCAACTTCTGACCTGCTCTTGAATGCTCTTAATGTCACCTCTTGATAGATAGATTTCAAATGATGCAATAACTAGGTATTTATAGGTATTTATTCAATTTCCTGCAAATTAAATCCCAATAGCCGATATTTACAATTTCAAAATTGGTCTCCGATAGAATTGTTGGTGTGAATATAGCCCTGTACCTAGTTAATTCTTTACTAGGGTCTTAGGGGACTTAGTTCACATTTTTACTTTGTACATAAGAATTCTTCTAGAATTCTTAGTTGTCTTATCTAGATTTGCATTATCCTAGGTAATCATGAGTTAGTTGTCTCATGTGATAGGATTAAGACACTTGTCATGATCTTTTCTAATCCTATCTCTCACCTTGCCTTTGTAAGCAAGGAATCTTGATCATATTGATCACATCTTGATAATATTGATCAACATCTTGATCATATTGTATCATATTGTAGTTCTTGTTTGGTGGAATATCATCTTTCATTACTGCTTCTCTCTATTGCATGTGGAGGTTATTTGTGTGTTGCAGATTGAAGATCTTGGTTGCTCACTTCAACATGGTATAAGCTTTGAATCTTGGAAGCCCCTTCCTTTTTTCTTAGAGAGTTTCTACCATCGTGATTTGAGTTTTTTTTATGATCTTGTAAATTCTCGTATGCTCCTCTCTTGTGTTTCAATATGATGTTGAGAATCAAAAAGGATTTGCATAGATCAGTTAATCCTATATTGCATGTATGATTTTTGGTGATATATGGTGATTTTAGCTCTTTTGGCTATAGTGGCAGTATTTTTGGTTGTCCCATTACATCCAAGAGGCTCAAAAAAGTCAGATTTGGCTTTTGTTTCACTCGATTTGGTCACCATTTGCAACTTTGGAAAATAAGGGTTTGAAGCTCAGATATGGGAAGTAGCTTTTTATAGGAGCATTTTTGGAAAAAAATAACCTTTCCATTGCATACAGGTGGCCAATTTCATGAATTTTGATATATAATTTTCCTATATTCAGAATATTTGATTTTTGAGGCAAAAAAAAATAGCAGGGTAACTATACGGCCACCTTGCAGTCGCCCAATTTGATAGCTCGACAAATTTTTTTCAAAAAAAAACTAATTTAAAAAATATGTGGGTTTATATTATTTTTTGGGGAAAATATTTAAATTTTATTGATGGGGCAATAATTTTTAATAGGATTTTATTAAAAATCCTTGTGGAAATTTTTGGAATACATTCTTTTTGCAAGCGTCGTACCTACGACCATCAGTATTTATTGTGTTATCCCTCTTGCTGATTCTTTTCAACTTATAGATTTAAAGTTTGTGATGTTTTTTACCACCCATAGTTAGGAGGTCGGTCACGATCAAGCACCTAATGCTCAGCTTTAGTGGCGCTTCCTTTTCCCTCGCCACCTGTTTGCTTTGCTGCCCCACCGCCCATCTAGTGATAGGTTTTTTTCTTTTTCCAACATAAGACCACAATCATATTGCAGACTGACCACTAGCCCTTGGGGGCTAAAAAGTTTCGCCTAGTTAGCATTTGAATTTTGCATCTGTTAGTTTTGAACGTCCCTCTTCTAGGGATTTTTTCAAATTTTCATGTAACTTTACGCCAGATATCGTATTTTCACCAACAAGTTATTGTCAGAAAGGTTGTTCAAAAAAATTCATGTAAGGAAAGCGAGAGTGCAGAAATGCCTTCCTAATGCAAAATCCTCGAGAGAGAAGTGCAAAAACCATACATTTAGCAAGTGACACACATTTGAGATGCACATTCACAGAACAATAGGATAGACAAAAAATATCACACAGAGATAACACCAGATATACGTGGGAAAACCCTTATGGGAGAAAAACCCACCACACCAAGTAAAGTCACTTTGTATTACAGTAAATAAATTACATATAGATTTATAGACTTCACTCTCAGATGTTAACTCACAACAACTTCACCTTGGTTGACCTCCAGACACACACATATAGTTCGTCTCACTCACTGTTTCAATGCTCATACAACATACAATGAATTCTAACTACCAGCCAACAACCATTAGGGTTTCATTTAATTTTATGTTCCTTCACCGACAAGTTTCCTTCATCTTAGGCCGCGCATATCGCCAGTAGCACACATCGAGCCGCTCAACATTAAAATTTGGTTACAAAGAATACTACTATATTTGCACTCTGTCAACCCCCAAGTCAGATCATGCAATAAATGAAACTAATAGGAAATAAAGCTTTTGGACAATGATTGTTGATTTACAATAGCAATGTAAAATCAAAAAATGAAATCATGCCACATGTTGACACATCACTCATCCATCCCATTTGACTATTGCACCAAAATGTTGGTCATTCCTTGTGGTCTCCACCAACACATGCGTACACCACTTGTGCAATTCTGGAGAATCAAGATGGGAATCTACAATATTCGCAACAAGTCTCCTAGAAAATACTTAAATATTTAAATCCCAACCTCCAAGTGGTCCCCACATTCATTGACATCCAAGTCACTGTGGTTGTTCACCCATGGTCCTTCTACCACACCACCACTAGGCAGGTTGAAGGCTTCCATGGTATGGTGGTATACTGCACTAATGCTCGACTACTTGAAGTCTCTCATGGTATGGTGGTAATCGTGCTACCGCATCTCAACCAAAAGGTTCTCGTGATATGGTGGTATACACCGCACTACCGTGTCTTAGCTAGAAGTCTCTTGTAGTATGGCGATAACCGCTCTACCGCACCTCTCTCACAATCACCTAGTGGTATAGCAGTACAAGCATGTAAGTTACACTTATGCAATTTTGAGCTGATTGGTGATAGAAGTAGGGTTATACTAGTGAGTTTGAGACACATTTTCTCAACAATCTCCCACTTGATGAAGAACTCACTAAACCCTCCAGAGCATTCAAAAACTATTGAGATTCATGGGCCCCAAGGCCCATTGAACTAGCACACCACTTGTACTTCTCTGTGCTCACTAGTTTCATTAATGCATCTACAACATTTTCTAGAGTATCCACTTTTTCCAAAAAAACTTTTCCATCCTCCAACATATCTCGTACAAAGTGATACTGCACATCAATATGTTTTGTCCCGACATGGAAAGTAGGATTTTTCACTAGGCAAATAGCACTCTGACTGTCACAGTAAATTGTAATCTGCCCTGCATCAAACCCAATGTTAGAACACAAACCTTTTAACTAGATTGCTTCCTTACAGGCATGTGTAGATGTCGTGTGTTCTTCCTCCATAGTGGATAAAGTGACTACAACCTGTCGCTTGCTCGTCCAACTAATTGCACCGCCATTCACCATGAAAATATATCCATTGGTGGATCTTCTATTGTCAATGTCCCTTGCCCAATCAAAATCTACATACCCACGAATGTTGAGAGTCCTATGTGATTCAACCAAATTTCCATGGTAACACAAAGCATAATATGAAGTGCCCTTTAGATATTTGAACACTCTTTTCACAACATCCCAATGTGGCCTTCCAAGATTTTCCATAAACCAACTAAGAACTCCCACTGCTTGGGCAATGTTTGGCCTAGTGCAGACCATTACATACATTAAACTGCCAACTACACTTGCATAAGGCACTTTGGTCATGTCCTCCATCTCAGTAGGAAATTTTGGACAATCTTCAATAGATAGTTTTGTTCCCTGCAAAACTGGAACAACTAGCTGCTTGCAATCATTCATACCAAATCTCTCTAGAATAGTGTTAATATACTTACTCTGGCTGAGCCAAAGTTTTCTACTTTTTCTGTCCCTAGTTATTTCCATCCCCAGAATATACCTAGCTACACCAAGATCTTTCATCATTTTCTTTGCAAACAACTGAGACTTAAGATAAAAACTCATGTATTACTATTTCCTATGAATAACATATCATCTACGTATAGGGTAATAAAAAGCATATGATCATTTTCAATTTTGTAATACACACAATGATCATATTTTGATCTCACAAATCCCAATGACAACACAAAGATGTCAAAATTTTGGTACCACATTCTAGGTGATTGCTTTAAACCATACAGAGATTTCTTTAACTTGCAAACTAGGATTTATTTACCTTTTTCAACGAAGTGCTTAGGTTGGGACATATAAATTTCTTCTTCTAGCTCTCCATGAAGAAATGTTGTCTTCACATCCATCTGCTCAATCTTTAAGTCATACATGGCTGCAAATGACAAAATAAATCTGATAGATGTTAGCTTAACTACAAGACAAAATATTTCTCCATAATCAATTCCCTGCACTTGGGAATACCCTTTCGCAACCAACCAAGATTTATACTTTTCAAGATTGTCATCTAGAACAGTCTTCTTCTTAAATACCCATTTATAGCCAACAGGCTTTCACCCTTCAGGAAAAGGTACCAAATCCCAAGTTTCATTCTTCTTCAATGATGTCATTTCTTCATTCATGGCTTCCAACCAGGAATTTGAGTCAAATATATTAAAACCCTCTTTCATAGTCCTAGGCTCATCAGTGCTAGTAATCAAAGCATAGGCACAGTTCAAATCCAACATAGATAAATATGTACATTATGGAAAACAGGTTGACGCTTTTCACATGTAGACCTTGATTTCCTCATAGGACTAAGATTGATGTTGTGGTTCCGTAGGTATCTTCAAACCTCACCACTTTTAAAACTTCCTTAGTTCACACAACATACTCCTAACTCATTTTCACACCTAATTTCTTAAACATCATTCTTCCCAAACATTCAAATGTATCTAGCGCAAACGCTTACCAAACCATTTTTCATTTTGATTTTCCTATGAGAAGAAAACAAAATCAGTAATCTACAGAAATTGCGTAGGTATTCATCTAACAAATTATCTTTAGACCAACTCCACAACCACCTTTCCACTTTTCAAGAAGCATTTGCAACCTTCAGAACTCAATTGAAACCCTCAAATAAAGAACTCAAAAGCTTCTTAATCAATGGTCATTACAGTGCATTTTTAAGTTCATGACACTCTCTAATGAACGCATTGTAAAAGCGTAGCCACGGCCTTATTGCCCAGAACTTCTACTTTAGGGTTCAAAGAACATTCTCTTTCTTGTCATCAGACTAATTTAACCTTTCATAACATAAAATGCAAGGAGGGATGTTAGGACATGTGCCTTTTTGCCATTTTGACATACTACTTTTTTAAATGATTAGCAGATCGTGACAATGATTGGCATCAACATTGAGTAATCTCTCATGTTTCCTCTTTCTCTTTTTTTTAAAGAATTGCTCTCAAACAGGTGCTCACAACTCTTTTAAAGTGGGGGAATTCATCACTCATAATCATTGTGTGAGTTATTTTTCTTGTGATTCCCTCCTTGGAATATTAGGAACAACCCACCCAAGAGATATCTTTAGCCTTCCTCTCTTGGAGATTTGACCCTCCCTTAGATTTGGGATTATAGACTTCTTATCTTTCTATCTTTCCCATCTCTCCTTTGATCTCACCCTAGATGACAACTAGAAGTAGCCTGACCTTGGCCATCTTGCCTTTGCATTTTTTGTACTTGGAGGCAACCTACATCTTCTCTCTTGAATGTACTTTTGTACTTCCAAGCCATTCATCCTACACAAGTGGGGGTAAATGTTTCGTAGAAAAAAGGACCCTTTCCTTATTTAACATGATAAATTGGACTTAACAATCCTTAATCTCTAAGGTGTTGTATGAGCATTTTTGCATCTTCACGATACAACCCTTACAATAAAAAAATCCTTAAATTTCACCAAGTTTATTAATACATGTCACATTCTTCTGACTCTATTTATTACAATTCACCTAAACACCTTTTCACCACTAACAAGTCTATTTTGACTTTCCCTGATAAATTTCACCAAGTTTCTTCCATAAATGAAGACACAGTCTTCTCCTCTATGATGAGGACGTTAACTAGGATGTTTTTTCACTCTTTTTATCAACCCATATCTCCTCATCCTCAATCATTCATCCAATCTTCTGTCTCAGTTAATAAGTTAGTTCCAGACATTGCAAGCAGAAATTCTATTCCCAAGAATCCTCAGGAAATTCTACAAAAACCATGTATTTATTCAGATCTACATTCATGGCAACTAATCTATTCCATTTTGCATGTCAAAAATATTCTTTCAAAGATTCTTTAATTACCAAACCTACCGAACCGGGCAAACCACACCACCCTATTCAAATTTTTCATTATCCCATGTGTAATAGATTTAGTTCAAAGAAGCTTGAGATCATTGAAGAACAAGCATCAAGGTTGTAAAGTCCTCTCACACCATACAGTTCAAAAACAACAAATTCGATTTTCATACCCATAAACAGAGTTTAGAAGTAAACACCACCAAAAGAAAGTGCAGATATAAGCTCTGGAATCCACTCTTGAATAAACCCAATTAAAAAGTGGACTCATTTTCCATTATGGTGAATGAGTACATTTCCAGGTCAGTTTCAGTTTTCTACATTATTCGCACACCCTTTTGATAGAAACAGAATCATGCAATATTTGCAAAATATAGCTAATTGCCCAAAATAGCCAATGATTGTTCATTCAAAACAATGATGTAAAATAAACAAATGAAATCATGTCACATGTCGAAACATCATTCATCCATCACATTTGACTATCACACCAAACTGTCGGTCGTTCCTTGTGGTCTCCACCAAGACATGTGTACACTGCTTGTGCAATTCCGGAGAATCAAGATGGGAAACTACAATAGTTGCAACAAGTCTCCCAGAAAAGACTTAAGTATTTAACTCCCAACCTCCAAGTGGTCCCCACATCCATCAACATTCAAGTCACCATGGTCACTCACCCATGGTCCTTCTACTGCACCACCACTAGGCAGGTGAAGGCTTCTGCGGTATGGAGGTATACTGCACTACCGCTCGACTACTTGAAGGCTCCTATAGTATGGTAGTAATCGCGGTACCGCATCTCAGCCAGAAGGTTCCTGCGGTATGGCAATATACACCTTACTACAACATCTTAGCCAGAAGTATCCCACGGTATGGCGGTAACCACGCTACTGCACCTCTCTCACAATCACCTAGCGGTATAGTGGTACAAGCATGTAAGTTACACTTATGCAATTTTGAGCTGATTGGTGATAGAAGTAGGGTTATACCAGTGAATTTGAGACACATTTTCTTAATAGTTCATAGTGGTGCAAGTGATTTTTGCAGACTTTGCCATTTTTGTTAGTTTTTTCAACACAAAGGTACATGTGCATTTATTATTTGTAACTGGCACAACTTTTGCATACAAAATCAAAATTTGGAAAAGATTTTTTTGAAAGTGCTCAGAAAATTGTAAGGAATATGTTTGTAACCTTCATTTTTAGTTTTGATAAGCCTTTTTTTAAAATTGTAAAAATCATTGTGTTATAAATGGTTGATTTGAGCTTGTCACTTGTACAAATTGCAAATTTTATTCATTGTAATTTGTTGGGGGGTTGCAAATTCAGTTTTAATACATTTTGGGGGGTAAAAGGCACAATTTAAGTGCCCCATTGTCTTCTTTCTCTTGGTGTTCTTCTGACCAACATGACAGATCTAAGGAAAATTGAACCACTCACTCCACACAATTATCATACATCGAAGCTAAAAATGACTCAATTATTACAATCTAAAGGTCTATGGCCAATATTGGATGCACCGCAACCTAATTTCATAAGGGAATGTGAAAAATTTACCCTCATATGTAAAATGGATGAAGCAAAAGGGATCATTGGCTTACATGTATCTGATAACTTGTTTCATATTGCAGATGTAAAACACCTAAGAATTTTTGGGATAAGCTTGAAGAATTGTATGGTAAATTCAATCAATTTAGAATCTTGCAGCTTCAAGTGGATCTACAATCACTCTCTCCTAATGCATTTCCTTCTATTCAATATTTTCTTACACAGTTCAAACTAATTTTGTCACAATTAAAAGGATGTGGGAATGATAAATTAGATGATGAATGTATCTTCTTGATATGATCTAAGTTAAGACACCCTTCCCAAGTGTTTTCTTCTACTTTCTATTCTACTATGGATTCCATGTGGAAAGATTATAAAATGCCTTCTTTTGAGTTGTTTTGTAAGTGTCTTACTAGGGAGCAAGCCAAGTTGATTTAGTTGGATGCACTACCTAGTTCTAAGAATCAACCTCTAATGGCTCAATATTCTAAGGGTAAAGGAAAGAATAAGAAGAATCCCAATACAGGATCATCTTCAAGTAGTGAGTGTCCCTCTAAAATGAAGCAAAAGATCAATCAAAAGTCCACTCCACCTCTTTCTTCTTCTACCTCTAGAGATTCCTCTTCCAAGTCCAAGAAAAAGAAAAGAGATCCTTATTCATTTTGTGGAAAAACTGGGCATGATAAGTCACATTGTTTCAAGAGACTAGAAGCGTTGGAGGAAGCTATGAGGAAACACAATATTTTAGATCCTAAGTCTTCTTCCATGGGCAAAGGGAAAGCTCTTTTTGAACATTCCTTGCATACATCTACTGATAGTTGGATTCTTGATTTAGGTGCTTCACATCACATGACCAATTCACATGATCTTCTTGATTCCATTTCTCATACTTCTACTTCTCATATTGCAGTTAGGAACTCTTCATAGATTTTATTTTTTGGGACAAGCTCCATTTAGATGCTAGATGGGTGCATTGATGATGTTCTTCTTGTTCTTGATATTTTAGTGAATCTACTTTTCATATATCATATTTTCCATTCTGGAGATGGAAAGACTATTGATTTTACACTACAAAATGTGACTATTAGAAAATTGAAAGATCCTAAGAAGGTTGTTGCTATAGGGATAGTTGATCATGAGAACCATTTGTATCAGTTTGATGGCTTTGAGTCTTCATCGGGCTCATGTTTCATTGCTTGTGTTGATTCAATGAGCAAGCTTTGGCATGAAAGATTTGGGCACTTGAATTGTATATATCTTCAACAGATGCACACACATAACTTAGTGGTTGGTCTTCCTAAGATGTCTTTCATGGATGGAGTTTATCAAGGTTGTGTTCTTGGAAAAAAAAATCAAGATCCTTTTCCTAAGGTTCAAGCTACAT
>VDFB02075321.1:105027287-105073116 GCA_007258455.2 Sequoia sempervirens | reverse complement strand
ATTGAGATTCTTGTAAATGATATTTTAAACTCTTAAATTAGTGCTCTTTACTCATAAAACATCATAAGTTTCCTCCACCCCTAAATTCATTTCATTATATTTATGTTTTTAGAGGAAAGTAGATGGTTTTGAACTTGTTATATTTTTATCTTTCACAAAATTATTATAACAATTTTACACATTCAATATTTAATAGTATTTTTTTTTATCTTATATAATATCTTAATTTAAAAAAAATCCATCATGATTATAATTATATATAATTATGTTTGTTAAAATATTTTTTTTATATAAAATTTGAGGAGAACATTTATTATTTCTTTAAAAATTAAATTTATAAATTTATTATGAATATTCTATATAAACATTAAATAACTAAATAATCAACAAGAAATTTACATCTTATTCATATAAAAACATAATAAATAATTATCTTATGTTTATGACAACCTCAACTACTTTGGAGGAGTGACATATAACTACCACCAAATATAGTTCAGCTTGGCTATGATAATAAATTAACATAAATATTAAAAAAATTATTTGGGGAATGTCACATATTGGGTATTTTGGATGTTAGTAAGACATTCCCACTTAAAAAATAAATAGAATGACTTAGTTAGTTATTTTTACTTAATGGATATACACAAATAATGGGGGGAATATGAAAACTAGACATATCAATATTTATGTAGTGAGTGCATGGCATCAAGCATCTAACACATAGTTTCTTACACTCCTTAGTATAATAGTGTAGTTGAGAGGAAGAAAAAACCATAAGGGAGATGGTGAATTGTATGATTTAGTCTAGGTCCATGGGTCCAACCTTGTGGTATGAATTATTCAATTGTGCCAACTAAATTTATAATAGTATGTCTTACAAGGCAATTTAGAATATGAATTTAGAGGAGGCTTGGTCCCATGCCAAGGCTAACGCTTCATTATTTAGAGTATTTGATAGCAAGGCTTGGGTATTCATTTTGGAAGGTTGACAAAAGTAAATGGAGAATAAGAGTCAAGCTTTAATTTTTGTTGGTTATTATGAGGATGCGAAGGTCTATAATTTGTTTTATTTTGTTACTCGCCATATCTAATTTTAGTAAGATGTCAAGTAAATGATTCAAGTCCTTCATATAGATGGATGTACTCCATCCACTACTTCTTCATCATTACTTACTCCACCTTCTTCATCACTTAAGGATGGTTTACTTCTTGAAGGTGATTTAAATGATGGTCATAATCCACATTCTCTTAGGCATAGTCTTTGCCTCATTGGGACCACACTACTCTTGAGGAAGACACTCATTCACATACTTTAGTTTTCATTATTTTGAGTCATGTGCTCAAATAGCTTATTCTTAGGATTTTTAGATGTTACATGTATTCTTGTGTGAGATAGTCCTATGGATAAGGAGTTTTCTTCCATTTTAAAGAATCATACATATGTGATCTTATTCCTCTTCCCAAGGGAAGAAAGTCAGTTTGGTGCAAGTTGGTGTACCACAAAATATGTAGTAGGTGGTTTTATTGACAAGTTCAAGGCATGTATTATTACTAAGGGGTTTTCTCAAGTTGAGGGTATTAACTATTCTAAGACCTTTGATCCTATAATGAAGATTGATTCAATTTGTCTTGAGATTTCTCTAGTTGCATCTTAGGGATGGTCAATTTTTCAAATGAATATAAAGAGTTCCTTCTTACATAGTGATCTTCATGAGGATATCATTTTGTGTAAGACTATTCTCTTGTTTGTAGGCTTCATCATTTATTATATGGTCCCAAATAAGCCCCTTGGGCTTGATATGAGAAGATGGATAGTGACATAGTCATGACCAAGGGGTCTTATCAAATAGCCCGATCACATAATCAAAACAACACACTCACACAATGGAAGAAAATTTGATGCAAATAAAATAATAATTTTATTAAAGTTTCAAAATTTATTACAAACATTTTTTTCCCTTCATTAATACCGTGCTTCTGAAAGATCTGACGCCGAGGATTTTGATCCTTGATCCTGACGGATCGATGAATGCTCGATTGATTGATCTTCCTGATCCTCCCAGGTTTCACCTCACCCCTTCCAACTCCGCCACACATTACATTTATAATATTTCATATAGCTAATTATTTTAGTGAAATCAAACAGGATAAAATTCCCTTAATATTTTGGGAATTTGGAGCACTTTTGAAGCCTCACATTTTTTAAAATGTTTGAGAGGTTCTTGAAACCTTTTAGATATCAAAATTTCATAATATTTTTGAATTTTTTTAAAAAATGATTACTAATCTACTATCTAGATCGTTTTTATCTTTTTACATTTGCGATCCTTCTAAATGATATTTGGAACTCTTAAATTAATGTTCTTTACTCAAAAACCATCATAAATTTCCTCCACCCCTAAATTCATTTCATTATATTTATGTTTTTACAAGAAAGTAGATGCTTTTGAACTTGTAATATTTCTGTCTTCCACAAAATTATTATAATAATTTTACACATTGAATTTTTAATAATATTTTTTAATTGTTTTAAATAATATTTATCTTATATAATATTTTAATGTTAAAAAATTTCCATCATAATTATAATTATGTATAATCGTATTTATTAAATATTATTATATAGTATAATTTAATTTTTTTAAATTAATATAAATATTGTTTAAATAATTAAATAACCAAAAAGAAATTTGCATCTTATCCATATCTAAACATAATAAATAATTATATTATGTTTATGACAACCTCGTCTACTTTGGAGGAGTGACAGCTAACCACCACCAAATATAGAAGCTTGGCTATGATAATAAATTAACATAAATAGTAAAGCAAATTATTTGGTGAATGTCAAACATATTGGGTATTTTGGACGTTAGTAAGACTATTTCTACTTAAAAAATAAATAGAATTTAAATGCACGTTATCCAAAAACTCCCGAATTATCCATGAAATCAAGACAATGTATTTTGGGAAGTCAAAATGAAAATTAAATTGTATATTAATATATTATATAATAAAGTATTTTATAAATTTTATATTTTTCAATTTTTTGAACAGATAAATGAGATAATTATCATTTTACTACAATCCTATATGGTAAACAGAGCCGTTTAGCTTGGATGCATATTTTCTATATTGGTCTGTGATCTTTAAATAAGAGTGAAGTCTACCAATTTCAATAATACAATTAGAGTATATCAGTTTACGTCATGCAATTAGTTTTTTCAATAATGTTAAGGGTTTTGCATTCATCATGGTTTAATTTCTGATGGGTTTATTCAGAATTGAAAACCATTCAACGTCATCAGTAAATAAAAAAATGTGAACTATTTTTAAGACACCAATCCATAATGATCATTACAAACTGAGACTCTAGAAAATTGAATTCACAAATTGAAAAAATCCATAAACCAATCAACAATGCTTCCAACATTCTGCTTCAAAGTTTTGAGACTGATAAATATGATAATTATCATTGACTAAAAGCATATATGGTGGGTAAGCACAGCCGTTACATTATCTCTAAACAAAGTCTACCAAATTCAATAATACAACCAGAGTATATCAATGGGTTGTTTATCAATTTATGGAATTAATTTTTTCAATAATGTTTGATGTTTTGCATTCATCACGATTTAATTTTTGGTGGGTTCATTCAAATCATTCAACTCCATCAGTAGACCGAAGATCTATTGACCACAAATGAATTCTAAAACACCAATCCATAATTGAAGCTCTGAAAAATTGAATTCACAAGTTAAAAAAATCCATAAACGAATCAACAGTGCTTCCAACATTGTCCTGGTTTACCAGTGTTTATATGTAATGAGACATGAAATTCCCAAATGGGAAAATACAGACCTCTCTTATTGGCGAAATTGCTTTTAAGGCAAAGGTATTGTGTGCATCTATGAATATCACTAATCTAAAAAACCAGTCATTTTTAGAACAGTATTACGTAGTTTGCAGAGATCTCTCCCTTTCAGAGTCCGACCAATCCCTTCTACAACAGAAAAACTTGTGTTATTACTGTAATAATGAGCAAGGAGCTCGTGAGGAGGTCTCACTACCATTTCATCGTCCTCATCATCCAATGCTTGTGAGATTTTGTGGTGAACTTGGGGCCATTGTGGGACACTCACAGGAGCTGACTGATAATGGAAGCATTGGGATCGCTCTCTTTTTTTACTTTCTCTCCGCAGGAAGACATTCCGAGACATAGTTAACTCCATAACGCTATAAACACCGGCTGCTTCAGTTTCTTCATCTCTGAACATGACATCTTCTTCCTTTAAATCATTGAGATCTTCTTTCTCTGCCTGTGTGGGAACGTTTTCAGCAAAGCCCAGAAGCAACTCCACTCGACTCAAGCCCGAATGCAACCGGTGACAACCCCTACTTCCATCCTTCTCCATTGCAACGGCAGTTACCTGCTATGATTGTCGAACCAGATCTTTTATAGAGAGATAATTAATTATGAAACTTGCTACGCAATCTTTTTGCTAATTCTGAGTGAAGTGTCGTCTTCCTTACTTCTCTCCCTCGTGCATTCGATGACTTTTCTGTTATTCTCGGAATTCCTCCAAATATTTTATTCACATTTGTAGTCTTGTCATTCGTGCTCAATAGTAGCTGAACCCTCCTATTTAATGCTCAAGGCAATGTAGAATACGACTCTTGAGGAGGCTTGGTCCCATGTCAAGGCTAATATTTCATTCTTTTGAGTATTTGATAGCAGGTTTGGGTATTCATTTTGGATGGTTGACATAAGTAAATGGAGAAGAAGAGTCAATCTTTAATTTTTGTTGGTTATTATGAGGATGTGAAGGCCTGCAAGTTGTTTGATTTTGTTACTCACCATACCTATTTTTGGTAAGATGTCAAGTTTGATTCAAGTCCTTCATATAGATGGATACTCCATCCACTACTTCTTCATCATTACTTAATCCACCTTCTTCATCACTGATGTTTTACTTCTTGAAGGTGATTCAAATGATGGTCATAATCCATGTCCTCCTAGGCATAGTCTTTGCCTCATTAGGACCACACTACTCCTGCTAGACCTCTTAGTGGTGACCCCACAAATCCTCACCACACTCATTCACATACTTTAGGTTTCAATATTTTGAGTCATGTGCTTTTAGCATATTCTGAGGATTTTTAGATGTTACGTGTATTCTTGTGTGGGATAGTCCTATGAATAAGGAGTTTTCTTCCTTTTTAAATAATCATACATAGGATCTTGTTCCTCTTCCCAAGGGAAGAAAGTTAGATTGGTGCAAGTTGGTGTACCACACAAAATATGTAGTAGATGGTTTTATTGACAAGTGCAAGGCATGCCTTATTGCTAAGGGGTTTTCTCAAGTTGAGGGAATTAACTATTCTAAGACCTTTGACCTATAACCAAGATGGATTTCATTTGTCTTGAAATTTCTCTAGTTGCATCCTAGGGATGGTCAATTTTTCAAATGAATATAAAGAGACACCTTCTTGCATAGTGATCTTAATGAGGATATCATTTTGTGTAGGACTATTCCCTTGTTTGTAGGCTTCATCATTTATTATATGGTCCCAAACAAGCCCCTTAGGGTTGATATGAGAAGATGGATAGTGACATAGTTGTGACCAACGGGTCTTACCAAATAGCCCGATCACACAATCAAAACAACACACTTGCACAATGGAAGAAAAATTGATGCAGATAAAACAATAATTTTATTAAAGTTTCAAAATTTATTACAAACATTTTTTTCTCCTACACATTCTACTAGGCTTCTTAGAGCCATTATATTACAACCATGCCTGACCTGATTTGTCGACTTTGATCGATGTTGATCCTTGAAAGGATGTTTATCGCCAATTACACATTACATGTTTCGTAATCTTTCTTGTAACCAATTATTTTAGTGAAACCTAATAGTTAAAATTCCCTTTAATTATTTCTGGAGGAATCCATACTCTTTAAAACCCTCACACAAAGTATCAAAATTTTGAGAGATTCTTGAAACCTTTTTGGTATCAAAATTTCATAATATTTTTGAAAAAAAATCTAAAAATGATCACTAATCAACTATCCATATCGTTTTTATTTTTTACATTTGAGATCCTTATAGATGATATTTGAAATTCTTAGATTAGTGCTCTTTACTCAAAATCCATCGTAAGTTTCCTCCACCCCTAAATTCATTTCATTACATTTATGCTTTTAGAGAAAATTAGATGATTTTGAACTTGTGATATTTTTATCTTCCACAAAATTATTATAATAATTTTACACATTGAAATTTTTAATAATATTTTTTATTTTTTTAAAATAATATTTATCATATATAATATCTTAATTTAAAAAAAAATCCATCATAATTATAATTATGTATATTGAATATTATTATATAAAAAATTTGAAAGTAATTTTTTATTATTATTTTTTTAAATTAAATTTTTTAATTTAATATAAATATTATATTTAATCATTAAATGATAAAATAATAAAAAAGAAATTCACATCTTATCATATCTAAACATAATAAATAATTATACTATGTCTATGACAACCTCGACTACTTTGAAGGAGTGACAGCTACCTACCACCAATTATAGAAGCTTGGCTATGATAATAAACTAGCATAAATATTAAAGCAAATTCTTTGAGGAATGTCAAACATATTGGGTATTTTGGACGTTAGTAAGACTATTCCCACTTAAAAAATAGATAGAATTTAAATGCACGTTACCAGAAATTCCCAAATTATCCATGAAATTAAGATAATGTATTTTGGGGAGTCAAAATCAAATTTTAAATTATATATTAATATACTAAATTCAGTAAAGTAATTGTTTATAAATTTTATATTTTTCAATTTGTTTGGAACAGATAAATGAGATAATTATCATTTAACTATAAACCTATATGGTAGGTAAGAACAGCCATATTTTTTATATTTTTCTGTGATCTCTAAATAAGATTGAAGTTTACCAATTTCAATAATGCAATCAAAGTAGACCAGTTTACATCATGAAATTAGTTTTTTCAATAATGTTCAGGGTTTTGCATTCACCGTGATTTAATTTCTGGTGAGTTCATTCAGAATTTCTGATGGATTTGTTCAGAACCATTGAACGTTATCATAGATAAAAAGACCACAAACAATTTTTAAAAAACCAATCCATAATTGATCATTGCAAACTGAGGCTCTGAAAAATTGAATTCACAAGTTAAAATAATCCATAAACGAATCAACAATGCTTCCAACATTCTGCTTCAAAGTTTTGGGACAGATAAATAAGATAATCATCATTTGACTAAAAACATATATGGTGGGTAAGCACAGCCGTTACATTATCTCTAAACAAGAACGAAGTCTACCAAATCCAATAATACAACCAGAGTATATCAATTTACATAATGGGATTAGTTTTTCAATAATGTTTGATGTTTTGTATTCAGTACGATTTAATTTTTGGTGGGTTCATTCAGATCATTCAATACCAGTAATACCCCAAAATCTATTGACCACAAATGATACCCCAAAATCTATTGACCACAAATGAGTTCTGAAACACCAAACCATAATTGATCACTACAATTTGAGGCTCTGAAAAATTGAATTCACAAGTTAAAGAATCCATAAACGAATCAACAGTGCTTCCAACATTGTCCTGGTTTACCAGTGTTTATATGTAATGAGATATCAAATTCCCAAATGGGAAAATACAGACATCTCTTATTGGAGAAATTGCTTTTGGGGCAAAGGTATTGTGTGCATCTATGAATATCCTTAATCTAAAAAACCAGTCATTTTTAAAACGGTATTGCGTAGTTTGCAGAGATCTCTCCCTTTCAGAGTCCGACCGATCCCTTCTACAACAGAGAAATTTGTGTTATTACTATGATAATGAGCAAGGAGCTCGTGAGGAGGCCTCACTACCATTTCATCGTCCTCATCATCCAATGCTTCTGAGATTTTGTGTTGAGGCCATTGGGGGACACTCACAGGAGCTGACTGATAACGGAGGCATTGAGATCGCTCTCTTTTTTTACTTTCTCTCCGCCGGAAGACATTCCTAGACATGGTTAACTCCACAACGCTATAAACACCGGCTGCTTCGGTTTCTTCATCTCCGAACATGACATCTTCTTCCTTTAAATCGTTGAGATCTTCACGCTCTGTCTGTGTGGGAACGCTTTCAGCAAAGCCCAGAAGCAACTCCACTCGACTCAAGCCCGACTGTAACCGGTGACAACGCCGATCTCCAACCTTCTCCATTACAACTGTAGTTACTTGCTATGATTATCGACCCAGATCTTTTATAGAGAGAGAATTAATTATGAAACTTGCTACGCAATCTTTTTGCTAATTCTGAGTTAAGTGTCGTCTTCCTTACTTCTCTCCCTCGTGCATTCGATGACTTTTCTGTTATTCTCGGAATTCCTCCAAATATTTTATAAACATTTGTAGTCTTGTCATTCGTGCTCAATAGTAGCTGAACCTTCCAATTTAATGTCGAAGATTAACAGTATTTTGGAATGTGTTCTCTTTAGCAAGGCCGTCGGATTTTCGCAATCGAAGGTCCTTTTCGCTCATGGTTACCGGAGGAAAACTATGGTTATCTCCTCCACGTATTAAAAATCTAATCGTGTACGCACAAGACGCCGCAAAGAAGAAAAGGAATCGTTTGCTTCTGGATTAGCTCGGACGGGTTGTGTTTGTCTCGGTGCTCGGGCCAACATTTTCCTACCTTTTGAATAACACTTAGCTAACTTAGTCTAAATGGTAAAATGGTATTTTTAAACTAGTTGCAGGCTTAGTTTACCGAGTCAATAAACATGAACTGTCTGACATAGCACCTCGATTTACTATGGCAAACTTGGTCTACTTTTCCAGCCAAACAGCTTATTAAATTTACACGTCCAAAACGCAATGACTGTTTTTCAATTAATAAATCTAGAAAGAATAGTAGTTAAGAATTGAAATTTAGTTTCGTGCTACAGTTCTTTCACATTTCTCCGTGAAAAGACTTGATCATTTCTAAGATTATTTCTACATTTATGGATCTCATCTAGTTCACTAGATCTGATCTAGTTCACACTACATTTATAGATCTGATCTAGTTCACTTTTTCATCTGTCAATCTAACCCATTTTCTTCCACTATAGACTTGGCACTGGTAGATTTTTAATTATAATTTAATTAAGGTACAAGTCGATTCTTTTGTAACTAGTCATTGTGTGCTGATTAGACTTTCAAATTTGTGTTTTAAGTTGAATATCAAAGAACATCACCCCCAAATCATTTGAAGGTCACTGGGAGCTAGCATCTATGGTAGTACATCACTCATTACTCCATAATCACTCACTACACCAAAATCACTCTTTCCTATATGTGACATCACATTACCTTAACTATTTAAATTGCATTAGCATAAGTTTCGAAACCTTGGTTCTTTCATTGGGTCTTTGCATCACTCTTTTTGTTCTAAGTTTCAAGTTTTAAAATCACTCTCATTTAGGATGGTGCCTAATGCATTAGTTATATATTATTTTTCTCATTTTTATCAACTACTCTTGAATTGGATCCAAGGGTTTATTACAAGGAAAATATTCTTCCCTAGCAAGCTCCTAAAACCGTATCTCAATGCTACTAATATTTTCTTGTAGGTACTGCATAGAAAGTATGGTCATTTTCATGGATGTAAATTCACTTTTGTGCTCTATATTTAGATCCACTCAAGCATTAATTATGTAGTTGTGAAGGTCTCTTGGATTTACAAGTTTAAAGTTATAAAAAATTAGAGGTCAATCATCTTAATTTGTTTATCCCAAATTTCATTGAAAGCTAGACATTGATCATCTTTCACAACATTCCCCATCCCCAACTCTATAATATGCATTATATGTTATTTTATTCTATTTTCAAATCCACTCATGCATGTGGTTCTAGTCCTAGCTCATATATCTAGATTGATACTTTATTGAATATTTTCTTTCTTTGGTTAACCTAGGTATTTGAAAAGCTATGTTTTTATCCCTTTTCATAAATTAATGAAACCAAAATTTAAACCTCTGTAATATTTTCCTAAGAATTTCATCTTCATTTATTTCTAATTTCTAGATATTATTATTATTGTTTTATAATGGTATCTTTTATTTTAGATTTCATTAGGGTTGAGATCTACTCTCCTTTACGTGTCATGGTTCTATTTTGATTAGGGTTTAAAAATTCATTATTTAACATTTATTTGATTCCCACCCTCCCACCATTTTCTTGTGTTTAATTCATAGGTCTTATGTTACGGTTCATGCTCAACATTTATCCTTAATCTGTGTCCATTTAGATATGAAATATACCAATGTTTTTTATTTTTTTGTTATATCTTACCCATGGATCCTTGAGTAAATAGTTTCTTTTTATAACATGGAGGCTTATCCATTCTCTATGAATGCACTAGTTCACTAAGTAGATCTCATTTTTCATTTTTCATAGCACTTTTTATTTTTTATTTCATTTATAGGACTTTTCTTTATTTTTCCACATAATTAATTATAATTATACACCTTATGTGACCAATAGAGATAAATATTTAGCCCCACCTCTCATGTTACATCTAAGAATCTTACTTCATGTGTTGTTGTTAGTGTATACATTAATGCTTGCATACACATAGGATAACCTAAGCCTACTTAGGCCTTCATTGTTGTATGACTCATTGGCATAAACTGGATATTTTCCTCATGAGCTACCCAGCTAGTTTATAGCTTCAACACCTCATACTTGGATATTTTTCCTTTATAATGTGCTCCCTATTTGTCTTGAATATTAGATCGAAATTATGTAGTTTATGTCATATTGTGCTTGTTGTAAATCTTTGAGGTTTGTTTGAGTTCACATGGTATCAGAGCCAAACAAAGAGTTCTCAAGTCATATAGTGTTTTTTGTCGATTCTCTTAGTTCTCTGTTACCCACAAGCTCTCTGTGCCTAGCATCGAATAACTGTGAGGGTGTTTTATGAATTGGGAGGATGCGTATAAGGTGAGAAGGTGTGATTCACCTTGTTTCATCTACTCTTCCCACTCTTAGCAGTGTAGCCACAACATGAGTAGTTTTCCTCAATTCATTTTCTCATGGGAAGTCCGCCAAGTTTGCTCACATGCTAATTTCTTTGCAAAGTTTATAAATTACCTGCTGGAAATTGATTTTTTTGTAGGGTTTGTGCTTTCTTATTTGAGCCACGATTTCTTTTGGTGGATCAAACTGAGGAAAGGGCATTGTAGACACGAAAAATATACTAATTGAACCCATGCACCTGATCTTGATTTACTAACACCAGTTCATCCAAAATCATCTCCTTTGCTAACCATTTAATCAAATAATCTTTATTTGATTAAATTCATCATATTTCATATTTTAATTAAATAAATCAATTTTATTTGATTAAATCATTATCTCTTATTAATTAAATAAATTATTTTGTTTAATTAATCCTATTCCCCTCTTTTAATTAAATAATTCATTTTATTTAATTAAGTTCTAAGGTCATCTCCTTTAAATTAAATAAACTAACCTTTATTTGATTTAAGTCTAACATCATCCCATTTTAATTAAGTAATATCAAATTTTTATTTAATTAAGTCTAATATTCATATTCCTCTCATTTTGATTTAAATAAATCCAAAAATCTAAGTCAAAATGTCAAATCAGCTAAATCTTCATCTAATTTAATCAAATCATGATTAATCCTAACTCTAATCCATCAAATCCTCTAGATTTTGTAACTTGTGCAAGTAAATCAATTTAATTGATTTATTGAATCTTCCATTTTCATTCAAAAAGACATCAAGTTGGAATATTCCTCAAATTTGAATTTTCCCTCCCAAAAGGACTTGTCCATCCAACAAGGCATTAAAGACCTCTTACATGTCCTTTTTCTTGAGCCAAGTGGCATTAACTCTCCTTTCTTCTCCCTCCAACATGTCACTGTTGGAAAAAAAGGATAGACAACTAAGAGGGGGGGTGAATTAGTTGTCAAAAAATAATAATATTTTCAAACTTTACTTAACTTAATCTCAGATCTGATGAATAAGCAATTGACCATAAGAAATTAACACATCAGAGAGACAAAGAACACCAAGATTTTTTTATGTGAAAACCCTGTTAGGGGAAAAACCATAGCGAATGTTAGTCCACAATATTATACCCTATTAAAAGTATAATGAAAACAATAAAGGGGAATGCACATGCATTCAAGCACACTGCCTAGAGCTCATTGCTCAGTTACAGAAGGGACTCACTGCCCAACAATTCAGAATAGGATTAAATCCGGAGGGTACGAACTGAGAAAATAGCTTTTGCACAAGCTTGATTATAGTCCTAATTAAGCACAAAAAACTCCTTCACTTTTCACTCAAACTACTTCACACTTCACTCAAGCTTCTTCACACTCTGCTCTGTAATCGAATGATATTCACACATACACACATAGGAGCACACTCAACACACTTTACATCGATGAAACAATCGCTCTTATATATCTGCATCATGGTTTACATCAACAACTTAGTTGTCCATAAAAATAAAACATATTTGCAATGTCGGCCCAAATTTACAATTAAATTTTCAATGTGGATCTAAACACCATTGGCCAATACAATGATGTGACCCAAAAAATATTCACGAGCATGCCAAACATTCAAATTTTACTTTTCAAGGACCCACAACACATTACCACCATCATGTCGGTGAAGAACATGAAAACCCGAATGTGCACAAGAAAAATTCTTTGACCACAAGCACACCGATCAATGTGGACATACAAAAATGATGGAGAATGATCTAGAACCATCCAAGAACACCAAGAACTAACAAAGAAGCACCCAAAACAACTGAGATTATTAGAATCACACAAAATTCACTCAGGAACATTGATAAAGACCACATAAATACTGTCAGACCACAACACGATTAGATCTACACACAAACCTCTGAAACTTCTGGTAGATGATCTAGATACTCTAAAAAATAAACCCTTTAGTCCACAATAGTTGATCTTCAACATATAGTACAAGAAGCCTTCATGACCTACATAGTTCCACTAGGAACCTAGAACACTTTCTTTTACAATTTTCTCAATATCCTCAACATATACAACCTTCAATACACAAAATCCTAATAGTGTTGACATCAATGACAACCACATATCAATAACATATCCACATCATCCAACAATCTCCCCCTTTGGCATTGATGGAAACACATGATGTGAAAAATACCATCAACCCAACACACTTGTTTCTTAATTGCTTTTCTCCCACAAGGCTCTTCTCCTTAGAAGATTTTTCACATTTCACTTCTCCCCCTTTGACATCAATGGAAAAGGTAACCATGACCTTTCCATATACATGCTTTGAACCACATATCTACACATTTGACTACTCCCCCTGAGTAGCAGCCATGTAAACATCAATCCAGATCATAATATAGCAATGTAGCTCATGGATTGATGCAAGTAAATGCATCTTTTAGTTCTTATCAGGAGGGGTAATTACCCCTAGCATTCCTCTGAGATACTAAAAAGTATCCTTCAACAACGACTTAGTAAAGATGTTTGCAATCTGTTCTTTGGTAGGAACATACTCCAATCTGACTTCTTTCTCATTCACTTTCTCCCTCAAGAAGTGAAACTTGATTGATATATGTTTAGTCTTAGAGTGTAGCACTGAATTCTTTAAAATATTTATTGCACTTGAATTGTCACATTGTATGGCAATAGGCTCTTCATATATCACCCTAATATCTTTCAACATTTGTTTCATCCATATCACTTGAGTACAATAATTTGTAGCAGTAATATATTATGCTTCAACAGTAGATGGAGAAATGGAATTCTACTTTTAGCTCAACTAGGACACCAGCTTCTTCCCTAGGAAGAAAGCACTGCCACTAGTACTTTTCCTGTCATCTACATCTCCAGCCCAATCTGCATCAGTATATGCAATCAAAGTGAGATCATCATCCTTTGGATACCAAAGTCCAAAGTCAACTGTTCCTTTCAAATATATGAAGATTCTCTTAACAATAGTCACATGTGATTCTTTTGGATCGGCATGAAATCTAGCAACCATACATACAACATTCATAATATCTGGTCTAGTCTGGGTTAAATAGAGCAATCCACTGATCATTGACCTATATCTAGTTTGATTTGCCTTAGGAGAATCATCATTCTATGTTAGGTTGCATCTGGTCACCATGGGAGTACCAACAAGCTTTGATTATTCCATCCCAAATTTCTTTAGTATCTCTCTCACATATTTGGACTGAGATATGAAAATTCCCTTGTCTAACTGGGTAACTTGCAATCCCAGAAAGAACTTCATCTCTCGAATCATACTCATCTCAAATTCACCCTTCATCTCATCAACAAACTTCATACATAGATTTTCATCTCCTCCAAAAATGATGTCATCAACAAAAACTTCTATAATTAACTCTTTATCATGATCCAATTTGAAATATAAGTTGCTATCAACAATACCTTTAGTGAATCCAAGCTTCAATAAGCATTTTTCCAATCTAGCATACCAGGCTCTGGGGGCTTGCTTAATTCCATATAGAGCTTTCTTCAAGCGACAAACCATATCTTCCTTGTTAGTTAGCTGAAATCCATCCAGCTGTTCAATGTATACTTCTTCTAGTTCTCCATTCATAAATGTCAACTTCACATCCATTTGATAGACTTTATGGTTCTTGTATGCAACATAAGCAAGAAATAATCTAACAGCTTCAATTATGGCAATAGGGGAAATTTTTTCTTCAAAATCAACACCTTCCATTTGAGAATACCCTTTACATACCAATCTTGCTTTATTCCGGACCACTTCACCTTGTTCTGAAACACCCATTTAGTACCAATCACATTTTTGTCTTTAGGTCTGGGAACTGGTGTCCTCGTGTCATTCTTTTCAATCTGTGTCAGCTCTTCCTTCATAGCTTCCATCCAATGTTCATCTTGGTAGACTTTAGTGACATCTTTAGGTTCAATCTTGGAAATCAGGCAATACTCTTATGCAATATTTCTTCTAGTTTGCACACCTTTATTCTTATCTCCTATAATTTGACTTTCATAATGATTTAGCTTTACATACCTTGGAGTTTTGGGACTTTCACGAGCTTTTGGTTCTTCTGATCTTTTTTTTCTACACTTGCACTTGTCTGTGCTTCTTGACTTACTTGATTTACCAAAATGAATTGAGGCTGCTTTATTAGAACATATGGAATAATCTGAAGTTGGTTCTATGTCTAAGAATTCTTCCCTTGGCTTGTATTGTCTTCATTTGAATCATATCCATAATATCTGGATGATTTGACAGAGTCCTCATCAACTCTGACATTTGCACTCTCAACCATCTTTCTCAGTCTTCTGTTATAGCACCGGTAGGCCTTGCTTTTAGTAGAGTAACCTAAAAATATTCCTTCATCGCTTCTTGCATCAAACTTTCCTATATAATCATCTCTCTTGATATAACATTTCTCCCAAAGATCTTGAAATATTTAACAATAGGCTTATAACCAAACCATAGCTCAAAAGGGGTCTTACCAGAATTACCATTAACATTTACCTGGTTTAAAGTATACACATTAATGCTTATAGCTTCACTCCAATAGATCTGGGGCACATTTCTTTCTATCATCATTGTTCTAGCAGCATCCAAAATTGCTCTATTCTTTCTCTTTGCAACTCCATTCTGTTAAGGGGTTTGGGGAGCAGATAAATGTCTTATAATTCCATGTTCTTCACATAAAGAGTTGAAATCCTTAGAGGTGAACTCACCACCTCTTTCAAATCTCAGACACTTGATTTTTTAGACCTTTCTCATTCTCTACCATAGCCTTGAAACTTTTGAACTTTTCCAGTGCTTCACATTTTTCTCTTAAGAAGGAAACCCATATCATTCTGGAGTAATCATCAATGATCAACATAAAGTACCTTTCTCCATGAATAATTTTGACTCTGGAGGGACCACAGAGGTCAGTATGTAGCAGCTCCAACAAATCATTTGAAATAAACTATTTGCTACAGAAGGAGAGTCTAGTATGTTTACCCATCTGACACTTGTTACAAATTGTGTTAGCAGGATTCACCAACTTAGGTAGATCTCTTACTGCTTGAGTGGAACTTACCTTGAAAATGTTATCAAAATTTACATGACACAACCTCCTATGCCACAACCAACTTTCATCTACTTGAGCAATTAAACAACTCCCACTAGTAGTATTCAGGTGAAAAATGTTACCTTTTGTGTTTCTACCTGTAGCAATCATATTGCTAGAACTTCCACCTATCTTGCATCTTCCATCTTTGAATTGTAGATCATAGCCTTTTTCCACCATCTTTCCAACACTCAAAAGATTGTGCTTCAGGCCTTCAACATAAAGAGCATCATTAGTGTTATCCTTACCACCAAGGCAAATAGAACCTCTGCCACGAATCACACCAGCATTGTTGTCTCCAAATCTTACAACACCACCATCATACTTCTCTAGACTTACAAATTTGTTTTTATCACCAGTCATATGATGTGAGCATCCACTGTCAATAACCCACTCATCCTTTTCTTCAACTCAGGCTACAAGAGCTTTCTCATCTTTAGCAGATTCAGTAGCCACATGACTATTTTCAACGGTAGCAATTAAAACCCATTCATCTTCATTTTCATTATCTTTATCAGACTCATCATCAGTCACTCCTTCAGAAAAGTAACATTTCTTTTGTAATCTAGAATTGTTAGGCTTAGATCTAGGAACTGTTTCAGGACATCTTGATGTAAAATGACCTATTTTATTGCAAGAAAAACATTTAATAGTAAATACTCCTTCAAACTTACCTTTTCCTCTACCTTCTTTCTTTACAATCAGTGCTTCCAATTCTTCTACTTCTCTTTCTTTATCTTCAAGTTGTTTTAGTTCTTCATCATACTTGGAATCTTTCTAGAATATTCTCCCAGACCATATCTTTGCTTGTTACTTCCGGATACAATAGCCTTGAATGCAAATTTAGAATTCATAACAGATTCACCAAATTCACTTAATTCAAAAGTAGCAAGCTTACCAACCAGCATGTCTCTTGTCATCTTTTTTATTGATATGAGCTCTTCAATAGTGCAAGCCTTCACTTTGTAGGAGGGAGGCAAGGATCTGAGTATCTTAGCCACAATTTTATCCTCATCCAAAGAACCACTGACACATCTAATACCCATCACTATTTCATTTACTCTTTGCATAAAAGAAGTGATATTTTCATCTTCACCCATCTTCAAATTCTCATACTTTCCTTTCAAACTTTGTAGCTTAGCCATCTTCACCTGTGCATCTCCTTCATACAAAGTTTCCAGCTTCGTCCAAATCTCATGAGGTTTCTGCAGTCCTATCACATTTTCCATCTCCGAATCTATCAGAGCACTCACCAAAGCTTCAATAGCCTTGATATTGTTTTCAACTTCTTTGATATCATTAGCAGTGGAGGCACTATTATGAGGAATAACATATGGATCTTTTGTAATCTTCTAGAAAGCTTCACCAATACACCTTAGGTGACATTGCATCTTGACTTTCCACAGCGAGTAGTTAGTTCCATCTCGTATTGAACCTCAAACTTATAGACTTCTTTAGAGGAACCTGCTTTGATACCAATTGTTGGTAAAACAAGGACAAAAAACTGAGAGGGGGGAGTGAATTAGTTGTCACAAAATAATAATATTTTCAAACTTTACTTAACTTAATCTCAGATTTGATGAATAAGCAATTAACCATAAGCAATTAACACATTAGAGAGACAAAGAACACCAAGATTTTTTTTACGTGGAAACCTTGTTAGGGGAAAAACCACGATGGATGTTAGTCCACAATATTATACCATGTTAAAAGTATAATGAAAAAAATAAAGAGGAATGCACATGCATTCAGGCACACTGCCTAGAGCTCACTGCTTAGTTACAGAATGGGTTCATTGCCCAACAATACTGAATAGGATTAAATCTAAAGGGTACGAACTGAGAAAATAGCTTCTGCACAAGCCTAATTGTAGTTCCAATGAAGCACAAAAAACTCCACTTTTCACTCAAACTACTTCACACTTCACTCAAGCTTCTTCACACTCTTCTCTGAAATAAAATGATATTCACACATACACACATATGAGCACACCCAACATACTTTACACCGATGAAACAATCGCTCTTATATATCCTCATCATGGATTACATCAACAACTTAGTTGACCACAAAAATAAAGCATATTTGCAATGTCGGCCCAAATTTACAATTAAATTTTCAATGCGGATCTAAACACCATCAGCCAATACAATGATGCGACCCAAAACAATATTAATGAGCATGCCAAACATTCAAATTTTACTTTTGAAGGATCCACAACACGTTACCACCATCATGTCGGCTAGGAACATGAAAACCCGAATGTGCACAAGAAAAATTCTTCGACTACGAGCACACCGATCAATGTGGACATACAAGAATGATGGAGAATGATCTAGAAGCACCCACGACAACTAAGATTATCAGAATCACACAAACTTCACTCAAGAACACTGACAAAGACCACATAAATACTGTCAGACCACAATACGATGAGATCTACATGCGGACCTCTGAAACTTTCGGTAGATGATCTAGATACTCTAAAAAATAAATCCTTTAGTTCACAACAACTGATCTTCAATGTACATAACAAGCCACCTTCATGACCTACACAGTTCGATTGGGAACCTGAAACACTTTCTTTTACAATTTTCTCAATATCCTCGACATAGACAACCTTCAATACACCAAATGCTAATAGTGTTGACATCAATGACAACCACATATCAACAACACATCCACAACATCCAACAGTCACTTCTCCAATTTCAAATATCCACCTAATAGCATTTATGTGCGCATTCATCTAAATGTGCTCCACCTCTATCCACTCACATGTTGACAAGTGACATTATGCTATTGGTTGATGTTTTGTCCCACATTCATCCTTTTGGCTCATTCCTCCATCCTTACCTTCTATAAATAGAAGGCTCTTCTACTAATTTTGCATCCACAGCTTATGCAAAGTCATTATCTTCATGTTTTGAGCAATTTCATCCAAGTTTCATAGTTTTCATCAATTTAATAGTTGGGTTATGGAAAATTTTATCATGGAGCACCATTGATCATCATCAAGCTTGCAAAGAATTGGGAAAGGGCTATTTTCCACATCAAAATAGCACCAATTCCCCCATGGGATTGAGAGTTTGAGTGTTTTGAGCAAGATTAGATAGCTTTCATTTGGTTTATTTACTTTGTTTCTTGTTTTTGACATTCAAATGAATCTTATGGGGAATGATGGTTTTGATTTGCATAATGGACTAATATTGTGTTGTTTGTTTGTGTTTGTGTAGGTCTAGATCCACCATTCACAGGCACCACGATTTCTTCTGAGTGCATCGACCTGGAATTCTAATTTGAAGGACTCCTTGGAATTTCATTTTTTATCAAAGGCTGCAATTCAAGTAGATTTTCATCAAAAAAGACCAAATAGATTCCCTACCTCTTCGTAGACCAAGAGCAATTTCTTTTTTGGCTAGCATAGGGCTGCAATTCTATCTTACTTTGTTTTCTATCTTTGTTGGCTAGCAGCAAACCAGGCCCCTGTTCCTACCGTGATTTATTATTTAAGAGGCATTTTTGCCATCTGGGCAAGACATTGACCGATTAAAGCTACGCAAAGGTGTGAAACCACTTCTCAAAGGTGTGATCTGTTCTTGTTTTAGGGCATACTTTTTACCTGAGGGCAATGATATCACAAAATAGAGACCTACGATTGCAACTGGCTTCATTTGAGAATAGTTGCAAATTATTCCTTTACCTTTGTAGAAGGAAGTCCAATTCGCAAGTGGAGGTGTCATTCTCCAAAAATCTTGATTTTTTGACCTCAACATTTTTCACATGATTTAAATATCGTTTTCCCCTTCTTCTGAAATTTTGCATAATTTTTTTTTGAAACAAATTTGGAATTTTTTTTGTAAGGAGGCAATAGTCTTTTGTAATAGGGAGAAATCTTCAAAGTGTACTAAATTTTGTACGGTAACTCAGCTTTAAGTTCCTTTTTTTTTGCAAAGTACATCTTTTTTAGCCACAAATTCATGGAGCACAAAATCACACTCATCTTATAAAGTGCCTATTTATGTCTTTTTTGGGTCAGTTACAAGCATTCCTATATAGTGCTAAATTGGGGGGGAAACAAATAATCAAGGGGGGTGTTGTGTGTGGTTCATTTTCACACTTCCTTGAGAAGTGCTTGTTTTCACTTTTGCATGCATTTCTAACTTCTTTTTTCAGCATTTATACAAACAACTATCTTAGTCAAAGTAGTATGGAATCTAATCTTATTATAGTTCCCTTAACACCTTTCAATTATCATGATTGGAAGATGAAATTAATTCTTGTACTTAAGAACAAAGGCTTATATAGGGTAACTATGGGAACAAAGAAAGAACCTAATGCAACTAAAGACAAAGAAAAGTTTTTCAATAAGTGTGATCAAGCATTTGGCTTTCTATGCCTAAATTTATCTCCTGGTTTGTTGTTCCATGTTGAGAACTTGAAAACACCCAACCAAGTTTGGGAAGGTATTGAAATTTGTTTTGGGAAAATAGATGAACTTAGAAGCCATGAGTTGGAAAATCAACTCTTAGGTCTTAGTCCTAGGAATTTTTCAACTTTACAAGACTTTTTAACTAATTTTAAATCCTTGAAGTTGCACTTAAAATATTTTGGAACTGACAAGAAAGAGGATCAATTAATCCTTTCTGTACTTTCCAAGCTAGGTCCAAATTTTTTTGTGTTTGTATCAACTTTCTACTCTAATAAAAGGGCTCTTGGAGCCTCATGGTAAATTCCCACACTTGATAACTTTATTGCTGACCTCACAAGGGAGCAAGAAAAGTTAATTCAAATGGGTACTTTGAAGTCTACTATCCTCAAGCCCTACTTGCAAGGAATGAAACACATGAAACTTCAAAAGGGGAGAAGAACACTAAAAAGGACATGGAAGTTAAGAAAGAAAGCAAAATTGACAACTCCAAAAAGGACTCTCAAGGTAAAAAGAGAGTTGCATGCACCTTTTGTAAAAATCTTGGACATGATGAACATCACTGCATGAAGAAAAAAATTGAAGTTCTACAAAAAATTCTCAAAAAGAATAATATAGGGCTACTTGATTCTATCAAGGCATCTTCATCAAATCAAGATAATACTAAGGAAAAAGAGAAATCAAAGGGAAAAGCCTTAGTTGCTAAAGCATCTTTATCTCCATCATGGGTTCTAGACTCTGGTTCTTCACAGGTTGTCTTTTCATCCTTAGAACCATCAAGTATGTCCACAATCACGTTAGGTGATGATACTCCAACATTGTTAAAAGGGAGAGGGACTGTTGAATTTGAAGGAGGAACATTTTCCAATGTTCTAAGTGTACCTTCACTCTCAACTAATATCCTTTCAGTGTATCAAATAACTCATTTAGGGAAGGGAATGAGAGTACACTTCTCTCTAGATTTAGTTGAGATAAGAGAATTAAAAAGCAACAATTTAGTAGCAATAGGAGAGGAAAATCACCAATCCAAATTATATACCTTCTCCAATTTTTCCACAGATATTTCTCCCAAAGCACTACTAACTCATTCAGATGAAGTTAGCAAACTATGGCATGAGTGGTTTCGCCATCTTAACTACCACTATCTTGAACAACTATGTCAACAAAATATGGTTAAGGGATTACCTAAGGTTCAATTTTCTAAAGGTCTTTGTGAAGGTTGTGCACTTGGCAAGCATCTAGAAGAAAAAATTGACAAAGGTAAATCATGAAGGGAAACACAAGTTTTAGAACTTGTTCATAGTGATGTTTCAAAGGCTTTTCCCCATCCATCTTTTACAAAGGCTAGATATGTTCTCACCTTCATTGATTATTCTCATGTTTTACATGGGTCTACTTTCTTAGGAAAAAATCATAAGTTTTTGAGTCTTTTCAAGATTTCAAAGCTCTTGTCAAAAAACAATCAAGGAATGTCATCAAGGTTCTTCAAACAGATAATGGGAGAGAATATGTCAACAATAATTTTGAGCAGTTTTGTATATAAGAGGGGATAGATCTGCAACACACAGTTCCTTATACCCCACAACAAAATGGTGTTGCAAAACAAAAAAATAGATCTTTAAAAGATATGGCTAATTGTATGATTCACTCTAAGGGCCTCACACCATCATATTGGGAAGAAGCAATCAACTGTGCATGTTACATACATAATAGAGTTCCACATAAATCCTTAAAGGGTATCACTCCCTTTGAAACTTGGAAAGGATGGAAACCTGTAGTTGATCATTTTAGAGTTTTTGGCTTGCATGGCATGGCACACATTCCAAAAGAGAAACACAAGGCTATGGATCCTCAATCCAAATCTTGCATCTTTGTGGGATATCCAAATGGTGTAAAAGGCTATCACCTACTCCAACCTATGACACGTGAGTTGTTTATTGAGAGAAGTGTTAAGTTTCAAGAAACATCTCTTGAAACTATACTTGATACTTCTCAACATATTGTGGAATATTCAGATCTTGATTACAGTATTGATGATTCAAATCATTCTTTGAAGATTCCTAGTGTAGTATCTTCTTCTTCCAGTTCTCACAATGATGAGGGTTCATCTTCATCTAGTTCAGGGATCACATTAGAAGTTGATATATCTACACTAGACTCACCCACATCTTACACTATACATAGGAAAAATATAGGGGTACATGATTTAATAGATGATCTAGATTGATTCAAGTAGATTTTCAGGGGGGGACACATGCCTTCATTGCTTCAGTTTTCAATCCATAGAAATTCAGAGAGGCATCTGGTATACCAAAGTGGGATATTGCTATGGATGAGGAATATAATTCCTTGATTAGAAATTAAACTTGGGGTTTGACTTCACTTCCTAAGGGAAGGAAGATAGTTCGATGTAGGTGGATATATTGAACTAAATTTGCAGCAGATGGGTCAGTTGATAAGTACAAAGCATGATTGGTAGCCAAAGGTTTTTCACAAGTTGTAGGCATTGACTATACCGAAACCTTTGCACCAATTGCTAAGATGACTTCCATTAGACTCACACTTGCTATAGCTGCATCACATGGATGGAATTTACATCAAATGGATGTGAAGAGTGCTTTTCTTCATGGAGACCTTAAGGAGGAAATATACATGGAACAACCACTAGGTTTTGTTTAGGATTCATCCTTAGTTTGTAGACTTAATAAATCTCTCTATGGCCTTAAACAAGCTCCTAGAGCTTGGTATGCCAAGATGGACTCCTACCTCCTATCTTTAGGTTTTACTAGATGCCATTATGATCCTAATGTGTATCTACTACGAAAGGATGATTCAATTTTGATATTGGTTCTATATGTTGATGATATTTTGATTACTAGGATTACTTCATCTACCATTGTAGCAGTGAAGACATCACTTCAAGATAGATTTGACATGACAAACTTGGGTTTATTGCACTACTTCCTTGGAATCGAGATTTCGCATTTAGCTTCAGGGACTACTCTTGCACAACCCAAGTATACTCTTGATCTACTTGCATGGTTTCATATGACTAGTTGCAAACCATCTCAAACTCCCTTTCTTTATAGAGTCAAGCTTGAGACTTCCTGTACTACACCATTAGTTGATGCTACATTATATTGAAAACTTGTTGGTAGTCTTATATACTTGACATATACTAGGCCAGAAATTTCCTATGTAGTAGGCATGGTTTCATGATTCATGCAGAAACCTCATGAGCTGCATTGGAAAGCAACTAAAATGATTCTTCACTATCTTCATGGTACTCTTGGGTTTGGGATTCACTACAAAGTTGGTTCATCACTTGACTTGGTTATACAAATTCAAATTGGGTTGGTGACACTGAGCATCGTAAGCTATATAGCCTTTCACTTGGTTTAGGTCCTATTAGTTGGTCTAGCAAGAAGCATAATGCTATTGCTATATCATCCACAAAGGTAGATTTTAGGGGGGATGTTAACTCAGCTACAGAGGCTATATGGCTTAAAGGAATTCTTTTTGAGTTTGGTACTCCTTTCAGGAAGCCTAATCAACGAACCAAACACATAGAGATTCATATGCATTATATTTGAGAATTGATTCATGGTCAAATAATTGACTTAGTCTTTTGCTAGTATTTAGAGTAGGTTGTTGATATCTTCACCAAACCCTTCATTGAGAGCAAGTCCATTCATCTATGAGATCTTCTTGGAATGCGTTCTATATCAACATCATCATCATCCTTGGGGGGGGGCTTTCTAGTTTTCTCCACATCTTCTCTCTTTTTGGAGGATAATTTTTTCCTATTGGGTTTTCTATCTTACTTTGTTTTTAGAGAGATTGCATTGTACATGGGTACCTCACCAGGCTAGTAGCTGGGATCCATTTTATCCATTCCCACCTAAGTTATGCTTAAGGTGGGTTTCCAATGTATACATTAATGCTTGCATACACATAGGCTAACCTAAGCCTACTTAGGCATTCATTGTTGTATGACTCATTGGCATAGACTGGATAATTTCCTCATGAGCTGCCCAACTAGTTTATAGTTTCAACACCTCATACTTGGATATTTTTCCTTTATAATTTGTTCCTTGTTTGTCTTGAATATCAAATCGACATTATGCAGTTTATGCCATGTTGTGCTTGCTGTAAATCTATGGGGTTTGTTTGAGTTCACAGTTGTTGACATACCTATTTATTGTATTTATTCTACATATCATGAATATTTCACTTTTACATTTGTAGACTATCTTAGATCTGTTTCTATTGCTACATCTTCCTATGAGAAGCCTTGTGATATAGTTGTTAATTTTTTGTTACTTATCCATGATGACTATCCTAGTGATGTGTATTTACATGATCATGCTTGTTCTTCTAATGATGTGGTTGATTCCCCTTGTTGGTAATGATACTTGGGTGAGTGCAAGATCACGATGAGATAAATGACACCCTTAAGTGGTAATGAAAATACTAAAAAATAAATTTATGTAACTTCACATAATAAATTAAAGGACCTTATCTAAAAAATATTTTTAAAAGACAGCGAAGAAGTTGTAAACATTTAGATTTAGTTTATGAAATATATTTTTTAATAATTTTAAATTAATTTGGTGTAAATCAAATATTTTAAAGAGGTAGTACATACATTCTTAAAAAAATAGAATTAGGTGTTATCTTTTCCAACCTTATTTAAATTTAGAATTTAGAATTTTTTTTTATCAAACATTATATGTAAATAAAGGACACATGGGAAAATGTTACATGTTTTTGTAATTTTTTTCACAAATAAATATTTATGAATTTAAATGTGAATTAAAAAATGTTTAAAATGTGTAGAGAAGGGGGATTCACTGCTCACAAGTCTCTTGGTTACCAAGAGAGTCCCAGGGAATGAACAACTTAAAATACATTAGATTATCTAATAAGGAATTGTGCTCAAGAAATGAGAATTCCATAACTGAAGAATGAATAGGTCGTGCAGAGGATTTCAAGATAGACTGATGAGTTTTTGGCCAAAGGATGGTAGCACAACATATGAATGGTAGCACAATGCACCAGCGTCTTGTTTAGACTAAAAATTGAGAATGTCACAGAAAACACAAAGTGACTACTTCTACCATGACTGGTAGGAACTATTTAAATGCGAGAAAGTAATAGAGAAAAATAGAACTGAAATAAAGTAAAGAAAACTAAGTAAAACATAAATGATAAAGTGAGAGAAGGAGAGAAAGAGAATAATTACAACAACCCAAGTATGAAGCCTCCAACAAAGAAATATATTCAATACTAGGACACATAAGATTGAGGAAAATTGTTGGGGTTGTTTAGGTGCTTTCCACAATCAAACCCTTGTTTTGGTGTTACCACCTCCATAGACAACTAGATGGATAGATAGATAGAATAATAGACACTAAAATAGATAGATAGATGTGATTTTAAAATGCATAGGAAAGGGATGTGAGAGATCATAAGATGCTCAAAGACACAAGACAAGAGAGATATCACCTGCAAGGCTTGAGAAATCCAAGGAGAGAGAGAGCTATGAGAGCAAGAGAGTTGTAGGCAACATTGTAAGAATGTGAGAGTATTTTTGTAACAAGTTGTAGAAAGTTATGCAAGCAAGAGAGTAAGAGAAAGAGAAGAGAGAAATATAATTGAAATGATAGATTTAAAAGAGAAAAGAGGAGGGAAAAGAAGGTTCTTGAACCATTACAAGGCGTCTTGAGCTGTTACCATCGATAAAAGGAGGTGATAAGTGGAAAAAGGCTAAAAAATGGCCATTTGGACATCAAAATGCCACGAGATGTTGCGTGGTGTGTGGACATCCACACGATGCTCTAGTGTCCAGAGAAACCACACTACAAAACAACATGAATGAGGAAAGCATAAGGTTTGACGCAAAGCTGAAACACAAGGGTAGTTGCTAAAAATGGGTCCTAAGTATCCTAAGAAGGGAAAATATTGATGTAGGGGCTAAAAATAGCCTACACAAATACTAAGGGAGTGGACACCAAAGTGGATGTAAAAATATAACTGAAATTGTAAGGGGTGCAATTTTACGACATTACAAAATGATTTTCCATCTAGTTTAAATTGGCCAAACTTTGTGAAATTTAATCTATTTTAAAAATATAGTAGACAAATCCTAGAGTGTGACAAAATTTAAAAATTTAAAAATGATACATGATTTAAAACTTATACATGTTTTTCAATATATGTATCAACAATTCAAATAGTGAATACATACAAAAATAATTATAATGTATCAAATTAAATTGCATTGTTAGAATCATGAGAGTTCTCTCAACAAACCCTTTTTGTTTTATTAAATATGGCTAATAAAATTGTCATATTTGAGAGTGAAATAAAAAAATCTAACTAATAATATGTGTTGATTATCAATTTTATAGTTTTATGTAAACCTATGCCAACATGAGAAGCCTACAAGTGTGGAATGTGACTTGAAAATAAATTGCTTGGATTAAGAAATTAATTTACGAATTCATGCAATGAGTGAAACATTGCTAAGTAGACAAAGGAAGAGAGATGAAATGATCACAAATTCTATATTTATCAATTAGTATTGCATACTTATAAATTCTTAAGATACCAAAATAAATCCTAATATATGAAGGCTATTGTAGTTGACAAATGTTTTGAGAAAATAACAAGTTTGTAGAGCTCTTATGATACATTATTTCCTTATTTTTCCCCTTTCTTTCTAAATGAGTAAAAAAATCTTATTTATATCCAACATAATCATAAAAATATACAAATATTTCCTTAGAATATTAAAAAATGCTATAAAATGCTATTGTTTCATTAGTATGAAGATTAGTTTTACCTATCTAGTTTACTTTTACCTAGTAGTCCTATTCACACTACAATTAAGATCACTTAGAGGTTTTCTATATTTTTATTTCACCTCATGGGGACTTTACACATGTCTACACACTTGTCCCAAGTTTTCTACACATGTCACACATTTTGAAGGGTTAGCCAGAAGCCTACTTCTATATTCCTTCTTCTTCCTTGTCTTACATAAACACTAATCTCATTGTAAATTATACTAATTCACTTTTATGATATTTTTTGACATTATTGAGTGCATGTATATTTGTTTTTCAGTTCATTTTTTTCATGCATTCTATTGGTGTTGGAAAACATGGTATGAGAGCCTTGAGTAAAAAAATCATTCCTTATTTTATTGAATCCTACAATTATCCATATTATTGGTAGATCACAAAGCCAAATAGGCACTAATCTTGAGTTTGAAAGGCTAAAAATAGATAAAATTGCCAATTATTTAATTATTTTTGAAACAAACAGTTTTTGGGGGTCCTATACCTATACTATATAAAGTTACATATGGTCATATGAGTGTTCATTTTTGTAGAGAAGCAATTGGTCAAAAGAGGTGTTTGATTGGTACTTTTCTATGAATTGATTTTAGCTCATGAAATTTTTGGTAATTTCCTAATTTGGATAAATAAAATTCACATCTTATATGAATAATCTTGGTCCAACCTTTAGTTTGGATATGAATTTTCTCTACCAAAATTATCTACTTTTAGAATAAAAAATTGTCACCCTTGACAATTTCCCACTATGTTTTGCTCCCCCTAAATTATTGAGCCTATTTGGGCACCCTAATTTCCTAAATTATGTATTCTATATCCCATTTGTACCATTTTTTGAGAAATTAAAAGCATTGAATAAAGGCATCTAGTTATTAATTCCCCCTCGACACTTAATGCCTTGGAAAATAGGGACAAGACTTATTTACCCTAGGGCATATGGGTCCCCCTATTCTTGTTGAAGTGAGCAACCAAGATCTTCAATCTTCAACATCAAATAACCTCCACATGCAATATAGAGATTAAACAATGAAAGATGTCATTCCACAAAACAAGAATTACAATATGATAAAATATGATCAAGATGATGATCAATATTATCAAGATGTGATCAATATGATCAAAGATATACAAAATATGCTAGAGATGCCTTGCTTATAAAGGAAAGGTGAGAGATAGGATTAGACAAGATCATGAAAAGTGTCTTAATCTTATCACATGAGACAAATAACTCATAACTACCTAGGATAATGTAAAATCTAGACAAGACAACTAAGAATTCTAGAAGAAAGTGTATATCCTAAGTAAACTTAACATGTGAACTAAGTCCCCTAAGTACCTAGTAAATAATTAACTAGGTACAAGACTTTATTCACACCAACACCCGCTTTAAGTGCAACTTAGGGATGAAAAAGCCAAAGAAAATATGAAAAATATGGGTCCCTACAACAAGGCCTAATGAGGTAACCATGTACGAAACAAACTCTCATAAGCAGAGAAAAGGAGAAAAACCCTGTGGGAGAAAACTCCTCTCCAAAAGAGAAAAAAATATAAAGAAAACTAAAGAAGGAAGGAGGACTCATCAAGAACCTCCAAGGAAAAATTCATTCACCCAAAGTATTGATCACAATTGAAGATAGTGAGGAAAAGCTAAAGGTTTAATGAAGATGTCTGCAACCTACTGATCTATAGGAAAATACTCCAAGCTGAGAACAACATCCTGGATGAGATTCCTGATGAAGTGCATGTGGATCTCAATATGCTTAGTACATTGATGCTCCATTGGGTTGCAAGAGATATGGAGGGAACTCTAGTTGTCACACAAAATATTAGTGGGTTGAGTAGAAGGAAATCAAAAATCAATCATCAATTGAAGAAGCCACAAAACCTCTTGACTGGCAATAACTGCACCTCAATACTTAACCTCTATCGATGATAATGTAATAGTAGTCTGCTTGTAGCATGACCATGCAATCAGACTAGAACCAAGGAAAAAGACAAAGATGAAAGTAGACTTGCGATCATTGACATCACTAGCCCAATCTGATTTAGTGAAGCCCATAATCTGAGAAGCTCCTGATGTGTAATGAATGCAAAAATGAGTAGTGCCCTAAATGTATCTCAACATACATTTGGAAACCTTCCAATGAATCTCATGAGGCTCTTGAGAGAAGTGAGAGACAAGTCCAACCATAAAGGAAATATCAGGATGAATAGTGCTATCAAGTACAAAAGACTGCCAACCAATTGTCGATACAAGGAAGGATCAACTGTAGGAGTAGTGCAACTAGTAGACAAAACAACACCTGAATGAAAAGGAGTGGGGGTAGGCTTGCAATCAACCATGCCAAACCTCTGAAGAAAATCAAGACTATACTTCTGTTAGAAAATAAAGATTCCCCCAGAAGTCTGATGAACATGAAGACCAAGGAAGTAATGCAAAAGACCAAGGTTAGTCATATCAAATTGCTCCATTAATGCTCATTGAGTACTCTAAATCATGGAAGTGGAATTTCCTATGAGAATCAAATCATCCACCTAGAGCACAAGAATGAGAAGATCCTCTCCATGTCTCTAATTATAAATTGTAGGATCAAAATGGCAACAAGTGTACCCAAAAGCAAGAAATAAATTATCCATCTTCTCATACCAAGCCCGAGGGTCCTGTATGAGACCATACAATGAATGCCAAAGCCTAAAACATAAGTGAAGAGTCTTGCACAAAACATATTGGTTGCTCCATATAGATCTCCTCATGAAGATACCCATGTAAGAAAGAACTCTTCACATCCATCTAATACATTGGCCATCCTTGGGATGCAACTATAGCAAGAACAAGAAAAATAGAATCCATCTTGGAAACATGAGAAAAGGTCTTAGAATAGTCAATTATTTCAACCTAAGAGAACCCCTTTGCAACAAGACAAGCCTTGTACTTGTAAATGGAACCATATGTTGCATATTTGGTACAATACAACCACTTGCACCAAACAAACTTTCTTCCCTTAGGAAGAGGTACAAGATCCCAAGTATGATTATTCATCAAAGAAGAATACTCATCAGCCATAGCACTATCCCACTTAGGAATACCTGAAGCATTTGAAAATTTTTGAGGATCATCTAAATCGACATGACTCAAAAGACTAATTCTTGAAGTCTAAGAACAAGTGTTGCGAATGTTTGCAGGATCACCAACAAGAATACCAGCCTCCTCAAGAGTAACATGATCCCATTGTGGCCTAGTGGGTGGATTAGGTGGTGGATCGAGACCATCATCATAATCTTCCTCAAGGATCAAAATATCCTCAATTGAAGAAGATTGAGTAGGTTGTGGTTAAGAAGTTGAAGGAGGATTTTTCTATGTGAAAGACTCAACAAACTGAACATCACAATGAAAATAAACCTCTTATGTGTCAGGCTCAAACAATATGTATGCCTTCACATCCTCACAATAGCCAACAAAAATGAATCGTTGACTCTTCTTCTCCATTGATTTATGCCGACCATCTGGGATGAATGCCCAAGCCTTACTGCAAAATACTCTAAAGAAGGATACATTAGGCTTGTGATGAGACCAGGCCTCCTTAGGAGTCATATTCTACACTGCCTTGTGGGGCATATGGTTCTAAATATAATTAGCACAATTGATAGCTTTGACCCAAAATATTGGATCCATGGACCTAGATTGAATCATACAATTGGCCATCTCCCATAGAGTCTTGTTCTTTCTCTTCGCCACACCATTCTATTGAGGAGTGTAATGAACCATGTGTTGATGAATAATACCATGCTCATTGGAAAAATCCTGAAATGTCTGATTGACATACTCCCTCCATTATCTGTGCATATTTGTTGAAGAGAAAAACTTGAATGCTTCTCCACAAATGTTTTGAAGGTCTTGAAGATGGTGAGAACTCTTGAGCTTCAAAAAGTAGACCCATGTGTGTTAGAAAAAATCATCAATGAAAGTGAGCACATACTTAGCCCCTAATAAAAGGAGTTGGGAATGACATGAGATCACTATGGACCAACTCAAGGGGTGTGGTTGCACATGTAGCTTGAACCTTAGGAAAGGGATCTTGATGTTTTTTTCCAAGAACACAACCTTGATAAACTCCATCCATGAAAGACATCTTAGGAAGACCAACCACTAAGTTATGTGTGTGCATGTGTTGAAGATATATACAGTTCAAGTGCCCAAATATTTCATGCCAAAGCTTGCTCATTGAATCAACATGAGCAATGAAACATGAGCCCGATGAAAACTCAAAGCCATCAAACTGATACAAATGGTTCTCATGATCAACTATCCCTATAGCAACAACCTTCTTAGGATCTTTCAATTTTATAATAGTCACATTTTGTGGTGTAAACTCAATAGTCTTTCCATCTCTAGAATGGAAAATTTGATATATGAAAAGTAGATTCACTAAAATATCAAGAACAAGAAGAAAATCATCAATGCACCCATCTAGCATCTAAATGGAGGTTGTCCCAAAAAAATCTATGAAGAGTTCCTAACTACAATATGAGAAGTAGAAGTATGAGAAATGGAATCAAGAAGATCATGTGAATTGGTAATGTGATGTGAAGCACCTAAATCAAGAATCCAACTATTAGTAGATGTATGCAAGGAATGTTCAAAAATATCTTTCCCTTTGCCCATGGAAGAAGACTTAGGATCTAAAATATTGTGTTTCCTCATAGCTTCCTCCAATGCTTCTAGTCTCTTGAAACAATGTAACTCATCATGCCTAGTTTTTCCACAAAATGAATAAGGATCTCTTTTCTTTTCCTTGGACTTGGAAGAAGAATCTCTAGAGGTAGAAGAAGAAGGAGGTGGAGTGGACGTTTAATTGGTCTTCTGCTTCATTTTGGAGGGACACTCACTACCTGAAGATGATCCTGTATTGGGATTCTTCTTATTCTTTCCTTTACCCTTAGAATATTGAGCCATTAGAGCTTGATTCTTAGAACTAGGTAGTGCATCCAATGAAATCAACTTGGCTTGCTCCCTGGTAAGACACTTACAAAACAACTCAAAAGAAGCCATTTTATAATCTTTCCACATGGAATCCATAGTAGAATAGAAAGTAGAAGAAAACACTTGGTAAGGGCCTCTTAACTTAGATCATATCAAGAAGATACATTCATCATCTGATTTATCATTCCCACATCCTTTTAATTGTGACAAAATTAGTTTGAATAGAAGGAAATGCATTAGGAGAGAGTGATTGTAGATCCACTTGAAGCTGCAAGATTCTAAATTGATTGAATTTACCATACAATTCTTCAAGCTTATCCCAAACATTCTAAGGTGTTTTACATCTACAATATGAAACAAGTTATCAGATACATGTAAGCCAATGATCCCTTTTGCTTCATCCATTTTACATCTGTTGGTAAATTTTTCACATTCCCTTATGAAATAAAGTTTTTGTGCATCCAATATTGGCCATAGACCTTTAGATTGTAATAATTGAGTCATTTTTAGCTTTGATGTATGATAATTGTGTGGAGTGAGTGGCTCAATTTTCCTTAGATCTGCCATGTTGGTCAAAAGAACACCAAGAGAAAGAAGACAATGGCACACTTAAATTGTGCCTTATACCCCCCAAAATGTATTAAAACTGAATTTGCAACCCCCCAACAAATTACAATGAATAAATTTTGCAATTTGTACAAGTGACAAGCTCAAATCAACCATTTATAACACAATGATTTTTACAATTTAAAAAAAAGGCTTGTCAAAACTAAAAATGAAGGTTACAAACATATTCCTTACAATTTTTTGAGCACTTTCAAAAAAATATTTTCTAAATTTTGACTTTGTATGCAAAAGTTGTGCCAGTTACAAATAATAAATGCACATGTACCTCTGTGTTGAAAAAACTAACAAAAATGGAAAAGTCTGCAAAAATCACTTGCACCACTATGAACTGTTGAGAAAATGTGTCTCAAACTCACTGGTATAACCCTACTTCTGTCACCAATCAACTCAAAATTGCATAAGTGTAACTTACATGCTTGTACTGCTATATCGCTAGGTGATTGCGAGAGAGGTGCGGTAGCGCGGTTACCGCCATACCATGGGAGCCTTCTAGCTGAGATGTGGTAGTGCAGTGTATACTGCCATACCGTGGGAACCTTCTGGCTGAGAAGCAGTACCACGGTTACTACCATACTGCGGGAGCCTTCAAGTAGTCAGTAGAAGGACCATGGGTGAACGACCGCGGTGATTTGGATGTTGACGAATGTGGGGACCACTTGGAGGTTGGGAGTTAAATACTTAAGTCTTTTCTGGAAGACTTGTTGTGAATATTGTAGATTCCCATCCTGATTCTCTGAAATTGCACAAGAGGTGTACACATATCTTGGTGTAGACCACAAGGAACGACCAACAGTTTGGTGCGATAGTCAAATGTGATGGACGAGTGATGTGTCGACATGTGACATGATTTCATTTGTTGATTTTACATCATTGTTGTAAATCAACAATCATTGGCTGAAATATTTATTTCCTGTTAGCTATATGTTTGCATTTATTGCATGATTTGACTTGGGGATTGATAGAGTGCGAATATAGTAATATTCTCTCTAACTAAATTTTAATGTTGAGCAACTCGATGCGTGCTGCTGGCGATATGTGAGGCCTGAGATGGAGGAAGCTTGTCGATGAAGGAACAAAAATTAAAATGAAAATCTAATGGTTGTTGGATGGTAGTTAGAATTCATTGTATGTAGTATGAGCATTGAAACAGTGAGTGAGATGAACTGTATGTGTGTGTCTGGAGGTTGACCAAGGTGATGCTGCTATGAGTTAACATCTGAGAGTGAAGTCTATAACTCTGTATGTAATTTATTTACTGTAATACAAAGTGACTTTACTTGGTGTGGTGGGTTTTTCTCTTGTAAGGGTTTTCCCACGTATATCTGGTGTTATCTTTGTGTGTGATATTTTTTGTCTATCCTGTTGTTCTATGGATATGCATCTCAAATGTGTGTAACTTGCTAAATGTATGGTTTTTGCACTTCTCTCCTAAGGATTTTGCGTTAGGAAGGCATTTTTGCACCTTTGCTTTCCTTACAAGTGGTATCAGAGCCTGGCCAGTTGTGTTATCCTTGTGAGTAGGGCTGGTTTTTGTGCTAATCCTGTTTAGTAGGAGTCTTGCAATGGAAGAATCAATTATTTTGTTTATAGTTTGAGATGGAAAGTACATCAGGGAGAGTAGAAATTAAAAAATTCAATGGAAGAAATTTTGAGTTATGGAAACTCAAAATGGAAGACTTGTTGGTGGATAGAGACCTCTGGATTGTTGTGTCTAGAACTATGCCACAAAGTATGAAACAAGAAGATTGGGACCTCGCAGATAGAAAAGCTAGAGGGTTGATAAGACTTTGTCTGGATGATTCTATACTCTTGAACGTCCATGAGGAGAAGACTATGTCTTCATTATGGAAAAAACTTGGTGAAATTTATTAGGGAAAGTCTTTGGTGAATAAGTTATTCTTGAGGCAGAAGTTTTACTCCTTGAAGATGGAATAAGGTGCATCTGTAGCAGACCATTTGAATTCATTTAATATGATTGTTGCATAGTCGGTGTTTGTGGATGTGAAAATAGAGGAGGATCGCTATATGCTTTTATTATGTTCCTTACCTGACACTTGGGACCATCTAGTAATGGCTATTGGAAGTACAACAATTACTTTCAAGATGGAAGACATGGTTGCCTCACTGCTGTCAAAAGAAATGTGGAGGAAGTCTTCTAAGATGGTCAAGGAGGCTCTTGTTGTTTAGGGTAGATCAAAGGAGAGAGGAAAGAAGAAAGAAAAGAAGTCTAAATCCAAATTTGAAGGGAGATCAAAGTATCCTAGTAAGAATTCCAAGGTGAAATGCTGCAACTGTGGAAGTCTGGCCATATTCGAAAGGATTGTAAGGAGGAGAAAAAGAAGAAGAATAACTCTTCGAACAATGACTCTTCTTAGAGTGATGCAGATGCCTTCATTGTAGCCTTGGCGACTCAGGCATTAGATGATGCCTGGCTTATTGACTCAGGTGCATCTTTCCACATGACATCTCACAAAGAGTGGTTCACTAAGTATGAATAGTATGTTGGTGGAAAGGTGTACCTGGGAAGTGATTCAACTTTGGAAATTGTTGGTCATGGAAAATTAAATATCCAATTCCCGGATGGAAGAATCAAAGGGATTGGTGATGTACTACACATACCAGGTTTGGCTCATAACCTGCTTTTGGCTAGTAAGCTGAATGATGCTAGTGTGCAAGTTTCTTTCTCGAATGGAGGCTATAAGATGACTAGAGGTGCAATGGTGCTGGCTAAGGGTGTACGCATAGGCACTCTGTACAAGTTGAATGCATGTCCTATTCAATTTAACAATGTCTCTGTAAAGTCAAGCAAAGCTTCTCATGTGGAGAAGGAGACTGAAGCTCCTCTGGGTGCAAATTCCTTGGAGGTGAAACTCCCAGTAGAGAAGACCATGTTGTGGCATCATAGGCTTGGTCACATAGGTGAGAAAGGTTTAAAAACCTTGAAAAATCAAAATCTTGTTAAAGGGCTTGTTGATTGTAACCTTGAGTTTTATTTTTAGTCCTCATAAATCTTCTAGTGTACTAGATTATGTTCATTCTGATGTATTTGGTTTAGTGAATGTTCCTTCATTATCAAAGTATACATATTATCTTTCCTTTATTGATGATTATTCGAGAAGTGCATTTGTGTACTTTCTTAAGAGTAAATTAGAAGTGTTCAGTCAGTTTAAAGAGTTTAAAAAATTGGTAGAAAATTAGACTAGAAGGAAGATCAAGTGCTTGAGGATAGATAATGGTAGCGAGTTCTGTCCTGCAGATTTTGAAAGGTACTGTAAATACCATGGGATTAAAAGGCATAAAACTACACCTTATACGCCACAACAAAATGGAGTTGCTGAAAGGTTAAATAGGATGCTGATGGAAAGAGTGAGAAGTATGTTGAGCAGTGCTAGTCTAGAGTAGAAGTTCTGGGCTGAGGCTATGGCTATAGCATGTTACTTGGTAAATCATTCACCTTGTTCAGCCCTTGTTGACAAAAAACCTTTGGAAGCATGGTCTAGTAAGAAGCCCTCTTTAAGACACATTCACATCTTTGGCTATGAGGCATATGTATATGTGCCAAATGAGAAAAGATAAAAGTTGGAAAACAAGGCTATAAAGTGTATCTTCATTGGCTATGGCATTGGTGTGAAAGGATACAAGCTTTGGAATCCTATTACTAAGAAGGTTTTGTATAGCAGAAGTGTAATATTTCATGAGCTGAAGCCTTCAGTAGCTGATCTGCATCTAGAGACAAATAAAAAGGAAAAGAAGAATGATGTAGTTGAAATTCCTTGAACTCTAGAAAAAGAGGAACAACACTTTGATAGTGTACCTGAAACTAAGGAGAGTTCTAACAGCTCCGAGAGTTCTAAAGAAGAAGAACCACAACATCAATCTTAGCCTATGAGGAGGTCTACACGTGAAAAGCGTCAACCTGATAGGTACACATTTTCTATGTTGGATTTGAACTGTGCCTATGCTTTGATTACTAGCACTGATGAGCCTAGGACTGTGAAAGAGGCAATTAATATGTCTGACTCAAATTCTTGGTTGGAAGCCATGAATGAAGAAATGACATCATTGAAGAAGAATGAAACCTGGGATTTGGTACCTTTGCCTAAAGGGTGAAAGCCTGTTGGCTATAAATGGGTATTTAAGAAGAAGATTGGTCTGGATGATAGTCTTGAAAAGTATAAACCTCGGTTGGTTGCGAAAGGGTATTCCCAGGTGGAGGGAATTGATTATGGAGAAATATTTTGTCCTGTAGCTAAGCTGACATCTATCAAATTTCTTTTGTCACTTGCAACCATGTATGACTTAAAGATTCAGTAGATGGATGTGAAGACAACATTTCTTCATGGAGAGCTAGAAGAAGAAATTTATATGTCCCAGCTTAAGCACTTCGTTGAAAAAGGTAAATAAATCCTAGTTTGCAAGTTAAAGAAATCTCTGTATGGTTTGAAGCAATCACCTAGAATGTGGTACCAAAATTTTGAAACCTGTGTGTTGTTGTTGGGATTTGTGAGATCAAAATATGATCATTGTGTGTATTACAAAACTGAAAATGATCGTGTGCTTATTATTACCCTGTACGTAGATGATATGTTGTTCATAGGAAATAGTAAGACTATGAGTTTTTATCTTAAGTCTCAGTTTTCTGCAAAGTTCGAAATGAAAGATCTTGGTGTAGCTAGGTATATTCTAGGGATGGAAATAACTAGGGACAGGAAGAGTAGAAAAATTTGGCTCTATTAACACTATTCTAGAGAGATTTGGTATGACTGATTGCAAGCAACTAGTTGTTCCAGTTTTGTAGGGAACACAACTATCTATTGAAGATTGTCCAAAATATTCTACTGAGATGGAGGACATGACCAAAGTGCCTTATGAAAGTGTAGTTGGTAGTTTAATGTATGCAATGGTCTGCACTAGACCAAACATTGCCCAAGCAGTGGGAGTTCTTAGCTGGTTTATGGAAAATTTTGGAAGGCCACATTGGGATGCTATGAAAAGAGTGTTCAAATATCTGAAGGGCACTTCAAATTATGCTTTTTGTTACCATGGAAATTTGGTTGAATCACACAGGACTCTCAACATTCATGGGTATGTAGATTCTGATTGGGAAAGGGAAATTGATAGCAGAAGATCCACCAGTGGATATATTTTCATGGTGAATGGTGGTGTAGTTAGTTGGACGAGCAAGCGATAGGTTGTAGTCACTTTGTCCACTATGGAGGAAGAACACATGGCATCTACACACGCCTGTAAGGAAGCAATCTAGTTAAATCATTTGTGTTCTAACATTGGGTTTGATACAGGGAAAATTACAATTTACTGTGACAGTCAGAGTGCTATTTGTCTGGAGAAAAATCCTATTTTCCATGTCAGGACGAAACATATTGATGTGCAGTATCACTTTGTACGAGATATGTTGGAGGATGGAAAAGTTTGTTTGGAAAAATTAGATACTCTAGAAAATTTTGTAGATGCATTAATGAAACCAGTGAGCACAGAGAAGTACAAGTGGTATGCTAGTTTGATGGGCCTTGGGGCCCATGAATCTCAGTAGTTTTTGAATGCTCTAGAGGGTTTAGTGAGTTCTTCATCAAGTGGGAGATTGTTGAGAAAATGTGTCTCAAACTCACTGGTATAACCCTGCTTTTGTCACCAATTAGTTCAAAATTGCATAAGTATAACTTACATGCTTGTACCACTATACCGCTAGGTGATTGTGAGAGAAGTGCGGTAGCGCGGTTATCGCCATACCACGGGAGACTTTTGGCTGAGACACGGTAGTGTAGTGTATACCACCATATTGCAAGAACCTTTTGGTTGAGATGCAGCAGCACAATTACCGCCATACCATAAGAGACTTCAAGTAGTTGAGTGGTAGTGCAGTATACCACCATACCATGGAAGCCTTCAACCTGCCTAGCAGTGGTGCAGTAGAAGGACCATGGGTGAATGACCGCGGTGACTTGGATGTCGATGAATGTGGGGACCACTTGGAGGTTGGGAGTTAAATATTTAAGTATTTTCTAGGAGACTTGTTGCGAATATTGTAGATTCCCATCTTGATTCTCCAGAATTGCACAAGCGGTGTACGCATGTCTTGGTGGAGACCACAAGGAACGACCAACAGTTTGGTACGATAGTCAAATGGGATGAATGAGAGATGTGTCAAAATGTGGCACAATTTCATTTTTTGATTTTACATTGCTATTGTAAATCAACAATCATTGGTCGAAAGCTTTATTTCCTATTAGTTTCATTTATTGCATGATCTGACTTGGGGGTTGACAGAGTGAAAATATAGTAGTATTCTTTGTAACCAAATTTTAATGCTGAGCGGCTCGATGCATGCTGCTGGCGATATGCGCAGCCCGAGATGGAGGAAGCTTTTCAGTGAAGGAACATAAAATTAAATGAAACCGTAATGGTTGTTGGCTGGTAGTTAGAATTCATTGTATGTTGTATGAGCATTGAAACAGTGAGGTCGACCAAGGTGATGTTGTGAGTTAACATCTGAGAGTGAAGTCTATAACTCTGTATGTAATTTATTTATTGTAATACAAAGTGACTTTACTTGGTGTGGTGGGTTTTTTTCCCGTAAGGGTTTTCCCACGTATATCTGGTGTTATCTCTGTGTGTGATATTTTTGTCTATCCTATTGTTCTATGAATGTGCATCTCAAATGTTTGTAACTTGCTAAATGTATGGTTTTTTCACTTCTCTCTCGAGGATTTTGCATTAGGAAGTCATTTCCGCACTCTCGCTTTCCTTACATGAAGTTTGTTGAACAACCTTTCTGATAATAACTTGTTGGTGAAAATACGATATCTGGCATAAAGTTACATGAAAAATTGAAAAAAGCCCTAGAAGAGGGACCTTCAACACTAAACAGGTGCAAAATTCAAACACTAACTAGGCATAACTTTTTAGCCCCCAAGGGCTAGTGGTCGGTCTGCAATATGATTGTGGTCTTGTGTTGGGGCAAAAAAGGACCTGTCGCTAGATGGGCGGTGGGGCGGCGAAGCAAATAGGTAGCGAGAGAAAAGGAAGCGCCGCTAACGCTGAGCATTAGGTGCTTGATCGTGACCAGCTTCCTAACTATGGGTGGTAAAAAACATCACAAACTTTAAATCTATAAGTTGAAAAGAATCAGCAAGAGGGATAACACTGCAATAAATACTGATGGTCGTAGGTACGATGCTTGCAAAAAGAATGTATTCCAAAAATTTCAACAAGGATTTTTAATAAAATCCTATTAAAAATTATTGCCCCATCAATAAAATTTAAATATTTTCCCCAAAAAATAATATAAACCCACATATTTTTTAAAGTAGTTTTTTTTGAATTTTTTTTGTCGAGCTATCAAATTGGGCGACTGCGAGGTGGCCGTACAGTTACCCTGCCATTTTTTTTTGCCTAAAAAATAAAATATTCTGAATATAGGAAAATTATATATCAAAATTCATGGAATTGGCCACCTGTACACAATGGAAAGGTTTTTTTTTCCCAAAAATGCTCCTATAAAAAGCTACTTCCCATATCTGAGCTTCAAACCCTTATTTGCCAAAGTTGCAAATGGTGACCAAATCGAGTAAAACAAAAGCCAAATCTGACTTTTTTGAGCCTCCTGAATCTAATGGGACAACCAAAAATACTATCACTATAGCCAAAAGAGATTAAATCACCATATATCACCAAAAATATTACATGCAATATAGGATTAACAGATCTATGCAAATCCTTTTTGATTCTCAAGATCATATTGAAACACAAGAGGGGAGCATATGAAAATTTGCAAGATCATAAAAAAACTCAAATCATGATGGTAGAAACTCTCTAAGAAAAAAGGAAGGGGCTTCCAAGATTCAAAGCTTATACTATGTTGAAGTGAGCAACCAAGATCTTCAATCTGCAACACCAAATAACCTCCACATGCAATAGAGAGAAGAAATAATGAAAGATGCTATTCCACCAAACAAGAACTACAATATGATACAATATGATCAAGATTATCAAGATGTGATCAATATGATCAAGATTCCTTGCTTACAAAGGCAAGGTGAGAAATAGGATTATAAAAGATCATGACAAGTGTCTTAATCCTATCACATGAGACAACTAACTCATGATTACCTAGGATAATGTAAAATCTAGATAAGACAACTAAGAATTCTAGAAGAAAGCTTATGTCCCAAGTAAAAATGTGAACTAAGTCCCCTAAGACCCTAGTAAAGAATTAACTAGGTACATGGCTATATTCACACCAACAATTCTATCGGGGACCAATTTTGAATATGTCTATTTTGACATTTTAACATTCAAAATTGAAATTGTAAATATCAGCTATTCGGATTTAATTTGCAGGAAATTGAATAAATACCTATAAATACCTAGTTATTGCATCATTTGAAATCTATCTAGCAAGAAGTGACATTAAGAGCATTCAAGAGCAGGTCAGGAGTAGCATTTCAGTGATTTATCGCAGCAATTCAAGATCCAAGCCTCATGTCAAAGTGTATGTGAGTTCATATTGTCATATTATCATTTTTTTGTGTAGGCTAACCCTTGTTGTATATCTCCAACAAATTTCAAGCATTCAATCAAGCAAGATCTAAGACCTTGAGGTGATGTGTATGACTTCAGTCCTTCAAGGAAGCCATTGAATGGTGGTGAGTTGTATAAATTTTTGATTTCATCACTTCTTCCTATCTTTTATCTATTTTTATCATTGAAATTACCATTGTGGAAGTGGAAACACTAACACGAAGCTTGACTAAGCCCCTAAATGGTACAACTGTTTCCTTGTCTTTGAATGTGTAGGTTTCAGGCTTGAATATGATTAAAGGAAGTTTGAACACAAATTTTTCATTGTTGCATTTGAAGCCCTACACCTTTGAAACACCAAAAAATAGGTGGGTTCACCAAATATGGAGTTGATGAACTGCTTAGGGGACCTATTTTCCTTTATTTCATTAGGAAATGAGATCCTCACAAAGAGTTGACTAACAAACCTTAGGTGAATCAACCCTTTGTGAGAATCTTCAAGGTTTCCTTTTTGTGCTAGGATAGGGGTCAAGGTCAAACAACACTTTGGGGAGAAAAACTAAAAATAGAAAATCAACACAAAAATGCAATCTAACACTTGAAACAACAATATTAAACTCAAAATAAGCAGAACCAGGAATTAAATTATAGATCTGAGAAGGGTAGGAATGTGTTTACCAATCACTAAAAGTGATTTTTTGAAGGATAACTAGGAATCATTCACCCATGGGCGAATGGGTCCACTGTCAAGGCTTATTTGCAACTTTTGGGAGCCTCTAACACATATATGTAGTTTCCAGTTTGTCTAGGTGGTAGTGTTGAAATGTCGGTAATAACTTCTATTTGTGAGTTTTCATGAGATAAAAATTTAGACAACTTTTGCAACTTTGTCAACTTCTTCAAATTTCCTCTTCAAGAGATCTTCAAGCTTTCTTCCACCTAGATTTGCAAACAAAATATAAGAGGGAAAAATTGTTTTTTTTTGGTAAATGAAGGTTTTCCTTGGTCAAACCCCATTTTGGTAATCAAACCTTGAAATGAATAAAAGGATGAAAGAGGGAATGAAGAATTAACAATGCTATGTTACCACTCAACAAACCCTTGGATAAGTCCTTGAATGAAGGTCTACAAATTGCATGAAATGTCTTCAATTGATGGGATCTTGAACTTTGAATCTTGCTTGAAATAGTGCTTTGAATACTTGACTTGATCATGAAACCTACATCACAATGTTAGCTCCAAAAACATGCATGATGAGAGAAGACTTTCACATGATGATTAGATCTTGATTGTTGCAAAAAATATCTAATAAATCTTCTCTTGAATGCCTCTGATTTCTCTTGAAAATGCTCTTGTTAAGTTCGCCTCTTGCTAGATAATTCTCCTTAGAATTGAATTGATAAAATAACCTTGTATTTATAGAAATTTATCCTTAATTTCTCAAAATTAAAATATCACAAGCTAACATTGAATTATGGATTTGAATATGTTAAAATACCATCAAAAAAATAATTTAAATTTGGGTCCTAAGGTTTAGGGAGGACCGATTCGCCCATGGGCGAATGTGTCCTAGGTCCACAAATCTAGGATACACATTGATCAATGTAAAGTGTTATGTTTAGGCATTAATTAATGTCAAGTTTCCCCTTCAGAAAATGTAATTTAAATAGGCTTGGAAATGAATTAGAGGGCCAATTAAGGAACAATTAAGCTCAATTAAATTAAGGGAGCCCTAAATAAGTGTGAAAGTGTAAAGGGATACACTTTACAACACTAAAATAAGGCACAATTAAGTCCATTTTAAATAAGGAGGGCCTAAACAAGTGAGAAAATGTAAGGGGATACATTTTTCTACACTACATTTAGCCACCACTTTAGTGAGAGGGTGACCTTGCATCAAAGTCACATTAAGGTAGTCAATCAAAACATATGTATGCACCAGTGACAAGATACTCAATCATACAATGTAAAAGACTCAAAGAAAGAAAGAAAATAAAAGGGTGGATCAAGCCTCAACTATCCAACATAATGTGCAACATGCCTTAGTTGTTTTTCCAAAAAAAATTACAAGTGGAACTCATTTTACACTATGCAAACAACACACATGCTCACATGGGCTAGTGAAACTACGATTGTCCACTAGGTGAGCCTGCAAAGGGTGGAAAATGAAAAAATCTTATTAGGCTCCCATACCAAACCAAAGTTATACCTTTGATAACTTTAATAAGGCACCAAAAAAAACATGAACTTTGAGCTCCATAAGGCTTAGAAAGTTGTGTTATGCTAAGCACTTATGAACAAACAAGGAAAGGCTCCATAGGCAAGCAAAGTGTTTTATACTTGGTGGCCATGAAAAAGGGGTTGTAGCTTCGAGCTTCATAAGGTTAGCAAGGTTTGCTATGCTAAACACTTATGAAAAAAATGAAAATAGGATAAGACATGTTCAAAGGGATTTTTCTTAGTTCATGAAAGGTCTCAACTTGGAGAACACCATGCTTAATGACTCCAAGAGAGGACAAGTCTAGGATAAAAGATTCACAACTTAGGGTATGCAACACGTAGCATCACCACTAAGAGGAAAGTTGTATGCCAAGAAAGGTCACACTCTTGGAGGACATCAAACCCAATGAAACCACCAAGAAGAAAACACATAACAAGAAGTAAAGAGATCGCTCAATGGGTAAGTGCAAAAATATGGGGGACCAGAAAGGGGGCTTAAGTGGCCACTTTAATGAAAAAACACTAAACACTAACTTTTGCCAAAAAGTAGACACAAAAAAAAAAGAAATTATAGATCAAAGGATTAACATTGTTAAAATGTGAAAAAAATTACATTGTTAGATAGCTAAGAGAGAGCCTAACATTACCCAGGTGTTCTCTTTGTTTGACCTTGAAACATGTGCAAACCTGATGCTTAGCATGAACGCGATTATGTGAAATATTGTAGAATTTGCAAAAAAACATCTTTGGAAATTAGGAAGGAACTCCAAGCCTTTGGGTTGGTATTCCAAAGCAAATACCAAGCCCAGGGCTTGGGGATTATCAAAGAAATAAATAACGCGAGTGCTTTCATGTTATAATGCGCTCACGTTATTTCTTAGTTTTGACATGTTTTTTGGGTTTGTGCCCAAGACATGTCTAGCAAGACATAACATGATCACTTTATAATGCGCTCACGTTATGTCTTGATTTGTGTTAAATGCTAGTCTATTGAATGTATTTATATATATTTATATGTTTATATGTATGTATGCTTTTATAGCATGTATGTATGTACACCTATATGTGTGTATGTATGTATTTGTGTATGTATGTATGTATGCTTAAATGTATATATGTATGTATGTATGTAAGATTGTATGTACATATGTATGTATTCTTGTATGTATGTATGTAAGTATGCCTCTATGTATGTATGTCTGCTTATATGTATGTGTGGACAAAGATTTTGGCTCCCTAATTCTTTCTTGCAATTCTAGGGTTTTTCACCTAAAAGGAGAAAGATGGGCCAAAATGGGCAATGTCTACACTCAAAATCAATGCAAGAATGGATGGAAAATGCCTAGATGCAATGTTTAAATGCAAGAAACTAATAAAAGAAATGACTTATTAATGCAAAACCTAAGAAATATAAGTTGATTGAAAACACATTGTGATATGCTCTGGAATGATAGATCAAATGCAATAAAAAACAAGATAAAGATGCTAAACAAAAATTGTGCACCTGGAAACTGATGAAGGAAAAAATGCAGATTGTAAATGTCTCTGAAATTCTAATTTTCTAGCCAATTGGGACACTTACGCCAAGCTAAGTGACTTAGTCCCAAAGCAGGGAAACTGCTCAGGAACCTATTTATGCCAAATGGGTATCAAGAACTACAAAATCCTCTGACAAACTAGTGCAATGGGAGTAAGTCACCACTATTGGTGACTTAGTCCACTTTGGCTTTTCTATAAATCCGAAAGTGGAAAAGGAAGCCCTCAGTTTGCACTCTATTTTCTAATAGAAACCCAAATCCGAACCTGTGAAAATACCTACAAAACAAAGTATAAATTAGTTTCTAATCCTGGTTTTCCTTGGTCAAACCCCTAGTTTTTATTTAAACCTTGAAAGAGATTATAAAATCTACATAGAACCCTAGCCCTAAGTGTGTCTAAGACTAGGAAGTTTGAAAATAAG
>VDFB02075321.1:104970534-105027187 GCA_007258455.2 Sequoia sempervirens | reverse complement strand
TTCTACACAGGTAAAGGAATAATTTGCAACTATTCTCAAATGAAGCCAGTTGCAATCGTAGGTATCTATTTTGTGATATCATTGCCCTCAAGTAAAAAGTATGCCCTAAAAGAAGAACATATCACACCTTTGAGAAGTGGTTTCACACCTTTGCATAGCTTTAATCAGTCAATGTCTTACCCAGATGGAAAAAACGCCTCTTAAATAAGAAATCACTATAGGAACAGGGGCCTGGTTCGCTGCTAGCCAACAAAGATAGAAAACAGAGTAAGATAGAATTGCAGCCCTATGCTAGCCAAAAAAGAAATTGCTCTTGGTCTACGAAGAGGTATGGAATCTATTTGGTATTTTCTGATGAAAATCTACTTGAATTGCAGCCTTTGATAAAAAATGAAATTCCAAGGAGTCCTTCAAATTAGAATTCCAGGTCGATGCACTTAGAAGAAATCATGGTGCCTGTGAATGGTGGATCTAGACCTACACAAACACAAACAAACAACACAATATTAGTCCATTATGCAAGTCAAAACCATCATTCCCCATAAGATTCATTTGAATGTCAAAAACAAGAAACAAAGTAAATAAACCAAATGAAAGCTATCTAATCTTGCTCAAAACACTCAAACTCTCAATCCCATGGGGGAATTGGTGCTATTTTGATGTGGAAAATAGCCCTTTCCCAATTCCTTGCAAGCTTGATGATGATCAATGGTGCTCCATGATAAAATTTTCCATAACCCAACTATTAAATTGATGAAAACTATGAAACTTGGATGAAATTGCTCAAAACATGAAGATAATGACTTTGCATAAGCTGTGGATGCAAAATTAGTAGAAGAGCCTTCTATTTATAGAAGGGAAGGATGGAGGAATGAGCCAAAAGGATGAATGTGGGACAAAACATCAACCAATAGCATAATGTCACTTGTCAACATGTGAGTGGATAGAGGTGGAGCACATTTAGATGAATGTGCACATAAATGCTATTAGGTGGATATTTGAAATTGGAGAAATGACTATTGGATGTTGTGGATGTGTTGTTGATATGTGGTTGTCATTGATGTCAACACTATTAGCATTTGGTGTATTGAAGGTTGTATATGTCGAGGATATTGAGAAAATTGTAAAAGAAAGTGTTTCAGGTTCCCAATCGAACTGTGTAGGTCATGAAGGCGTCTTGTTATATACATTGAAGATCAGTTGTTGTGAACTAAAGGATTTATTTTTTAGAGTATCTAGATCATCTACTGAAAGTTTCAGAGGTCCGCATGTAGATCTCATCGTATTATGGTTTGACAGTATTTATGTGGTCTTTGTCAGTGTTCCTGAGTGAAGTTTGCGTGATTCTGATAATCTTAGTTGTCGTGGGTGCTTCTAGATCATTCTCCATCATTCTTGTATGTCCACATTGATCGGTGTGCTCGTAGTCAAAGAATTTTTCTTGTGCACATTCGGGTTTTCATGTTCCTAGCCAACATGATGGTGGTAACGTGTTGTGGATCCTTCAAAAGTAAAATTTGAATGTTTTGCGTGCTCATTAATATTGTTTTGGGTCGCATCATTGTATTGGTTGATGGTGTTTAGATCCACATTGAAAATTTAATTATAAATTTGGGCCGACATTGCAAATATGTTTTATTTTTCTGGTCAACTAAGTTGTTGATGTAATCCATGATGAGGATATATAAGAGCAATTGTTTCATCGGTGTAAAGTGTGTTGGGTGTGCTCCTATGTGTGTATGTGTGAATATCATTTGATTTCAGAGAAGAGTGTGAAGAAGCTTGAGCAAAGTGTGAAGTAGTTTGAGTGAAAAGTGAAGGAGTTTTTTGTGCTTAATTGGAACTATAATCAGGCTTGTGCAGAAGCTATTTTCTCAGTTTGTACCCTTTAGATTTAATCCTATTCAGTATTGTTGGGAAATGAACCCATTCTGTAACTAAGCAGTGAGCTCTAGGCAGTGTGCCTGAATGCATGTGCATTCCCCTTTATTTTTTTCATTATACTTTTAACAGGGTATAATATTGTGGACTAACATCCACCGTGGTTTTTCCCCTAACAAGGTTTCCACGTAAAAAAAATCTTGGTGTTCTTTGTCTCTCTAATGTGTTAATTGCTTATGGTTAATTGCTTATTCATCAAATTTGAGATTAAGTTAAGTATAGTTTGAAAATATTATTATTTTGTGACAACTAATTCACTCCCCCCTCTCAGTTTTTTGTCCTTGTTTTACCAACAATTGGTATCAAAGTAGGTTCCTCTAAAGAAGTCTAAAAGTTTGAGGTTCAATACGAGATGGAAACATACAAGATGGACAGTCCTAGATTTGATGGAACTAACTACTCGCTGTGGAAAGTCAAGATGCAATGTCACCTAAGGTGTATTGGTGAAGCTTTCTAGAAGATTACAAAAGATCCATATGTTATTCCTCATAATAGTGCCTCCACTGCTAATGAGATCAAAGAAGTTGAAAACAATATCAAGGCTATTGAAGCTTTGGTGAGTGCTCTGATAGATTCGGAGATGGAAAATGTGATAGGACTGTAGACACCTCATGAGATTTGGACGAAGCTGGAAACTTTGTATGAAGGAGATGCACAGGTGAAGATGGCTAAGCTACAAAGTTTGAAAGGAAAGTATGAGAATTTGAAGATGGGTGAAGATGAAAATATCACTTCTTTTATGCAAAGAGTAAATGAAATAGTGATGGGTATTAGATGTGTCAGTGGTTCTCTGGATGAGGATAAAATTGTGGCTAAGATACTCAGATCCTTGCCTCCCTCCTACAAAGTGAAGGCTTGCACTATTGAAGAGCTCATATCAATAAAAAAGATGACAAGAGACATGCTGGTTGGTAAGCTTGCTACTTTTGAATTAAGTGAATTTGGTGAATCTGTTATGAATTCTAAATCTGCATTCAAGGCTATTGTATCTGGAAGTAACAAGCAAAGATATGGTCTGGGAGAATATTCCAGAAAGATTCCAAGTATGATGAAGAACTAAAACAACTTGAAGATAAAGAAAGAGAAGTAGAAGAATTGGAAGCACTGATTGTAAAGAAAGAAGGTAGAGGAAAAGGTAAGTTTGAAGGAGTATTTACTATTAAATGTTTTTCTTGCAATAAAATAGGTCATTTTACATCAAGATGTCCTGAAACAGTTCCTAGATCTAAGCCTAACAATTCTAGATTACAAAAGAAATGTTACTTTTCTGAAGGAGTGACTGATGATGAGTCTGATAAAGATAATGAAAATGAAGATGAATGGGTTTTAATTGCTACCGTTGAAAATAGTCCTGTGGCTACTGAATCTGCTAAAGATGAGAAAGCTCTTGTAGCCCGGGTTGAAGAAAAGGATGAGTGGGTTATTGACAGTGGATGCTCACATCATATGACTGGTGATAAAAACAAATTTGTAAGTCTAGAGAAGTATGATGGTGGTGTTGTAAGATTTGGAGACAACAATGCTGGTGTGATTCGTGGCAGAGGTTCTATTTGCCTTGGTGGTAAGGATAACACTAATGATGTTCTTTATGTTGAAGGCCTAAAGCACAATCTTTTGAGTGTTGGAAAGATGGTGGAAAAAGGCTATGATCTACAATTCAAAGATGGAAGATGCAAGATATGTGGAAGTTCTGGCAATATGATTGCTACAGGTAGAAACACAAAAGGTAATATTTTTCACCTGAATACTACTAGTGGGAGTTGTTTAATTGCTCAAGTAGATGAAAGTTGGTTGTGGCATAGGAGGTTGTGTCATGTAAATTTTGATAACATTTTCAAGGTAAGTTCCACTCAAGCAGTAAGAGATCTACCTAAGTTGGTGAATCCTTCTAACACAATTTGTAACAAGTGTCAGATGGGTAAACAGACTAGACTCTCCTTCTGTAGCAAATAGTTTCATTCAAATGATTTGTTGGAGCTGCTACATACTAACCTCTGTGGTCCCTCCAGAGTCAAAATTATTCATGGAGAAAGGTACTTTATGTTGATCATTGATGATTACTCCAGAATGATATGGGTTTCCTTCTTAAGAGAAAAATGTGAAGCACTGGAAAAGTTCAAAAGTTTCAAGGCTATGGTAGAGAATGAGAAAGGTTTGAAAAATCAAGTGTCTGAGATCTGAAAGAGGTGGTGAGTTCACCTCCAGGGATTTCAACTCTTTATGTGAAGAACATGGAATTATAAGACATTTATCTACTCCCCAAACCCCTTAACAGAATGGAGTTGCAAAGAGAAAGAATAGAACAATTTTGGATGCTGCTAGAACAATGATGATAGAAGGAAATGTGCCCTAGATCTATTGGAGTGAAGCTGTAAGCATTAATGTGAATACTTTAAACCAGGTAAATGTTAATGGTAATTCTGGTAAGACCCCTTTTGAGCTATGGTTTGGTTATAAGCCTACTGTTAAATATTTCAAGATCTTTGGGAGCAAATGTTATATCAAGAGAGATGATTATATAGGAAAGTTCGATGCAAGAAGTGATGAAGGAATCTTTTTAGGTTACTCTACTAAAAGCAAGGCCTACCGGTGCTATAACAGAAGACTGAGAAAGATGGTTGAGAGTGCAAATGTCAAAGTTGATGAGGACTCTGTCAAATCATCCAGATATTATGGATATGATTCAAATGAAGACAATACAAGCCAAGGGAAGAATTCTCAGACACAGAACCAACTTCAGATTATTCCATATGTTTCGATAAAGCAGCCTCAATTCATTCTGGTAAATCAAGTAAGTCAGGAAGCACAGACAAGTGTAAGTGCAGAAAAAAAAGATCAGAAGAACTAGAAGCTCGTGAAAGTCCCAAAACTCCAAGGTATGTAAAGCTAAATCATTATGAAAGTAAAATAATAGGAGATAAGAATAAAGGTGTGCAAACTATAAGAAAGATTGCATAAGAGTATTGCCTGATTTCCAAGATTGAACTTGAAGATGTCACTAAATCCTGCCAAGATGAACATTAGATGGAAGCTATGAAGGAAGAGCTGACACAGATTGAAAAGAATGACATGAGGACACTAGTTCCCAGACCTAAAGACAAAAATGTGATTGGTACTAAATGGGTGTTTCAGAACAAGGTGAAGTGGTCCGGAATAAAGCAAGATTGGTATGTAAAGGGTATTCTCAAATGGAAGGTGTTGATTTTGAAGAAATTTTTTCCCCTATTGCCAGAATTGAAGCTGTTAGATTATTTCTTGCTTATGTTGCATACAAGAACCATAAAGGGGTAAAAGCACAAAGTTGTGTCACAATTTATAAAGGAAACAACCAACATTGATCCAATTTTTAAACTTGAATCACTAAAAATTGGCATATATGTTTTGAATTTTGGAATGATGTAAACTAGTGAAATATGTATTTTTTAGTATATTTTATGTTTGTATTTTTTTTTAAATATAAAAAATTATTTTAAACTAGTTTTTAATAAATTAAAACTATAATTTAGTTGCTGATAAAATGCTGAAAAATGAAGTTGCATGGGACGTCAAACTTTTTATAGTAATTTTTTTTTTCTTTCAAATTTTTTGTGTATTTATAACTTGAAATTTTAGTGCATGGATATATTTTTTTCTAATTTTGATAAATATATATTTTTAAATAAATATTAAAATGTGCGTGAATCAAAAAACAACTATTTTCATCGGACGTCAACTTTCATATTAAATATTTATCTAAAATGGAAACAAAATTATACCATCTTAAAATAGATTCTTTTATCTAGTGCATCATATTTTTTTCATTTTTTTTTAATAAGTTTTGGTATTTTTCCTTGGCATAGTAATCAACCTAATATTTTGTGCTGAAAACCTACTTATAGTAAAAATAAAATATAAAATATAAAAAATAATTAAACTATTAAAATAAATATATTTTTGAAAACTACACTTATGGATCTACAAAAGGGTATTTTTATATTTTTTTTAAAATGTTGTTTACCTTAGTAGGAGTTATTGAAACTTCAAGTTTTTGAAATAATTTATATTTTTTAGTAAATTGGACTCAAAGTGGTGCTCCATACATTTTTAGCCAACAATTTTGGTTGAAAAAGTTGTGGAAGCATCTAACTTAGCTAGAATGAATCTTACTAGATCATATGTTTGACCAAAATTTATTTTTAGTTAGAAATACTTAAATTCAGTTGTGCTGATAAGTTGGCTGAAAGTGTGACACAACTTTGTGCTTTTACCCAAAGTCTATCAAATGGATGTGAAGTCGGCATTTATGAATGGAGAACTAGAAGAAGTATACATTGAACAACTGGATGGATTTCAGTTAACTGACAAGGAAGATATGGTTTGTCGCTTGAAGAAAGCTCTATATGGAATTAAGCAAGCCCCCAGAGCCTGGTATGCTAGATTGGAAAAATACTTATTGAAGCTTGGATTCACTAAAGGTATTGTTGATAGCAACTTATATTTCAAATTGGATGATGATAAAGAGTTAATTATAGAAGTTTTTGTTGATGACATCATTTTTGGAGGAGATGACAATCTATGTATGAAGTTTGTTGATGAGATGAAGGGTGAATTTGAGATTAGTATGATTCGAGAGATGAAGTTCTTTCTGGGATTGTAAGTTACCCAGTTAGACAAGGGAATTTTCATATCTCAGTCCAAATATGTGAGAGATACTAAAGAAATTTGGGATGGAAGAATCAAAGCTTGTTGGTACTCCCATGGTGACCAGATGCAAGCTAACATAGAATGATGATTCTCCTAAGGCAAATCAAACCAGATACAGGTCAATGATCGGTGGATTGCTCTATTTAACCCAGACTAGACTAGATATTATGAATGTTGTATGCATGGTTGCTAGATTTCATGCCGATCCAAAAGAATCACATGTGACTATTGTTAAGAGAATCTTCATATATTTGAAAGGAACAATTGACTTTGGACTTTGGTATCCAAAGGATGATGATCTCACTTTGATTGCATATACTGATGTGGATTGGGCTGGAGATGTAGATGACAGGAAAAGTACTAGTGGCAGTGCTTTCTTCCTAGGGAAGAAGCTGGTGTCCTAGTTGAGCTAAAAGTAGAATTCCATTTCTCCATCTACTATTGAAGCATAATATATTACTGCTACAAATTATTGTACTCAAGTGATATGGATGAAACAAATGTTGAAAGATATTAGGGTGATATATGAAGAGCCTATTGCCATATAATGTGACAATTCAAGTGCAATAAATATTTTAAAGAATTCAGTGCTACACTCTAAGACTAAACATATATCAATCAAGTTTCACTTCTTGAGGGAGAAAGTGAATGAGAAAGAAGTCAGATTGGAGTATGTGCCTACCAAAGAACAGATTGCAAACATCTTTACTAAGTCATTGCTGAAGGATACTTTTGTGTATCTCAGAGGAATGCTAGGGGTAATTACCCCTCCTGATAAGAACTAAAAGATGCATTTACTTGCATCAATCCATGAGCTACATTGCTATATTATGATCTGGATTGAGGTTTACATGGTTGCTACTCAGGGGGAGTAGTCAAATGTGTAGATATGTGGTTCAAAGCGTGTATATGGAAAGGTCATGGTTACCTTTTCCATTGATGTCAAAGGGGGAGAAGTGAAAAATCTTCTGAGGAGAAGAGCCTTGTGGGAGAAAAGCAATTAAGAAACAAGTGTGTTGGGTTGATGGTATTTTTCACATCATGTGTTGCCATCAATGCCAAAGGGGGAGATTGTTGGATGATGTGGATATGTTGTTGATATGTCATTGTCATTGATGTCAACACTATTAGGATTTGGTGTATTGAAGGTTGTATATGTTGAGGATATTGAGAAAATTGTAAAAGAAAGTGTTCTAGGTTCCTAGTGGAACTGTGTAGGTCATGAAGGCTTCTTGTACTATATGTTGAAGATCAACTATTGTGGACTAAAGGGTTTATTTTTTAGAGTATCTAGATCATCTACCAGAAGTTTCAGAGGTCTGTGTGTAGATCTAATCGTGTTGTGGTCTGACAGTATTTATGTGGTCTTTGTCAATGTTCCTGAGTGAATTTTGTGTGATTCTGATAATCTCAGTTGTTGTGGGTGCTTCTTTGTTAGTTCTTGGTGTTCTTGGATGGTTCTAGATCATTCTCCATCATTTTTGTATGTCCACATTGATCGGTGTGCTTGTGGTCAAAGAATTTTTCTTGTGCACATTCGGGTTTTCATGTTCTTCACTGACATGATGGTGGTAACGTGTTGTGGGTCCTTGAAAAGTAAAATTTGAATGTTTGGCATGCTTGTGAATATTTTTTGGGTCACATCATTGTATTGGCCAATGGTGTTTAGATCCACATTGAAAATTTAATTGTAAATTTGGGCCGACATTGCAAATATGTTTTATTTTTATGGCCAACTAAGTTGTTGATGTAAACCATGATGCGGATATATAAGAGCGATTGTTTCATCGATGTAAAGTGTGTTGAGTTTGCTCCTATGTGTGTATGTTTGAATATCATTCGATTATAGAGTAGAGTGTGAAGAAGCTTGAGTGAAGTGTGAAGTAGGTTGAGTGAAAAGTGAAGGAGTTTTTTGTGCTTAATTAGGACTATAATCAAGCTTGTGTAGAAGCTATTTTCTCAGTTCGTACCCTCCAAATTTAATCCTATTTTGAATTGTTGGGCAGTGAGTCCCTTCTGTAACTGAGCAATGAGCTCTAGGCAGTGTACTTGAATGCATGTGCATTCCCCTTTATTGTTTTCATTATACTTTTAACAGGGTATAATATTGTGGACTAACATTCGTTGTGGTTTTTCCCCTAACAGGGTTTTCACGTAAAAAAATCTTGGTGTTCTTTGTCTCTCTGATGTGTTAATTTCTTATGGTCAATTGCTTATTCATCAGATCTAAGATTAAGTTAAGTAAAGTTTGAAAATATTATTATTTTTTGACAACTGATTCACCCCCCCTCTTAGTTGTCTATCCTTTTTTTCCAATAGTGAGATGTTGGAGGGAGAAGAAAGGAGAGTTAATGCCACTTGGCTCAAGAAAAAGGACATGTAAGAGGTCTTTAATGCCTTGTTGGATGGACAAGTCCTTTTGGGAGGGAAAATTAAAATTTGAGGAATATTCCAACTTGATGTCTTTTTGAATGAAAATGGAAGATTCAATAAATCAATTAAATTGATTTACTTGCACAAGTTACAAAATCTAGAGGATTTGATGGATTAGAGTTAGGATTAATCATGATTTGATTAACTTAGATGAAGATTTAGCTGATTTGACATTTTGACTTAGATTTTTGGATTTATTTAAATCAAAATGAGAGGAATATGAATATTAGACTTAATTAAATAAAAATTTGATATTACTTAATTAAAATGGGATGATGCTAGACTTAAATCAAATAAAGGTTAGTTTATTTAATTTAAAGGAGATGACCTTAGAACTTAATTAAATAAAATGAATTATTTAATTAAAAGAGGGGAAAAGGATTAATTAAACAAAATAATTTATTTAATTAATAGGAGATAATGATTTAATCGAATAAAATTGATTTATTTAATTAAAATATGAAATATGATGAATTTAATCAAATAAAGATTATTCGATTAAATGGTTAGCAAAGGAGATGATTTTAGATGAACTGGTGTTAGTAAATCAAGATCAGGTGCATGGGTTCAATCAGTATATTTTTCATGTCTACAATGCCCTTTCCTCGGTTTGATCCACCAAAAGAAATCGTGGCTCAAATAAGAAAGCACAAACCCTACAAAAAAATCAATTTCCAGCAGGTAATTTACAAACTTTGCAAAGAAATTAGCATGTGAGCAAACTTGGCGCACTTCCCATGAGAAAATGAATTGAGGAAAACTACTCCTGTTGTGGCTACACTGCTGAGAGTGGGAAGAGTAGATGAAACAAGGTGAATCACACCTTCTCACCTTATACGCATCCTCCCAATTCATAAAACTCCCTCACAGTTATTCGATGCTAGGCACAGAGAGCTTGTGGGTAATAGAGAACTAAGAGAATCAACAAAAAACACGATACGACTTGAGAACTCTTTGTTTGGATCTAATACCATGTGAACTCAAACAAACCTCAAAGATTTACAACAAGCACAATATGACATAAACTACATAATTTCAATCTAATATTCAAGACAAACAGGGAGCACATTATAAAGGAAAAATATCCAAATATGAGGTGTTGAAGCTATAAACTAGCTGGGTAGCTCATGAGGAAAATATCCAGTTTATGCCAATGAGTCATACAACAATGAAGGCCTAAGTAGGCTTAGGTTATCCTATGTGTATGCCAGCATTAATGTATACACTAACAACAACACATGAAGTAAGATTCTTAGATGTAACATGAGAGGTGGGGCTAAATATTTATCTCTATTGGTCACATAAGGTGTATAATTATAATTAATTATGTGGAAAAATAAAGAAAAGTCCTATAAATGAAATAAAAAATAAAAAGTGCTATGAAAAATGAAAAATGAGATCTACTTAGTGAACTAGTGCATTCATAGAGAATGGATAAGCCTCCATGTTATAAAAAGAAACTATTTACTCAAGGATCCATGGGTAAGATATAACAAAAAAATAAAAAACATTAGTATATTTCATATCTAAATGGACACAGGTTAAGGATAAATGTTGAGCATGAACCGTAACATAAGACCTATGAATCAAACACAAGAAAATGGTGGGAGAGTGGGAATCAAATAAATGTTAAATAATGAATTTTTAAACCCTAATCAAAATAGAACCATGACACGTAAAGGAGAGTAGATCTAAACCCTAATGAAATCTAAAATAAAAGATACCATTATAAAACAATAATAATAATATCTAGAAATTAGAAATAAATGAAGATGAAATTCTTAGGAAAATATTACAGAGGTTTAAATTTTGGTTTCATTAATTTATGAAAAGGGATAAAAACATAGCTTTTCAAATACCTAGGTTAACCAAAGAAAGAAAGTATTCAATAAAGTATCAATCTAGATATATGAGCTAGGACTAGAACCACATGCATGAGTGGATTTGAAAATAGAGTAAAATAACATATAATGCATATTATAGAGTAGGGGATGGGGAATGTTGTGAAAGATGATCAATGTCTAGCTTTCAATGAAATTTGGGATAAACAAATTAAGATGATTGACCTCTAATTTTTTATAACTTTAAACTTGTAAATCCAAGAGACCTTCACAACTACATAATTAATGTTTGAGTGGATCTAAATATAGAGCACAAAAGTGAATTTACATCCATGAAAATGACCATACTTTCTATGCAGTACCTACAAGAAAATATTAGTAGCATTGAGATACGGTTTTAGGAGCTTGCTAGGGAAGAATATTTTCCTTGTAATAAACCCTTGGATCCAATTCAAGAGTAGTTGATAAAAATGAGAAAAATAATATATAACTAATGCATTAGGCACCATCCTAAATGAGAGTGATTTTAAAACTTGAAACTTAGAACAAAAAGAGTGATGCAAAAACCCAATGCAAGAACCAAGGTTTCGAAACTTATGCTAATGCAATTTAAATAGTTAAGGTAATGTGATGTCACATATAGGAAAGAGTGATTTTGGTGTAGTGAGTGATTATGGAGTAATGAGTGATGTACTACCATAGATGCTAGCTCCCAGTGACCTTCAAATGATTTGGGGGTGATGTTCTTTGATATTCAACTTAAAACACAAATTTGAAAGTCTAATCAGCACACAATGACTAGTTACAAAAGAATCGACTTGTACCTTAATTAAATTATAATTAAAAATCTACCAGTGCCAAGTCTATAGTGGAAGAAAATGGGTTAGATTGACAGATGAAAAAGTGAACTAGATCAGATCTATAAATGTAGTGTGAACTAGATCAGATCTAGTGAACTAGATGAGATCCATAAATGTAGAAATAATCTTAGAAATGATCAAGTCTTTCCACGGAGAAATGTGAAAGAACTGTAGCACGAAACTAAATTTCAATTCTTAACTACTATTCTTTCTAGATTTATTAATTGAAAAACAGTCATTGCGTTTTGGACGTGTAAATTTAATAAGCTGTTTGGCTGGAAAAGTAGACCAAGTTTGCCATAGTAAATCGAGGTGCTATGTCAGACAGTTCATGTTTATTGACTCGGAAAACTAAGCCTGCAACTAGTTTAAAAATACCATTTTACCATTTAGACTAAGTTAGCTAAGTGTTATTCAAAAGGTAGGAAAATGTTGGCCCGAGCACCGAGACAAACACAACCCGTCCGAGCTAATCCAGAAGCAAACGATTCCTTTTCTTCTTTGCGGCGTCTTGTGCGTACACGATTAGATTTTTAATACGTGGAGGAGATAACCATAGTTTTCCTCCGGTAACCATGAGCGAAAAGGACCTTCGATTGCGAAAATCCGACGGCCTTGCTAAAGAGAACACATTCCAAAATACTGTTAATCTTCGACATTAAATAGAAAGGTTCAGCTACTATTGAGCACGAATGACAAGACTACAAATGTTTATAAAATATTTGGAGGAATTCCGAGAATAACAGAAAAGTCACCGAATGCACGAGGGAGAGAAGTAAGGAAGACGACACTTAACTCAGAATTTGGAAAAAGATTGCGTAGCAAATTTCATAATTAATTCTCTCTCTATAAAAGATCTGGGTCGATAATCATAGCAGGTAACTACAGTTGTAATGGAGAAGGTTGGAGATCGGGGTTGTCACCGGTTACAGTCGGGCTTGAGTCGAGTGGAGTTGCTTCTGGGCTTTGCTGAAAGCGTTCCCACACAGACAGAGCGTGAAGATCTCAACGATTTAAAGGAAGAAGATGTCATGTTCGGAGATGAAGAAACCGAAGCAGCCGGTGTTTATAGCGTTGTGGAGTTAACTATGTCTCGGAATGTCTTCCTGCGGAGAGAAAGTAAAAAAAGAGAGCGATCTCAATGCCTCCGTTATCAGTCAGCTCCTGTGAGTGTCCCACAATGGCCCCAACACAAAATCTCAGAAGCATTGGATGATGAGGACGATGAAATGGTAGTGAGGCCTCCTCACGAGCTCCTTGCTCATTATCATAGTAATAACACAAATTTCTCTGTTGTAGAAGGGATCGGTCGGACTCTGAAAGGGAGAGATCTCTGCAAACTACGCAATACCGTTCTAAAAATGACTGGTTTTTTAGATTAAGGATATTCATAGATGCACACAATACCTTTGCCCTAAAAGCAATTTCTCCAATAAGAGATGTCTGTATTTTCCCATTTGGGAATTTGATATCTCATTACATATAAACACTGGTAAACCAGGACAATGTTGGAAGCACTGTTGATTCGTTTATGGATTTTTTTAACTTGTGAATTCAATTTTTCAGAGCCTCAAATTGTAGTGATCAATTATGGATTGGTGTTTCAGAACTCATTTGTGGTGAATAGATTTTTGGGGTATTACTGGTATTGAATGATCTGAATGAACCCACCAAAAATTAAATCGTACTGAATGCAAAACATCAAACATTATTGAAAAACTAATCCCATTATGTAAATTGATATACTCTGGTTGTATTATTGGATTTGGTAGACTTCGTTCTTGTTTAGAGATAATGTAACGGCTGTGCTTACCCACCATATATGTTTTTAGTCAAATGATAATTATCTTATTTATCTGTCCCAAAACTTTGAAGCAGAATGTTGGAAGCACTGTTGATTCGTTTATGGATTATTTTAACTTGTGAATTCAATTTTTCAGAGCCTCTGTTCGCAATGATCAATTATGGATTGGTTTTTTAAAAATTGTTTGTGGTCTTTTTATCTATGATAACGTTCAATGGTTCTGAACAAATCCATCAGAAATTCTGAATGAACTCGCCAGAAATTAAATCACGGTGAATGCGAAACCCTGAACATTATTGAAAAAACTAATTTCATGATGTAAACTGGTCTACTTTGATTGTATTATTGAAATTGGTAAACTTCAATCTTATTTAGAGATCACAGACCAATATAGAAAATATGGCTGTGCTTACCTACCATATAGGTTTATAGTTAAATGATAATTATCTCATTTATCTGTTCCAAACAAATTGAAAAATATTAAATTTATAAACAATTACTTTACTAAATTTAGTATATTAATATACAATTAAAATTTGATTTTGACTCCCCAAAATACATTGTCTTAATTTCATGGATAATTCGGGAATTTCTGATAACGTGCATTTAAATTCTATCTATTTTTTAAGTGGGAATAGTCTTACTAACGTCCAAAATACCCAATATGTTTGGCATTCCTCAAAGAATTTGCTTTAATATTTATGCTAGTTTATTATCGTAGCCAAGCTTCTATAATTGGTGGTAGGTAGCTGTCACTCCTTCAAAGTAGTCGAGGTTGTCATAGACATAGTATAATTATTTATTATGTTTAGATATGGATAAGATGTGAATTTCTTTTTGATTATTTTATCATTTAATGATTAAATATGATATTTATATTAAATTTAAAAAAATAATAATAAAAAATTACTTTCAATTTTTTTATATAATAATATTTAATAAACATGATTATACATAATTATAATTATGATGGATTTTTTTAAAATTAAGATATTATATATGATAAATATTATTTTAAAAAAATAAAAAATATTATTAAAAACTTCAATGTGTAAAATTATTATAATAATTTTGTGGAAGATAAAAATATCACAAGTTCAAAATCATCTAATTTTCTCTAAAAACATAAATGTAATGAAATGAATTTAGGGGTGGAGGAAACTTACGATGGATTTTGAGTAAAGAGCACTAATCTAAGAATTTCAAATATTATTTATAAAGATCTCAAATGTAAAAAAATAAAAATGATATGGATAGTTGATTAGTGATCATTTTTAGAAAAAAATTTAAAAATATTATGAAATTTTGATACCAAAAAGATTTCAAGAATCTCCCAAACTTTTAACAAACTGCGAGGTTTCAAAAGTGCTCCAAGTTCTCGAAATATTAAGGGAATTTTAACCTATTTGGTTTCACTAAAATAATTAGTTACAAGAAAGATTATAAATATGTATGTAACTACTTGGAAAGGGGGGCGAAACCCTAGAGAGAGAGAAGGGGGAGGGAGGTGACATCCCAAAAATAAAGGGGAGACAAAACCTTAAAGAGAGAAGGGGGGGAGGTGACATCCCAGAGAGAGAAAGGGGAGGCAAAACTCCAAAGAGAGGAGGAGGGAGTTGACATCTCAAAGAGAGAAAGGGGAGAGGTGAATCCCAAAGAGAGAAGGGAGAGGAGATGAAGAGAAGATGAAGAGGTGGAAGAAAAGAGAAGGGGATGAAGAAATTTTGCTGAAGAATAGAGAGTTCAGGAGGAAGACCATGGAAAAATGGTTGTAATATAATGGCTCTAAGAAGCCTAGTAGAATGTGTAGGAGAAAAAAGTGTTTGTAATAAATTTTGAAACTTTAATAAAATTATTTTTTATCTACGCCGATTTTTCTTCCATTGTGCAAGTGTGTTGCTTTGATTGTGTGATCGGGCTATTTGGTAAGACCTGTTGGTCATGACTATGTCACTATCCATCCTCCCATATCAACCCTAAGGGGCTTGTTTGGGACCATATAATAAATGATGAAGCCTACAAACAAGGGAATAGTCCTACACAAAATGATATCCTCATTAAGATCACTATGCAAGAAGGTGTCTCTTTATATTCATTTGAAAAATTGACCATCCCTAGGATGCAACTAGAGAAATTTCAAGACAAATGGAATCCATCTTGGTTATAGGTCAAAGGTCTTAGAATAGTTAATACCCTCAACTTGAGAAAACCCCTTAGCAATAAGGCATGCCTTGCACTTGTCAATAAAACCATCTACTACATATTTTGTGTGGTACACCAACTTGCACCAATCTAACTTTCTTCCCTTGGGAAGAGGAACAAGATCCTATGTATGATTCTTTAAATAGGAAGAAAACTCCTTATTCATAGGACTATCCCACACAAGAATACACGTAACATCTAAAAATCCCCAGAATATGCTAAAAGCACATGACTCAAAATATTGAAACCTAAAGTATGTGAATGAGTGTGGTGAGGATTTGTGGGGTCACCACCAAGAGGTCTAGCCTCCTCAAGAGTAGTGTGGTCCTAATGAGGCAAAGACTATGCCTAGGAGGACGTGGATTATGACCATCATTTGAATCACCTTCAAGAAGTAAAACATCAGTGATGAAGAAAGTGGATTAAATAATGATGAAGTAGTGGATGGAGTATCCATCTATATGAAGGACTTGAATCAAACTTGACATCTTACCAAAAATAGGTATGGTGAGTAACAAAATCAAACAACTTGCAGGCCTTCACATCCTCATAACAACCAACAAAACTTAAAGATTGACTCTTCTTCTCCATTTACTTATGTCAACCATCCAAAATGAGTACCCAAACCTGCTACCAAATACTCAAAAGAATGAAATATTAGCCTTGACATGGGACCAAGCCTCCTCAAGAGTCGTATTCTACATTGCCTTCAGCATTAAATAGGAAGGTTCAGCTACTATTGAGCACGAATGACAAGACTACAAATGTGAATAAAATATTTGGAGGAATTCCGAGAATAACAGAAAAGTCATCGAATGCACGAGGGAGAGAAGTAAGGCAGACGACACTTCACTCAGAATTAGCAAAAAGATTGCGTAGCAAGTTTCATAATTAATTATCTCTCTATAAAAGATCTGGTTCGACAATCATAGCAGGTAACTGCCGTTGCAATGGAGAAGGATGGAAGTAGGGGTTGTCACCGGTTGCATTCGGGCTTGAGTCGAGTGGAGTTGCTTCTGGGCTTTGCTGAAAACGTTCCCACACAGGCAGAGAAAGAAGATCTCAATGATTTAAAGGAAGAAGATGTCATGTTCAGAGATGAAGAAACCGAAGCAGCCGGTGTTTATAGCGTTATGGAGTTAACTATGTCTCGGAATGTCTTCCTGCGGAGAGAAAGTAAAAAAAGAGAGCGATCCCAATGCTTCCATTATCAGTCAGCTCCTGTGAGTGTCCCACAATGGCCCCAAGTTCACCACAAAATCTCACAAGCATTGGATGATGAGGACGATGAAATGGTAGTGAGACCTCCTCACGAGCTCCTTGCTCATTATCACAGTAATAACACAAGTTTTTCTGTTGTAGAAGGGGTTGGTCGGACTCTGAAAGGGAGAGATCTCTGCAAACTACGTAATACTGTTCTAAAAATGACTGGTTTTTTAGATTAGTGATATTCATAGATGCACACAATACCTTTGCCTTAAAAGCAATTTAGCCAATAAGAGAGGTCTGTATTTTCCCATTTGGGAATTTCATGTCTCATTACATATAAACACTGGTAAACCAGGACAATGTTGGAAGCACTGTTGATTCGTTTATGGATTTTTTTAACTTGTGAATTCAATTTTTCAGAGCTTCAATTATGGATTGGTGTTTTAGAATTCATTTGTGGTCAATAGATCTTCGGTCTACTGATGGAGTTGAATGATTTGAATTAACCCACCAAAAATTAAATCGTGATGAATGCAAAACATCAAACATTATTGAAAAAATTAATTCCATAAATTGATATACTCTGGTTGTATTATTGAATTTGGTAGACTTTGTTATTGTTTAGAGATAATGTAACGGCTGTGCTTACCCACCATATATGCTTTTAGTCAAATGATAATTATCTTATTTATCAGTCTCAAAACTTTGAAGCAGAATGTTGGAAGCATTGTTGATTGGTTTATGGATTTTTTCAATTTGTGAATTTTCTAGAGTCTCAGTTTGTAATGATCATTATGGATTGGTGTCTTAAAAATAGTTCACATATTTTATTTATTGATGACATTGAATGGTTTTCAATTCTGAATAAACCCACCAGAAATTAAATCATGATGAATGCAAAACCCTTAACATTATTGAAAAAACTAATTCCATGACGTAAACTGATATACTCTAATTGTATTATTGAAATTGGTAGACTTCACTCTTGTTTAAAGATCACAGACCAATATAGAAAATATGCATCCAAGCTAAATGGCTGTGCTTACCTACCATATAGGATTGTAGTAAAATGATAATTATCTCATTTATCTGTTCAAAAACTTGAAAAATATAAAATTTATAAAATACTTTATTATATAATATATTAATATACAATTTAATTTTCATTTTGACTTCCCAAAATACATCGTCTTGATTTCATGGATAATTCGGGAGTTTTTGGATAACGTGCATTTAAATTCTATTTATTTTTTAAGTAGAAATAGTCTTACTAACGTCCAAAATACCCAATATGTTTGACATTCCCCAAAGAATTTGCTTTACTATTTATGTTAATTTATTACATAGGCAAGCTTCTATATTTGGTGGTGGTTAGCTGTCACTCCTCCAAAGTAGACGAGGTTGTCATAAACATAATATAATTATTTATTATGTTTAGATATGGATAAAGTGTAAATTTCTTGTTGGTTACTTAATTATTTAAACAATATTTATATTAATTTTAAAAAATTAATAAAAAAATTAAATTATACTATATAATATATTTTAATAAATACAATTATATATAATTATTATTATGATGGAAATTTTTTAACATTAAGATATTATATAAGATAAATATTATTTAAAACAATTAAAAAATATTATTAAAAATTCAATGTGTAAAATTATTATAATAATTTTGTGGAAGACAAAATTATTACAAGTTCAAAAGCATCTACTTTCTTGTAAAAACATAAATATAATGAAATGAATTTAGGGGTGGAGGAAATTTATGATGGTTTTTGAGTAAAGAACATTAATTTAAGAGTTCCAAATATCATTTAGAAGGATCTCAAATGTAAAAAGATAAAAACAATCTAGATAGTAGATTAGTAATCATTTTTTAAAAAAATTCAAAAATATTATGAAATTTTGATATCTAAAAGGTTTCAAGAACCTCTCAAACATTTGAAAAAATGTGAGGCTTCAAAAGTGCTCCAAATTCCCAAAATATTAAGGGAATTTTAACCTGTTTGATTTCACTAAAATAATTAGCTATATGAAAGATTATAAATATGTATGTAACTGATTGGAAAGGGGTGGCGAAACCCTAAGGAGAGAGAAGGGTAGGGAGGTGACATCCCAAAATCAAAGGGAAGACGAAACCCTAAAGAGAGAAAGGGGAGGAGAAACCCCAAAGAGAGGAGGGAGTTGACATCTCAAAGAGAGAAAGGGGAGAGGTGAATCCCAAAGAGAGAAGGGAGAGGAGGTGAAGAGAAGATGAAGAGGTGGAAGAAAAGAGAAGGTGATGAAGAAATTTTCCTAAAGAATAGAGAGTTCAAGAGGAATACCATGGAAAGATGACTGTAATATAATGGCTCTGAGAAGCCTGGTACAATGTGTAGGAGAAAAAAATGTTTGTTTAATAAATTTTGAAACTTTAATAAAATTATTATTTTATTTGCATCAAATTTTCTTCCATTGTGCAAGTTTGTTGTTTTGATTGTGTGATCGGGCTATTTGATAAGACCCCTTGGTCATGACTATGTCACTATCCATCTTCTCATATCAAGCCTAAGGGGCTTATTTGGGACCATATAATAAATGATGAAGCCTACAAACAAGAGAATAGTCTTACACAAAATGATATCCTCATGAAGATCACTATGTAAGAAGGTACTCTTTATATTCATTTGAAAAATTGACCATCCCTAAGATGCAACTAGAGAAATCTCAAGAAAAATGGAATCCATCTTCATTATAGGATCAAAGGTCTTAGAATAGTTAATACCCTCAACTTGAGAAAACCCCTTAGTAATAAGACATGCCTTGCACTTGTCAATAAAACCACCTACTACATATTTTGTGGTACACCAACTTGCACCAAACTGACTTTCTTCCCTTGGGAAGAGGAATAAGAACACATATGTATGATTCTTTAAAATGGAAGAAAACTCCTTATCCATAGGACTGTCTCACACAAGAATACATGTAACATCTAAAAATCCTAAGAATAGGCTATTTAAGCACATGACTCAAGATAATGAAAACTAAAGTATGTGAATGAGTGTCTTCCTCAAGAGTAGTGTGGTCCCAATGAGGCAAAGACTATGCCTAAGAGAATGTGGATTATGACCATCATTTAAATCACCTTCAAGAAGTAAACATCCTTAAGTGATGAAGAAGGTGGAGTAAGTAATGATGAAGAAGTGGTGGATGGAGTGCATCCATCTATATGAATGAATTGAATCATTTACTTGACATCTTACTAAAATTAGATATGGTGAGTAACAAAATAAAATAAATTACAGGCCTTCACATCCTCATAATAACCAACAAAAATTAAAGCTTGCCTCTTATTCTCCATTTACTTATGTCAACCTTCCAAAATGAATACCCAAGCCTTGCTACCAAATACTCTAAAGAATGGAATATTAGCCTTGGCATGGGAACAAGCCTCCTCAAAAGTCATATTCTAAATTGCCTTGTAAGACATACTATTATAAATTTAGTTGGCACAATTGACTAATTCATACCAAAAGGTTGGAGCCATGGACCTAGACTAAATCATACAATTCACCATCTCCCTTAAGTTTTTTTCTTCCTCTCAACTACACTATTATACTAAGGAGTGTAAGAAACTATGTGTTAGATGCTTGATGCCATGCACTCACTACAAAAATATTGATATTTCTAGTTTTCATATTCCCCCCATTATTTGTGTATATCCATTAAGTAAAAATAACTAAGTTATTCTATTTATTTTTTAAGTGGGAATGTCTTTCTAACATCCAAAATACCCAATATGTGACATTCTCCAAATAATTTTTTTTAATATTTATGCTAATTTATTATCATAGCCAAGCTGAACTATATTTGGTGGTAGTTATATGTCACTCCTCCAAAGTAGTTGAGGTTGTCATAAACATAAGATAATTATTTATTATGTTTTTATATGAATAAGATGTAAATTTCTTGTTGATTATTTAGTTATTTGATGTTTATATAGAATATTCATAATAAATTTATAAATTTGATTTTTAAAGAAATAATAAATGTTCTCCTCAAATTTTATATAAAAAAATATTTTAACAAACATAATTATATATAATTATAATCATGATGGATTTTTTTAAATTAAGATATTATATAAGATAAAAAAAAAATACTATTAAATATTGAATGTGTAAAATTGTTATAATAATTTTGTGAAAGATAAAAATATAACAAGTTCAAAACCATCTACTTTCCTCTAAAAACATAAAGATAATGAAATGAATTTAGGGGTGGAGGAAACTTATGATGTTTTATGAGTAAAGAGTACTAATTTAAGAGTTTAAAATATCATTTACAAGAATTTCAAATTTTTTAAAAATTAATTTAAAGATATGGATCATTTTAAGAAAATGTTTCAAAAAATTAATTTTTTTTTTTAAAAAACTACGTTTATATATGTATAGATAATATTGTGTTTTTTTAATAAATTTTAGAGTGATTTCATATTATGTATTTTCTAATAAACAATGATAAATGATTTAAGTTATCCTTGACAAGGTAATAAGAAGATTTTTTTAAAATAGATCATCAACTATTAGATTTGTTGACATCAATATTTCCTATCACACAATCAACACCTTGCAATAAGAAGGATTGTTAACCTATAGTAACAAGTTTTCCAATCTACAATATAAAGAATGTGAATGGTTATAGAGGAGAAGTCAAATGGCCAAAGTTGTGACACTTTTAGAAGGAAGCAAAGGTGATCATTTATTGATCAACCATGAGTCATTACTTAACACTCTTGCTCATCGAATAAGACTACCAAAGGAGAAGGATTCTACTCTCAACATGATTTATTCATGACACACTTGTTCTCAGGAACATGTCTCCATCACAGAAGTTAAACCATTGGGTATAGAATTCTAAATTGGTTTCTCTACTCCTTTATAATTATTATTTTATATTTCAGACTAAGTCCTCTTCCTATCTTTGAGGGAGAGTGAATGATTGCTTTATGAGTTTATTTTCAGTCCGAGAAAAATAAAACTCCTCATAGACCCTATGTAGTGGGATCTATTGTTGTAGACTTGGAAGAAATTTTGTACCCTCGATTCTCGAGAAAAGAGTCTTCAAGGAGTAAATGGTCCTCAAATACCTCATATTTCCTAATAAGCTAAAAAGGAATAGAGCTCAATTGACAGGGTTAAAAGGTGAGAGTTCTAGAATAAGAAAGAATAGGTCATAGAGGTCTTCTGGACAAATTGATGAGCTCTCAACCGAAGGATGGTAGCATGATACACAGACAACAACATAGGGCGTTGGCGTCCACATAGACCAAAAATTTAGAATATCACAAAAATAGCTTAAGAGACTATTGCCATTAGATAACTGCTAAGAACTCTTAGAATGTGGGAAAATAATAGACTTTAATAGAGTCTAGTAAAATAAAATAAACTAAGTAAAATATAAATGATAACTTTCTGAGAGAATAAGATATAGAAAATGATCACAATAAACCAAGTAATGAAGCCTCCATCAAATGGATATCTTTGATACTTGCACACATAAGACTGAGGAAAATTGTTGGGGTTGTTTAGGGGCTTGCCTCATTCAAACCCCTATTTCGGTGTTCCCACCTCCATGGACAACCAAATAGATTGATAGATCTAGAAAGATAAATAGTCAAGATAGTAAAATGCATAGACAAGGGATGTGAGAAATCCCAAGATGCTCAAAGAAACAAGACAACAGAGTATCACCTGCAAGGCTTGAGGAAGCCAAAGAGAGAGAGAGGGAGAGAGATAACTATGAGAATCAAGGGAGTTGTCAAGAGTGTCGTAAGAACATGAGAGTGCTATTGTAGCAAGTTGTAGAGAGTTGTGCAAGCAAGATATCAAAAGAAAGAGAAGAGAGAATGATAGATCAAGCAAGAAAATACCAAGAGTGATCAATAGAATGAAAGAGATAGATTTAAAAGAGAAAACAGGAGGGAAAAGAAGGTTCTCGAGTAGTTACAAGGCGTCCCAAGCTGTTACCACCAATGAAGGTAAGTGACAAGTGGCAAGGCACTCAGAAAATGACCGTTTGAATGCCAAAATATCACAGGACGCTAGTGTAGTGCGTAGACATCTGTGTGAAGTGCTAGTTTCTAGACAAATCATGGTACAAAATGGTGGTAATGAGGAAAACATAAGGTTTGATGCAAAGCTGACACATAAAGGTAGTTGTTGAAAAGGGGTCCTAAGTATCCAAAGAGGGGAAAAGGTTGATGCAAGGGCTAAAATGAACCTACACAAATGCTAAGGGAGTGGACACTAAAGTGGATACAAAAGTGTAGGTGAAATTGTAAGGGGTGCAATTTTACGACACTATGATTTTCAAGGAGTAAATCTAGTTAACAATTGATTGAGTTGATAAGTTGCTTATTGATAGTTAGTTCTTTATATGTTACTGGTTGTAGCAATAGATATGTGTTATTGAATAAGATATCTTCAGTAGATAATTCTTGTTGGATTGTATGTAATCTTGAGCTCAGTGTTTATATGTAATAAAGGTAATTAGTTTGATATCATGAATTGCTGAGTAATTAAGTGAGTGTTTGACAACTTCTATGGAAGTAGCAACTCAAGCAAGAGTCACTTGAGGTACTGCTAATCCACTTCATTTTCTATTGTTAGATTAAATGTGCATTGTTGAATTTAGTTAGTAGTTTCCATTTATATGCGTGTGTTGTAATTCATGAATGTCATTTTATAGTTTTGAATTAAATTTGGTAGCTTCTTGTTGGTTTCATACTCTAGAGGAATTAGATAGGTTAGGACACTACAATTTTAATATGTTGACAGTTACAATCTTAAGTGTTAGTACCCATAACATAAAGTAGTAGGTTATATTCATTTCCCATGTTTTGTGAATTAGCAATTCATTTCACTTTCTAGCTTTTATACTATTTTGTACATGTGTAATTTCCTACACTCCATTGATGTAGGATGTGTCTAAGATAGATATGAACGCACATATTGTGTTAGCACTATCTAAATTTTTCAAGTCCCTTGTTGATAATTATATGTAGCCTCTTTTGAAAGATGAACTATTTAGTTAAGAATTCATCCTCTAAGTTGTGTGTAAACCTCGTAAGCACCAAGTTGATTAGACATTAGAGAGGCTCTACACTTCTTATGATGTATTTTCTAGCTATGATTGATATATTTTAAATCTTGGATGATTATATGTCCTTACATACTTGTTATTTATTATTGATTTTTCAAATGCATGATTATATTATCAATCTATACTTATATGCTCCTTTTTATATGGATATATCTAATAAGGTATTCCTTTTTTAATTAGTTGCACCCTCTAGGGGAAATTAATCAAATGGGGTCATAAATGATCACTAATGTTCTCATTTTTATATTTAATTATCTTATGAGTTAGAAGCTACTTAGGGAATATTTTATACCTTATCTTGCAACAATTCATGGGAGAACTTTTGTTAAAGAAAAAATAACATGGAAGGAAAATTCTCATCCTTCATGAACCATAAGTTTACTTATTTGTTTCATTTAATAATTTATGCATGTTTGATAATGCTACATACTTAGAGATGCATGATTAAGAAATATCTATATTCATATACAATTGAAAGTGGGGGTTTATTTTTGTGCCTAGTTTGGGCCAATATCTTGGTACATTATATAGCACAAATTTGGTATATTTTTGTGTATATTTGGGTCGACATACCTATCCTTGCTTGCACCTATCCCTATGCTCATCACTTATCCATATGCTTAAATGTCCATACAATCTCATTCTTGTTTTCTTATTTGCTTGATTTTGATAATTAAATTGGTCCTAATTCATAATCAAACCTCATTGGATGTTGATCCAACCTAGTTGCCTAACATATACATCATGTCTATAGCTATGAGGTTTTCCTTGTAGTTATAATCTTGATTTTTTACTTAAATGTAAAATAAAAATTATTAAGCATTTTAGCTAGCTAACCATCTTTTGCACTTTGGTCCTAAGTTGACTATGCACAAATCTTTACAATTTGATGTAATGTTCATGTATAAAAAGGCATTCATTACATTCATTACATTCATTCTAATTATTGTTTTATCAATTTTCTAGCAACCCATAAAATCCAAGAATCTCTTGATACAAGGCATTCAAGAACAATAACTCACATTTGCATTTGCTATGTTAGATTACACACTCATCCTAGGATGCATGTGAATCATCCAAAATTCACTCTAGAATTCTTGTACATGTCTAAAGTGTGCTCTTTGTCAAGGTATTTTTAAATACTACTAGCTTGATAAAAAAAATCTAAGAGCACAAAAGAGGATATTAGTGTCTTACGATCTATTTTGTAAAAATCTATAGGTAGAATCTAAAAATCATCGAATGTCGAGTTTGCAAGTATAAAACAAGTTTGCAACCATGTATTAGATCCATAAAAATGAAATTAACCCATTACATAACAAAGAGAAATGTTCTAGTTTTGATCTATATACAAAATTGTTAGAAACTTTTTCAAAATTTGAAATATACAACTCTAATTATTTTTATTGGTTGGTAATCATTCTTCAATCACAATACTAACCAATTTTTATTTATTCATTCATATTTATAATGTGATTGTACTTTCTATTTGACATTGTCCAAGCTAGTTCCACTCCAATAACTTATTTAATTAAAATTAATTTAAAATTATTTTATTTAATTAAACATGTTCGTGTGACACTACACAAAAACACTTTATACCTTATAAACTAAAATACCAACCTTGTTTGACTTTATTTTTATTTTTATTATTATTATTAATTTACATACCCTTCTTTACCATGCAAAAACACGTTCCCCAACATTAGTTGTTAATATAACAGACTAATTATTGTAAGCTTAAAAATTCTCTCCACTAGATATTTGCATTGGAAAAAATCCCTGCATTCCGTACGGTCGCTTTCTTTCATAACGAATGCAGTATGAACACACGTACCTAGATATATGAAGAGGGTAGGGGAGAGGGCCCAATAGTCGTGCGAGGTCCAATAGTCGTGCACCCAATCATGAATATAATACCCAATAGTCATTTTTATAATGTCTAATAGTTGTGATTTGACTACCCATAATTAAACAGAATGTATGCTTTTGATCTAAAAAGCAACCAATCATGTGATACCACATCAGCGCTCAACTACTCATGATGTAATGCACGAGAATTGGTCTCACTATTTTTTGGGGCCTTTTTGGACACCTTGACAGAAACACATGTTGATGTGGCATCATATTTGATGATGTGGCCCTGAAACCTTAGTTATAAGCAGAGAACTTGCCAAGTAAGCTGTTGTAAAAAATTGGGAGTGATTTGAAATTTTGACATAGGATAATTAGAAGCGCGAAGTTAGGGTGCATGACTACTGGATCCTCTCCCCTAATTCAAGTTTTCGAGGGAATATAATTTTGTGCAATTTAGGATTCCAACATCGATAAACGACAATTAAAGTAGACATGAGATTTTAGTTTTTTTTTTAGGTTTTAAAGGTAGTTTTATTATATTTTTAGTAAAAGGGTAAAAAATATTTTATTTTAAAGATTTTATATATATAGGAGAGATGATCTACTCGTTGGGTACGTTTTAATAGTTGTGTTTTAATATTGAATTTTTTTAATAGTATCGTATTAGTAGTTTTGACTTTAAAGTTGTTAGTGTTGATCATGTGTACTCATAATTGAATGAAATGTATTCCTTGGATTTAAAAAGTAACAAAGCATGTGACATCACATCAACACACTAATAAAATATGATGTAATGCACAACTATTTTAATTTATAGCACTACTACTAGTCTACCCTCTTTTAGGATCTTTTTGGACTCTTCAACAAAAAAGCATGTTGATGTGGCATCATATTTGATGATGTGGACCTAAAACCTTAGTTATAAGTAAGAGTCTTGTCAAGTAAGTTGTGAAAATTTGTGAGTGATTTGAAATTGCCACATAAGACTTTGAAAGACATGAAATTAGGGTGCTCGATTATTGGGTCCTCTCTCTATATAGTATTAGTTTTATGTTTAAAATTAAAAAAGAAAATAGAAAGTATCTTAAAGTAAGGTAATCTTTATATTTTTATTTTAGTTTGATATCAAAGAGATTAGTCTTATTATATTTAGATCGATTAATAGATATATGATGTGTTAATTTTCAAAAGTCACATTTTTCTCATTTCTTTATTTTCTTTGTTTTTTATCTAACATTCCAAAATAAGATAGGAAGTATTGTGATACAAAATAATCCTTGGATCTTGCCTCTATCTCAATTTATTCTCAAAAGGATTTCCCCATCATATCTAATTGGACCTCTAGGTGTGCATGTTATTCCTAAAAAGCCACCTAAATTAGAATGTAGCTGTATTTAACTTGGTGGGTGAAAAAATAAGTAGCTCAAGAAATAAATGATAGAAAGTGTGTATTAGATTGACCACATTTTGTGTCAAGTCAAATTAATTTTACATAATTCTCATTCTTATCGAAAACTTACAAGTAGGGTATAAAAGGGCCTAAATATCAAAATCTAAGAAAAAAATGTAGAAGGTTGGTAGAAAAGTAGATAATACTTAAGCCCATTCTCACCTCATATCTAAAGAGAAAGATAATGCCTCATCCATGTGATAAGGGGAATTGAAATATTGAGGTTTTATTTTCTAAGTATCGTTTGATTATTGAAAAATAAGGTCTATCATTACAACAATTAAAACCTTGTTATACTTTAAAAAAAAATAATTGAATGTTTTTTGTTAAATGGATTTGATATAGAAAATAAAAATATAACCCAATGTAGGGTTATTAAAGCTAAAAAATATATTATGGTATAACGAATTTGTAATAGTCAATTCTTGTTGGAGAATGTCAAGATCAAGAACATGAAACAAACTTTTACAAGTGAACAAAATAAGCACAATAGTATGTCCATCAATATGCAATGAAGAGTGTGTAAATACAATGTTCAATCCTTGCATATGTAGGCAAGGATGAGGAGGTGACAAGGTAGGAGTGAAACTCTGACTACCTCTCCAAACATGTTTCACTTGTGAGCTCACTTGACAAGTGTGTGAGCAATGATGAGAAATAAGCATGTTCAATACCGATTGTTGGGAAATTCAATCTTTATCCGAATATGAATTCAATGGAATAGATACAAAGCTTGGACTACAACAACATGAAAATTTAAAACTTATATGCAAATCTAAAAATTAAGTTGCCTTAATATGGAAATACCATGATTATATCCATCTTCTTTATGATACCAAAATATAGCCAACATATCATGCTTGTAAACACTACCTTATGTGAACTTATAACAACAATAAATTAAGAATAGCATCGACATAAGGTAGAAAAAATAAGGAACAAATTAGAAACATAAGAGCATCACATAACATGGGATTTACGTGGAGAAACCCTTGCGAGAAAAAACTCCACCAAGAAGAGAGGCCAAGTATGCATTATCATCAAATAAATGAGATTGCAATACAACCACTTCCATTCTCCTCTTTGCCTCCAACATGGAAACACCTGTGTGCTTGTGAACAACCTCCTCATGCCTCCACCTATCTGTGTTCCTATAGAGTAACACTACATTCAACTATTTTTTCATGCCCCAAAATTTTACATAACAAAACAAAACACAACCACTATTTTTTTTTGAATAATACATATAAACACTATAAATAATTAACTAAACATTCCCATAACTTAAACTAATAATTATAATTAACTAATATTTATAAGTATTATTATAGTAAATTAGTATTGCAATTACCTTATCCTTACCATTCCCTTAAGTATTAATATTAATACCATTATTTTTTTGATAATAAAGGTTATAATAGTGTTATCTTTGAACACTTGATATTAACATTTTATCTCTAAACACCACCCCCATTGAGTACCCAAGAGTAAATTTAATATCACTTATATATCCATACATAATATTATCTTTTTATGAGGATAACATTACCAATTTTTATTCTTGATATTATCATTAGTTATATATTGTGAATCCCTAATCCAAATACCTGCAAAACACAACAAATGAATACATTAGGAGATCAAATGCAAGTAAGAACAAGGATTCCCCATGAAATCCATTAACAAAACTCAAAATAGGAATGAAGAGAAGAAAATAATGAAAGAACAAGAAAGTAGATTAAATCCTATTGAAAGCAATGCAAACTCTTGATCCCATGGGGGAATTGGTGCCAATTTGATGTGAAAATTGGCCCTTTCCCAACTCCAATGCAAGCTTTGATGATTTGATGAAGATTGTGATCCACTTTGATGAAGATTGATGAATGCTCCAAGCTAAAATCTGCAAAAACTTAGCTATGATTCAATGAGATGGATGAAAATTGCTATGAATTTGAGTATAGTAAGTTTACTCAATTTGTGGATGATCAAATGAGGATATGAACTATTTATTTATAGAATGCCAAGATGGATGAATGTCCATATTTGAGAAATGTGGGACTAATATTCATCTAATGGCATGATGCCACTTGCCAAGCTATGAATGGGTGGAGGATGTGCAAGATTTGGGGAATGTGGGCAGCACCAATAAATGCATGAATTTGAAATTCAAATTTGTTGAAATGACATGCAAGAGGGAAGGGAAAATGTAATAAATTCCACTTGGCTCAAGGCAAAGGACATGTAAGAGGAAGTTATTGCCTTGTTGGATGTACATGTTGACTTGGAAATTTTGAATTCAAATTGAGAGAATATTCCAAAAGATGCCTTGTGAGGAAAATAGAGATTTAATAAATGAATTAAATCTATTTTCATGTGCAACTTGCATTATCTAGAGGATGGGACATGAGATGAGATTAAATTAATTAAGGGTTAATTAATTTAATGAGAAAGGTTAGATGATATGACCTATTTGACTCAAATTTATGGATTTATTTAAATCAAATACTAGAGGAATATGATAAGAGGCTAATTAAATAAGGATTTTGATTTATTTAATTAAAAGGGATGGTGTTAGATTAAATCAAATAAGATTTTAATTTATTTAATTTAATGGATAGACTTTAGAGATTTAATCAAATAAATTGATTATTTAATTAAATAGGGATAATTAGGTCAGATGGATTGATTTAATTAACAAAAGAGATTAACTCGATTAGATAAAATGATTTATTTAATTAAAGGATGAATATTGATGAATTTAATCAGATAGGGGGATTTGATTAAATGGTTAGACCGAGGGATGATTCAAGATGAAATGATGTTCGTAGTCAGGATCAGAGTGTGATATCAATCTATATATTTTCGATGTCTACATTTTGCCCCTCTTTGAAGCGATGCACTTGTTGTGTTGGTTCAAAGAATAATCTTGTTGAGATTAAAGTCAAAATTTCTTTGATTTTTCGGATGCCCCACTATTGCCCCAGTGAAAAGAATTATGCTGGTATACTGCCCCCCCGAGAGATCGGGCGAAGAGGTTTGATTTGAGGTTCAATCTCTCGAAAAAGAGGTTCAAGATCAGTCCAACTTGAATATTTGATGTAGACAGATTTGATGATGTAGATAGTCATCAGTCATGGCTAGCCTCATGCCTATTTTGATATATTACACACACTTGATCTTGATTTGTACCATGACAGTTACATTATTGATGATATAAATGAGATGATTATGATGTTTGGGTGATATGATGATGCATGGATGATATGGATGCACATGATATGATATGATATGATATGATGATTTTATGATTATGCAAATAGATGATAAATGTATGGTTTATGAGATGTTTAGAATAACTAATCTATATTATGCAATGATGGGGATTTTCTAATTATTTGATGTTTTTGGATTTTCTGATTTGAGGACTTTAAGAATATACACGAATCTGATCCGATGAGAACATGCCCCCAGTGCGATGTAATAGACTACTCCAATAAAGGCAGGACAAACTGACATTGAGGATGGGCCGAGTAGTACTAGGAGGGATCATGATACGAAAACAAGACCAAGCTATGGTGCGGATGCGAGTGGATGTGTGATGGACGGAGACCTGAATGCAATGGATGATGGAAACGAAATGGATGGATGATGCAGATCAAGCCATAAAGATCCTGGTGGATGGAAAGTGCTTATTTACACAAGGCGCTTGTTTGCTAGGTTTTCACCGAGGTACTTGTCCAAAGTGCCACTGAAGTCCAATTTTCACTAGAGGACGATTTTTTTTTTATCCTTTTTCTGATTTTTTATTTTATTTTTATTTTTATTTTTATTTTTGGATTTTTTGCTTTTTTTTATTTTTTTGTGTCACCAAGACGCCTGTTTTCCAGGTTTTCGCCTAAGTAACCATTTTTTAGGACTTTTCTAATTTTTTGGATTTTTGGGTTCTATACCTTAAAAGATTTAGGCATAAAACTTTTTGAGATGGGAGCTATTCATGGGCTCCTACAGAGGTTCCCCTTCGGGTGTTGATAGCTGATATGCCCCTAATTTATAACTTCTTGTTATGAAAAATGGTCCTAACCAATTAGGTTCGAACTTGCCTTTGTTGTTGGGATTTGGGTCATTCTTCTAATTTTCTTTTAAGACCAATTCTCTGACTTGGAAAGTTCTGCTTATGATTTTCTTATTGTAGCTTCGTTTAAGTCTATTCTGATTGACTTGCAGATGACTCAAAGCGTCTATGCGTCTCTCATCTAGTAACTCTAGCTCATTTAATTTTGACACCCGGTAGTCCTCATCAGTGATGAGATTTTGGAATGATATTTTGAGGGATGGGAGCTCAATCTCAATGGGGAGTATGGCTTCTGATTCGTAGACCAAGGAGAAGAGGGTGGCGCCAATGGGTGTGTGGATGCTAGTTCGATAAGCCCAGAGGGCGGGATTAAGCTGTAGATGCCAGTCAGGACCTGCGTCATTGACTATTTTCTTGAGGATTTTAAGGATGGTTTTTTTCATAGCTTCTGCTTGGCCATTGCCTTGGGGATAGTACAGGGTGGAGAAGTGATACTGGATTTTGAATTTCTCACGCAAGTCACGAACCTCCTAGTTCTTAAAGGGTGTCCCATTATCTGAGATAATGGCTTGTGTGTGATCCCATAATAGTGGTTTACAATTTTTGGCCACACTAGACACTAAAATTATTGTTTTTAACTAAATCTTCACATTCAGGCACCTATAGCGGCTAAACTGTGAGGAATTTGAAGATGGTGCAAACTAGAGTCTCATCAAATTTTGTCTGTAGATTCTAAAAATATTTTTTTCAAAATTTTTAGAATCAAATTGCACTTCTTTTCCATCTCCCATGAAAATAGATTTTTTTAGAGAAAACAACATTTTAAAAGTGGCGCTTGCCATAGTATAGCATAACTTTTTTTTCCATGAAGGATAAAATTCTAATTCTTTCAAATTTAGATTTGTAATCTAATAATATCTAATTAGCTTCCACTTGGTTTAGATTTTTTATTGAATATTTTTTCCTTAATCAAGTTTCAAAGTCAAACAAATTACAATTCAACAAGGTATTGATAACGTAACTTTTTGTATGTATTGAAATTTTTTTATTTTTTGTTGGATCAAGGACTTCAATATCTGGTGCACTCATATTTTTCAATTTTTTTTTATAATCTTCTATTTTTCCACATGTGAAGAATAAAGAAATTCATTTTTCGATGAAAAACCTATGTTTAATAAAACTTAAAAAACAAATACATAAAAAAACCAAAACATATTAAAATTATATTTATTGGATAGCTTGTTCTAAGGAATACCATCATCATTTGAAATAAATTTTAAATGAATTAATTTGATCCCCCAAAATCTAAATCAAAAGTGATTTTTTATCAGCATTTTGATAGTTGTAAAGGAGATACATTTATAGGTATGGTTTAAAATTAGCGAGGTTCTATCCAAGGGGGTTTGATCTAAGGTGATTTGATCAAACCTTCTTCAATTGGAATCCTTAAAATAGAACTTTTTAAGGCTTAAATCGTTATATTTTCTAAAAATATGTGATTTCAGCTAAAATTCATTCCTCTCAGGAATTGTAAACCACTATTATGACAACACCGTTGTGGGACACTGTAACGACATATGAGATAGTTCAGGATGAATTTTGAGATCTGCTTCCTAGTGATATACATCATGGGTATGGCTTCCACCCACTTTGTGAAGTACTCAGTTGTAGTGATGATGAATTAATGGTCGTTGGATGAGGTGGGTGTGATTTTTCCAATGAGATTGAGTCCCCACTGCGAGAAGGGCCATGGTGTGACGATCGGGTGAAGCTCTTGAGCTGGAGCATGGATGAGGTCCCCATGTTGCTGACATTGTAAACATCTTTTAGCATGATCATGTGCTTCTCTTTCCATTGTGGGCCAATAATACCCCATCCTCAGCAGTTTCTCGGCAGTGGTCATTCCACTCGAGTGTGAGCCACAGATGTCGTTATGAACCTCAGTTAGACCGTTTAATGCCTCCTCAACATTTAGACAGTGTAGCAAGGTACCTTCTATGCTTCTATGGTATAAGGTATCACCTAGGATGACAAATCCGGATGCCTTTTTGATAAAGGTTCATTTTAGGCTTGATGGGAGGTCAGCGGGTATGACTCCTATGCAAAGATATGTGTAGATGTCATGGTACCAAGGATCGCTAGGACCAACGATTTCAGACACAAATTACGATTCTGGTACCTCAAATGTGGGAATGAGAAGCTGCTCAATCAGAAATTCATATTTCGGCACGTTATGAGGGATGTCTAATAGAGACCCAATTGTAGCCATGGCGTTAGCTGCTCTGTTGTTGGTTCTTAGAATCTGCTCAAATGTTATGTCAATGAAGTTTTCCTTTAGAGTCTCCACCAATTTCTTGTATGGAGTGAGCTTGTCATCCTTAGTTTGATATTCATTATTGACCTGATTTATGATCAACTGAGAGTCTCCATACACCTTGAGAGCTATGATATTCCATTGCACTGCTATCGTGAGACCTATAGTCAAAGCCTTGTATTCTGCGATGTTGTTTGTGCAAGGGAATGATAGTTTGTATGACTTTGGTATGCAGTCCCTTGTGGGGTGATGAAGAAGATACCAGCTCCTGATCCATGTTGTGTGTATGAACCATCGAAGTATAGTTTCCAATGGTTAGTTACATTGAGGTTAAAGATGGATTCATCTGGGAATTCTGAGTCAAGAGGATTCTCAGAATACATAGGCGCTTATGCTAGTTGATCTGCAATAACCTGAACTTTAATGGCTTTTCTCTCCACATACTCGATGTCATACTCAGATAGTATCATTACCCATTTTTCCATTATGTCGGTTAACATTGCCTTTGATAATAGATACTTGAGGGGATCAATTTTTGCAATGAGCTTTATCTTGTGTGCCAACATGTAATGTCTAAACTTTTGGGATGCAAACACTACTGTGAGGAAAGCTTTCTCGATGAATGAGTAATTTAGCTCGTGACTAACCATTGTTCTGCTCATATAGTAGATAGCCCTCTTCATTCCGTTTTCATCATGCTGAGCTAGGAGAGCTCCAAGGGCTGCTGTTGTTGCTGACACATATAAGATCAATGGATTCCTTGGGATAGGTGGCATTAAAACTGGTGGTGTCAGTAGATATTCCTTGATCTTGTTGAATGCCTCTTCACATTTTGTATCCCATTTATATGCCAACCCTTTGTGGAGTAGGTGAGAATATGGGTTCTACTTGTCTGCCAGTTGTGCTATGAACCGTTGGATGGATTGAAGTTGGCCCTGGAGGCCTCTCAGTTGTTTTAATGTCTTTGGTGCTTCCATCTCAAGGATTGCCTTTACTTTCGCCGGATCCACCTTGATACCCCTCATGGAGACTATGTATCCTAATAGTTTACCTGATTGTATGCCAAAGATGCACTTCTTGGGATTTAGTCTAACTTTGTATTCCTCCAATCTGTCAAAGATAGCACTTAAGGTTGCTATATGATCTTGTCTTTTCCTTGATTTAGCTAGAATGTCGTCGACATAGTCTTTGACTATTTTATGAATCATGTCGTGGAATATTAGTGTCATGGCCCTTTAATAGGTTGCTCCTGCATTCTTTAGGCCGAATGGCATCATGTTCCAATAGTAGGTCCCCCATGGACAAGTGAAGGAAGTCTTATGTTGATCTTCTTTTGCTATCATGATCTAGTTGTATCCTGAAAATCCATCCATTAGTGATAGCATCTCATGTCCTACTGTCATGTCTACTATCATGTCGATGTTGGGACTTGTGGGAAATCATCCTTTGGACATGCTTTGTTCAAATCTCTGAAGTCCGTGTAGATTTTGATAGCTCCATCAAGTTTTGAAACAGGTACCAAATTTGACACCCATTTTGGATAATCAATTGGTCGTATGAATCCTGCATCTAACAACTTTTTGAGCTCCATTTTGACTAAAAAAGTGATTTTAGGATGCATCTTTTGAAGCTTTTGTTTGACTGGTTTTGCTTCTGGATACATCGCTAAGTGATGAACCACTGTCTCTGGATCTAGCCCTGGCATGTTAGCGTAACTCCATGCAAAGTTTATTTGCCTTTCCTTTAGGAATGCTGCTAGGAGTTCTTGTTCTTCTGTTAATAGTGATTCCGCATAGAATGTGATATGTAGGGTCTCTTTTGTTCCTATGTTGACCGGATTGCATTTTCAGCCAAGACCACTAACTTCTCCTGGTGAAGAGCTCTTAGAGGAAGATTGAATCCTTCATCCTCGGGTGCCTCAAAGAGGTTTTCACCATTGGATACGTCCTTTCTTTTTACTATTTTCTTGTCAGAGAGTGCCATAGTGTGGTTTTCACTCAAGGACTTGGATATGATTCTTAGTTTATCACTTTTGCGACTGAAGGATTCAATCATTTCCCCATAATAGGCATGTGTGTCCAACTCCATTATAAACCCTGCCTTGTGATCTCCATCTAGAATATCATCCCTCAATCCCATGAATTCTGAGAGCGCTTCATCATTTTTGAATGTATCAAGAACTGGTGGTCCTCGTTGGTCATAGTCGATCAATTGGGGGTAGACTAAACGAATCTCATGATTTTGACTATCTGGTTCAAAGGATATGGTACTAATCATACACAGGGTGGGATCTTCGAATAGCCTAGGTAGATTGGATAAGGTATCTTCGTCATTGCTACTAATATAGGGCTCAGTTATAAAATTATGTGCGTCCCTACCTGTGACTATTGGTGAGTGTACTTGTACTAGTACTGGTTGAGGAGAAACATTAGCGGTTCTAACCGGAGGACTTCAGCCACATATGGTTATTCTCGGAGTGGCACATCCAAGACCAAGATTTGTTATGGGTCACGTCTCTGGCATGATAGGTATTATGAGCCCATTGTCATTTTGTCCCAATCTTTGATTTCAATCGTAACCCATTGCAAGAATCATGTGTAGGCCCTTGCTTCTTTCATCCATTGGTAAATTAGTTGCCGGTCTTTCATCTTGATACAACATGTGAGATGGATTTGCTTCAATAACCTCATGGCCAAGGTCTCCCCATCTTGTGAATTTAGGATAATTTTCAGGATAGGTTTGTGATGTGGAAGCTTGATTTTCTTGTGGGCGTCCCTGTGATCTAGGAGATTGTGGTAACTCTCCTATCACAAAAGCATTGTTAGGGAGTTTGTAGCTTCCACAACCATCCTCCTAGATGATGAACTTGATATTGGAGATGGTGGGGATGGCGGGTGTCTCTATCGTAGAAGTGGATGCGAGAGTGGTGGGGTCAATGTATGGTGTGGATGGGCCTTCATCATTCTTTGGAACTTGTGGTATTTTGTAATACTTGGCTTCAAGATTCTTGCAATATGAAAATGGCTCAGGATCTCCATGGATGGTAACCTCTTGTCCATTATATGTAAATTTCACACATTGGTGGAAGGTCGATGCTACGGTTTTCATCGCATGAATCCATGGGCATCCCAGGAGGATATTGTATGGCAGTTCGAGGTCCAAGACCTGACAGGTGGTTTCCATGAGCGTTGGCCCTACTTGGATAGGGAGCTTAATCGTGCCTTGGGACACTCTTTCTTGGTCATCATATGCTCTTATCGTGATGCCCTTTACTTTGTCAATGGAATCTTCTGATATTTTCAACTGCTTGATGAGGCTAAGAGAACAAATGTTCAAACCTGCACCTCCATCCACCAAGACCCTTTTGATTTTTCTCTTGTTGACAATGGCTTCCAATTGAAGTGCACAGTTGTGAGATGGTTGGGCGGGGAAATCTTGGTCAGAGAATGTAAGGAGATTAGGCGTTATGATATTTCTGACCATAGTTTGGAATTACTCTGCATCAAGATCTGCGAGGACAATGGATGAGGCTAATGCTTCCTCAAGGATCTTCTTATGCGTTGATGAGATTTTTAACAACTCCATGATGGAGATGTGTGCTAGTGTTCTCTTGAGTTGATCTACAACATTGTAGCTATATGGAACGGATCTAGATGAAGGGACTCTGTTAGGTTGAGATGATCCTACAATGGTGACTTTTCCGCCTCTTGTGGTGACTCCACAATCTTCGGCATGGGCGCCCTTGATGGTGATGACCATGCAGTCCTCATTTAGGGAGGCAATGACCATTTCATACACATGATTTACACTGCCCTTCCCTTTATCATTTTTATTCCCTTTGTTGCCATGATTTGACATTAGATTCGTGTAGATTTTAAGGTCCTGATTTTTGGTAGGTTGTTCCACGTTTATGATTTTCTTATCAATGAGATCTTGGATGATGTTTTTGAGTCTCATGCAATTGTTTGTGGTGTGGCCATTTATTTTGTGAAATTCACAAAGTTGATTCTCATTGTACCAAGGGGGTTTGACATCGGGTTCTTGGTAATTTTCAAATGTGGGAGGTTTGATGAGTTTTTTGTCAATCAATTTTTTCATTATGTCCTCCAATAGTTCCCCCAAAATGGTGTATTTGTGTTTTGGATAACTTTTTCGCTGGGGTGGTCCTCTTTGATCATTGAGGTTATTGATGGTAGGGTTGTTGTTGGCTTGGTATGTGGTGTGATGAGTGTTTTAGCGTTGTGATTGGATTTGCAGTACGAGTGTATGTTGGCGAGGACCACTAATGACCAACTTGGCATCAATGACACCATCATTAGTAACATTCTTGTTTCTTGCCCATGTTCAGGGTTTAACATTGTAATTTGATGGTGGGCAGTTATTTTGTTGTTCATGGTATGACGTTGATTCAGTGGGTTGAGTCACAAGGGCTCTTTCGATGCTGAGTGCCTTGGAGATCAATTGTTCATATGTAGTGATACCCTAAACATTGAGATGAAATGCTAAGTGGCTTTCAATGTTGGCGATGGTGGTGCAAACTTGTTGTTCTTCTGGCATGGTCCACTTGCTCTGATTGGCCTTGAATCGCCATCATTGAAGGAATGAGGCGAAAGACTCATTCTTCCCTTGTTTTAGAGCCGATAATTCTTCGAGACTAACATCCATTGCAATGTTACATGTGTAGTTCCTAATGAATGTGTCTCTAATTTCTTGGAATGTTCTAATGCCCGAAGGTAAGCGAGAGAACCATTCTATAGTGGGACATGCCAAGCTCCTAGGGAATAGCCGCATCAGATAAGTATCGTCATATGCGACCTCCATACAATGAACCTGGAATTCCCTGATGTGATCTTTAGGGTTTCCCATCCCTCGATATTTGTCAAATTTGTGGATTTAAAATCCCCTGGGGAATGGTTTCATGTCTAAGCTCCTATCAAATGGATAGGGACACAAGTTGCTTGGATTTTTGGTTGTTCGCCCCCATTGAAGGTCGAGCACTTGTTGCGAGAGCAACCTGAGTTGTGTTGTCACATCATTCTGGGGATCAGGAGGTGGGATGAAAGTGTTTTGAGGTGTTTGAATCGTTGGTTGGATGGATGGGTTGGTCAGTGCATTGTTTGATGGTATCTGCATGTTTTGGCAAGCGAAGTAGGCTTCTACTTGCTTTTGTATAAACGATGCCTATTGTTCATCCTGTTGTTGTTGCGCTAGGATTTTTGTTTGTTGTTGCACTTGTTGTTGTTCCAACAATGCTTGTTGTTGGGCTTGTTGTTGTGCTTGTTGTTGTTCCAACAGCGCTTGTTGTTGGGCTTGCTGTTGTGCTTGTTGTTGTTCCAACAATGCTTATTGTTGGGCTGCCAATTCTATTGCTTCTTGCTACTCTTGGTATTGCTTTAGCGCTTGTTGATGTGCCTGCAATTGCGCTACTTGTGCAAGAAGTTGTGCTTGTGCTTGTTGTGCTTGATATTGAGCTTGCGCTTGCGCTTGGGCTTGAGCTTGTACTGCTTGTGCTTGTGCAGCTTGTTGTTGTAATAAAAGTTGTGCTTGCGCGACCCTTTGTGCTTGTAATGCTTGTGCGGCTTGGGTGGCTTGTTGTTGTTGTTGTTGTAATAAAGCTTGAGCTTGCGTGGCTTGTTGCACTTGTATTGCGGCTTGTGTAGCTTTGGCAGCTTGAGCGGCTTGTTGCACAGCTCTTTGTTTCTGGACTTGTTGGTATCCTCTTTGGAAAGAAGCTTGCAATGTTGCATCATATTGATTTGATGTGGTGAAAGTTGGTGGTGGTGGAGGTGGTGGTGGATTTGGAATGGTATTCGTGAAGGTGGTGTTGATGTTTTGCATGTTGGATAATGGTATTGATGTGATTGGTCCTTGTGAGACCATGCTTTGTGATGTTATGGGTGTGTTTGATGATGTTGCCATTACTTGTGTATTTATCGTTTCTTGTTGCAATATCAACGATAAATTTTGAGTGTTTGGTGCAATGCTTTGATTGATGGTTGGGATATAGGTCTGATTGATACTTGGTAGGGGAGGAAACCCCAAACCAAGGAGTGGTGCGGATGATGATGCCAATGGTGGAAGAGGTGGAAATGTAAGGGGTGTAAGTTGTTGCGAGAATTTCGTGGTGTCGAATAAGCCCCCTAGTCCGAACGTATCTCCCTCTTCTTGTGAATTTGTGAGAAGAGTTGTTTGTGGTGTTGCGTGAAAAAATGATGACGATGGATCATGATGGAATGTGAGAGGAACATTATTGTGTAATGGGTTTTTGGGTATGTTTTGTTCCAATGTGGTGTTTGTGTCCATGTTTTGATTATTAACAAGGGGATGTGATTGAAGAGCATTGAGGAATGTGTTTCCCTTGTTGACATTTGGTTGAGTTGGAGCAAACGATGTCATGATTTATGGAATGTTTTGTGTGATGTTTTGGGATGGAGGTGTAGATGAAATGGGGATGGTGGATGACATTGGGGGAAATTATGTGTCCACGATAGTACTCACATCAAAATCCGAAGGCAACTTGGCCCCTTGTTTTGCTAATTCAAGCATGTATAACGAAGGGTTTTAAGTCTCATCATGATGTTGATGATTCTATGGTTGTCCGGATTTTGAAGCATTTCTGTCATTTCCTCATGAGACATTCCAAAAGTAAGGTCCTCTCCTTGGTTTTCTTCTTGTGGATTTTGCGATTATGAGAGGGTCAACGGGTTGCTTGATTCTGTTGGATTCATTTCTACATTGGTTTGGCTAAGATCACTTGAAGCGGGTGTTTCTTTGTTGGCTTCCATACTTTTCTTGTATTGAGATCTCATTTGAAGCATAAAACAAGGATCAATCTTCGAGAATATGGGAGATGAATCTCTTGATTCTTTTGGAATGATCTCTATTTTATGTCCCAAAGTGAAAGTTTTTAGGATGCCTTGAGGATCTAATGTGATGATATGATGATGATGTTAGGATTGGATGATACAGATGCTTTTGACTTTTGATCAATCTTGAATGAGACACTAGGCTTTTAGGACTTTGCTGATTTTGATTTTGATTTTGGATTTTTTTTTTGAGATTTGGTCCTTGATTTTGATTTGGATTTTGAACAAAAAGACCCTAAGATGTTGGATGATGATCTAAGGGATAACTTTGTTCAAAGGATGATAATTTGAATATGTGTGAGGAGAAGGATGCATCTACCCACACCTATTCAAACAAGATGATTGTTTTCACTAAGCATGTGGAGAAGGATTCATCTACATATACTAAGTTCGACAAGATGATTTTGATAACTTTGACTAAGTATATGCAAAAGGATGCATTTACACCTACCTAGCCAAAGGTGTTTTTGGATAATGTTTTCAAGGATTTTGTCTCAATGATATTGATGGATTTGATTTTTGCCACAAAGCCTAGTATCAAAGATGATTTTTCAAGATTTTCCCAAAAGGTGATGATGAGATGGATTTTGTTTTGATGTTTTGATGGATGGATGAAAAGGATTTTGATGTGTTTTGATCCGAAGATGAACCTAAAAAGATACACTTTGTTTTCTTAGACCTAGGTATTGAAGAGCTTGCAAATGCTTCCTAATGACCTTTGTAACCAAGAAATGATTTCATTTGAACATTAATTTTCATATTTCCAATCAATGATTTGTGATTTGGGATTTGGAGTCTTCAACACATATGAAAGTTCATTTTTCTTAGCTTTGCTTAATGTCTTTATTTTACCAAAAACACTTTCTTCAATTAGGTTTTCAAACTAAGATGTCCAATGTCTTAATTTCTTCAAACCCCACAAGATATGTTATGTGGAAATTTAATGAACTTAAGGCAAAGGGTTTTCCTATTGTTTACTTAAGAAGAAAAATTAAGATATAATCCAATGCTTAGAAACCTCTAAGGATGTGAATCCCAAGGGAAAGCAATAACATATGGATTGAGTCAATGCTATTTGTCTTCAAAAGGGGTTGAAATTTGGATGATGTTAAGTGTTTTTTTTTATGATGTTTTCGATCAAGCAATGCATTTTGTAACCCAAGAATAAGTACAATCTTATGGATGTGTAAGACAATATTTGTTGGATTCCCACTTGGACAAGTCCAGCTACACTTATCTCTAGCGAATGGTTAGATGCTTGACCCCACTGGCTCCCCTCCATAGCTCATTAACGTCAATCAGGGCAGCCAAGCATCAACACCCATGAAACTCCCATGGCATGCTTTCCATTTCTACTAGAAGACCGTAAAAGTGTGGGGCGGCTTTAGAACGACTGTTCTTGCACCAACAAATAGATAAAGGATTTTGGAAAATTCTAGCACATTGGTTTTAGTAAGGACTTTCCATTCGTAGAAGTTGACCCAACGTGGCAAGAGTCCCCTTTCCGATCCATCTTGTCAGAGTCAACTACGTGATATTGGCATTTCATCCAATATCCACATTTATATCCCAACTGGAAATACTCTTGGCTTTAGAGTGTTACCCCTTGAGTCGTTCCCTTGGGTGAGTACTTTTTCCCCAAGGTAGGCCCTCTAGGATAAACAAAAGTGAATGAAGAACAATATTCGTAACTCAATCAATCCTTGTTGGGCAACAAGAAGAGAGAATATACACAACAAAGTCCCCACTCACACTCACACAATAGTTTGTTCAATTTTAAGCCCAAATTGAAGTGTGGAGGTGATTGCTTTGTCTTAACCCAAAGTCATGGAAAAGGCCTTTTGATTCTCAAGATCATTATAAAGTGCGAGAGAAGCACATACGTCCTTTTCCAATGCCTTTAGTCTAAGTAATCCTTCACGAAAAACACAACTACACTTGTTCTTTTTAAATTCTCAAAGCAATATGTGAGTTTGTTTTAGAGCACCAAATGAAGTGTGAGAAATTCCCTTGTTAAATTGTTAATCCAATAAACTAAATCTAGTAAGTTGTGATCCTAAAGTTCATTTTAGCCTTTGCAAGAAATGGAAAAGGTTCTTTTTAAGCCCAAACATAAACTAGTGTCCTAAGAAGGAGAAGGTAACAAATTCTTAAAGAAGTGTTAAACAAACACTAAAGTGTTTAAAAATACTTTGCTTGAAAAAAAATATCCTTCACATGCTTCTCTTTCTTTTGATTTTGATTCCCAACCTACAAAAATGATCAAAATTTTAGATGAGATCAAAAACAAAAGGATATAGGGGTTAGATGAATCATTTACCAAAACACCCTAAAAGTTAGCCAAGTTATCATGTGTTTTTTTACTTTAGATGCAAATTTGAAAATTTTAACTCATTAATAGTTAAGAAACACCTACACCATTGGATAGCTTATGAATTCTACCCTATTTCAAAAAAAAAGCATAAAAAAAGACCTTCGTATGACCAAGATATGGTCATTTTAAAACTGACTCTAAAAGCGCTAAAACAGTGATCATGGGCGCTAAAAGAACATTAAAGAGTGCTAAAAGAACATTAAAGAGCACTAAAAGAATTTTAAAGAGCACTAAAAGAACATTAAAGAGCACTAAAATAATTTTAAAGAGCACTAAAAGATCATTAAAGAGCGCTAAAAGAACATTAAAGAGCGCTAAAACAGTTAAAATAAGCGCTAAAATGACAAAAATTTAAAAAAAACGTGTTAGATTTGTAATTCAAGCCCTCCTTCTAGCACCAAAATGTGAATCCCTAATCCAAATACCTGCAAAACACAACAAATGAATACATTAGGATATCAAATGCAAGTAAGAACAAGGATTCCCCATGAAATCCATTAACAAAACTCAAAATAGGAATGAAGAAAAGAAAATAATGAAAGAACAAGAAAGTAGATTAAATCCTATTGAAAGCAATGCAAACTCTTGATCCCATGGAGGAATTGGTGCCAATTTGACGTGAAAATTAGCCCTTTCTCAACTCCAATGCTAGCTTTGATGATTTGATGAAGATTGTGATCCACTTTGATGAAGATTGATGAATGCTCCAAGCTAAAATCTGCAAAAACCTAGCTATGATTCAATGAGATGGATGAAAATTGCTATGAATTTGAGTATAGTAAGTTTACTCAATTTGTGGATGATCAAATGAGGATATGAACTATTTATTTATAGAATGCCAAGATGGATGAATGTCCATATTTGAGCAATGTGAGACTAACATTCATCCAATGGCATGATGCCACTTGTCAAGCTATGAATGGGTGGAGGATGTGCAAGATTTGGGGAATGTGCCAATAAATGCATGAATTTAAAATTCAAATTTGTTGAAATGACATGCAAGAGGGAAGGGAAAATGCAATAAATTCCACTTGGCTCAAGGCAAAGGACATGTAAGAGGAAGTTATTTGCCTTGTTGGATGCACGTGTTGACTTGGAATTTTTGAATTCAAATTGAGAGAATATTCCAAAAGATGCCTTGTGAGGAAAATAGAGATTTAATAAATGAATTAAATCTATTTTCATGTGCAACTTGCATTATCTAGAGGATGGGACATGAGATGAGATTAAATTAATTAAAGGTTAATTAATTTAATGAGAGAGGTTAGATGATGTGACCTATTTGACTCAAATTTATGGATTTATTTAAATCAAATAAGAGAGGAATGTGATAAGAGGCTAATTAAATAAGGATTTTGATTTATTTAATTAAAAGGGATGGTGTTAGATTAAATCAAATAAGATTTTAATTTATTTAATTTAATAGATAGACTTTAGAGATTTAATCAAATAAATTGATTATTTAATTAAATAGGGATAATTAGATCAGATGGATTGATTTAATTAACAAAAGAGATTAACTCGATTAGATAAAATGATTTATTTAATTAAGGGATGAATATTGATGAATTTAATCAGATAGGGGGATTTGATTAAATGGTTAGACCGAGGGATGATTCAGGATGAAATGATGTTAGTAGTCAAGATCAGAGTGTGATATCAATCTGTATATTTTCGATGTCTACATATATATTCACTAATGTTATAGATTCCAAAACTTATTTTCAATAAAATTAAATATTCACAAAGTCACAAGTATATTTACTATCATCACTAGTGTGTAATATCCAATATAAAAGGACATGAACCATTAATGACTAGAACAAAATCAACAAGGCCATAAGGGATGGGTTCTTACATATCCCAAATTCTACATTCAATAGGTTAATTTTATAGACTTGTCAAGGCATCTAATGCACCAAACATGGTACCCAAAGATGAACCTTTTTTCCAAACAACCCAACCCTTGGAAATCCTCCACAAAATATGAAAGGACACCAGTTTTGGCTCCAATACTTTCCCTTTAAATTGGGTGCCCAACCATTAGAGATAAACATTACATTAAATGCAATAAATGATGGAAAACCAAGTGACACTTGTTGCCTCTATCCAAGAACCCACTTGGAGAATCCCAACATTCACTTATTTATCATTTTCTTTATCTTTTATTATCCCATTCTAGGCATCCGCATGTGGGGAAAACAATATTAAATACTTATGTCCACAACCCACCTTTATCATTGCTAGTGGACCCATCACCCCTTATGAGTTTATTACAAACAATTATGAGAATTAATATTACAAAATATTTTCCCAATACACCCTAAGTGCCTAGAGACACTTTCCAAGGATGTTGGAACCATGATATATGACATAGGATTTACAAGGTGGATGGCACCTAGTCTTAACATTCTCCCACTTGACACCGACATTGTAAATACACCCATAGGAATTACAAAAAAGGGAAAGCATCCCTTAGCCATTCATGTACCATTTGATTCTTCACCATGCCCTCATGCTCCAACAAGATAACTATAAAAGAAACCATGATAACCACCATCAAGCAAAAAATCCTTTACATCCTCCAACATGCCACCTATGGAAGAAAAAGAAACATGCCAAGGCATGAAACATATCAATTATCACTGAAACTTGCACCAATATTTACATGAACATTAGCATCAAATTCAAATGATAACAAAATCTCTAAGTATTTTCCTTACACATACCACATGGAATAGTAACCACAACAAATTGCAACTCATCCAAGATAACCATACCTCAAACCAAGGTATACCAAACATAGATAAAACTCCATGCCATCAACATACCATCCCAAAATCTACAATTGAGTCTCTATATATCCACCTCCTATCTCAATGCAACATACCAATGAATAAATGACCATAAACAAGGCCAACTAACAAGTCTACATAAACACTAAAATAATCTCATGGATATAGACATCCACATTTGATTCATCCCACTGCAATCAAATGGGCGATCAACCCACACAACTACATAACTCATAGATCCCAATCTAATGAAAGATCCAAACTCATCATCACATCAGTAACTAACATACCAAGATATCATAGAGGATAACTAGACATATATCTAAAAACTCCCACTACATGAGTAATGTCAAATCTGAAAATAGATCAAGGCATATCAAGTCTATCTATAGTACTTCACATAGAGGACGTGGCTAATTCCTCTATTACATAGTGTCAAGGAAACATACAATGATATGCAAATCTTGCAAACAAATATGTTGCAATACCTCTCTCACCATTAGTCTCCATAGCTCTCCCAAGTTCTTCACACTCAACCATGTGAAACCAAACATTTAGGAAGAATACTATGAACAAAGAGAGAGAATCTACAAATCAAACCATATCCTTGTTCCACACTAACATGTACCAAGTTGTGTAATGTAAGATCTCCTTAACCATTCCCAAACTAAAAGGATATCAACATCTAACATTCAAATAAAATGAAAGCATGGCAGCATTAGATGTAAACCTCTCATACTGAAGGTAGATCAAACCAACCAATCATTCCCACAATAAAGGGAATATTCCCAAAGCCAAAAACTATTTCATGTACCTCTCCAAATAAGTCCTTAGAACTAGAACCGTAGCTCAAGAGCAAAACAAGGAGAACAATGGAAATCTATAAACCATGCATCTTCTTCTTAACAAGTTCTCAAATTTTTTATATTCAAGACTAACACATATGTGAAGACAAGATACAAAATAAAGAATGCATCTGATAATTAGGTGGGCAATACCTCTCAGATCATTCACTTATCAAGTAGACAAAGAGTGGGATACAAGATTTCCATGTGCACATAATACCGAGAAATTACAATCTTCTCTTCAGGTCCATAATGGATTCACATCCATAACTAGGTGTAGGATCCTCGGTCTTTCTATTGAAATCCTCACTAAAGAGCAACCATCTCAATATACGATCCCATAAATAAGAGATCTCTTAGCCTTACCTAGGTCTCTCTAGTCTTCATGAGTATGCATCAATAAATCCATGCCAACTTCAAATGCAACCCTACACAATCATGAAGCTCCAAGCAAATGATTAATAAGTTCAAAACAAAATAGAACCAAATAATACCATTGTAAAAATTCCAACTATAGAATCAGGAACATATCATGACATCGTGATCTAACATCCCCTCTTAAGAGATCATAGAACCATCCATCATCAAAAAGATGAATCAACATCACTTCTAAAGCTCTCAGTGAACTATGTAACCAAGCTCTCCAGACATCATGATAACCATCTTCTAATTGAAGATCATCCATGGCCCCAACACAATCAAATAACTCAACACCACAAGCTCCCAAAAGGTAAAGTACAAACCATGATCTCCAAACCAAGAATATACAATTGTTGCACGTCCTTTGTCAATAGAACCAAAGATGTCATAACTCTCACTGTAATCTAAAGGAAAATTCCAAGAGATCCTTATGACACCAAAAACCATTGCAAAAGACCATCCATCTTCTAATCAAAGATTATCCATGGATCACTACACACTGCAACAACAACTTAGAACCAAAATCTTGAAACAAAGAATATAGAACACATTATGTAACTGCATAAAGCTTCCATTGAAATTAATATTGAGTTATGCATGACATCATGAACAATATCATTTCCAACACTCTAATCAAAGTGAACAAAGCTTCTCATGCACCATAACTAGTTGCTAAAGATTCAAATGAACAACTATATCAAGTACTCCCAATAACCATCTCTCACCACAATAAGCATACAAATGTAATAATGGTGACCAAGAATATGGCCAACTAAACAAAATCCACATCATACAATTTTCCAAGATTTGCACATGTGAAACATCTCAAAGGAGAAATATATAATTAGTGATCCAATCTCAAACAACTAAAAAATAGATTCAACCCCACATTAGTATCATGAAAAATAGAGATAATTAGGTGTAACATGTAGATTTCCAAGACTCAAACACCATAATCAATGCTAGATCTAATTTTTCAAATAAACCCACATAGGAGTAACCATAGATCAATAAGAACCCTCCACAATCTATGCAAACCTATAACTGTCTTCAGCCAGAACACCCCAAATACAGTCTCATAAAAAATCTACATACCACATATTTCAGCTAACATGTAAAACATGCAAAACCATCTATGTAAATTTAAAATCCATATAACCATCTAGACATTCTTGAACTAAACATGTCATTTGAATAATGGAATAAGCACAGATCTACAAACCCAAAGTTGAAAAAGAGATTAAACTACAGCCCAATTGGAAAACCAAGTCATCCAGGAGATTATAACATATGAAACATATTAGCTCCACAACTCACAAAGAGGCTAGTGGCTTATCTTCTAGTGCTTTCATGTAACCAATTGATAAAGTCATGAATCCAACATAAGCACTTCATTATGTACTCCAAATCAAGAGTGTTTCTGTATGTGACCAAGATGTCTCTACCCATCCAACATGAACACCTTCTTGCTACACATGACCACAAGGTAAAGGAACAAAACCACCAAACAAGATACAACCATATTGTCAAATAAGAGCTCCAAGTTACCAAAACATAGCCAATTTCATAAAGATCCATAATCATGAGGCTTCAATGCCCAACATATATCACATTGACAATATGCATGGCTTCCATTTTCACAAATCTACAAAACAAAGTTAACTCAAGAATATTCATTGCTGCCCCAAAATCCTTCCAACAACCTCCAATTCTTTCTAACAAATTCCCACAAGCTTTCTAGCTAAGAAATCAAAAAATAAGGAATACCCAAAACCTAGTTAACCTTCAGCTCTGATACCAAATGATGAGAAATAAACATGTTCAATACCGATTGTTGGGAAATTCAATCTCTATCCAAATATGACTTCAATGGAAGAGATACAAAGCTTGGACTACAACACCATGAAAATCTGAAACTTATATGCAAATCTGAAAATTAAGTTTCCTTAATATGGAAATACCATGGTTAGACCCATCTTCTTTATGATTCCAAAATATAGCCAACCATATCATGCTTGTAAACACTAACTCATGTGAACTTTATGAAGTAATAAATTAAGAATAGCATCAGCATAAGATAGAAAAATGATGCATAAATTAGAAACATAAGAGCATCACATAACATAGGAGCGTGGAGAAACCCTTATGAAAAAAAACACCACCAAGAAGAGGCCAAGTATGCATTATCATCAAATAAATGAGTTTAGAATACAACCACTTCCATTCTCCTCTTTTCATCCAACATTTCAGCACTTGTGTACTTGTGAACAACCTCCTTATGCATCCACTTGTCCTTGTTCTTGAAAAGTAACAGTACATTCAGCTATTCCATAATTCTACATCCAAGAGGTTGATCTTATAGACTTGTGAAGGCATCTAATGCACCAAACATGGCACCCAAAGATGAACCTTCATTTCAAATGACCCAACCTTTGGGAATTCTCCAGGAATAAAAGGACACGATTTTGGCTCCAATACTTTCCCTCCAACTTGGGTGCCCAACCATTAGAGATAAAAATTATATTAAATGTAATAAATGATGGAAAACCAAGTGACACCTATTGCCTCTATCCAAGAACCCACTTGGAGAATCGAATAGTCATTATTTATCATTTCTTATCCCATTCTAGGTGTCCACATGTGGGGAAAACAATATTAAATACTTGTGTCCATAATCCACCTTTATTGCTGCTAGTGGACCCATCACCCCTTATGAGTATATTAAAAAATTGTGATAATTAAGATTAAAAAATATTTTCCCAAAACAAATCAAGAGGAATGCAACCACAACCACAAAGAAGAATCCCCAAATTCACTCAATCAAAGAACCCCCAAAATATATGAGCTTGACACTTCATGATTAGTGTAATTACGGTTGCCACTTGCCAAAAGCTCTTGGTCTTGACCTTGGTACATGCAAATGCCAAATTTGACCACAAAATAAAGTACAAATTTTGGTACAAAATGAGATCAATCTGATCATACCAGTGAAAAGTACATGAAAAAATTATGCACTTTCAAAAAAAAATTGCACCCAAAAATGTTACCGTAGGAGTTAGAATGGAGCCCTTGAAGTTTCCAAAATGAGAACGATGTAACAACTCCTGTGAGAATTTGCAATTTATGGAAAATACAGACACCAAAATTAAAAAAATCTACACCACTATGTAGAGCACAATTTTTTTCCCCAAATCAAAAAAATTGCTCACAAAAAGTAGCTCGTATGACCAAGTTATCTGTGTTTGAAGTTGGATTGCAAATTCAAAAATGCAAATGGAAGGGGGGGTGAAAAAATCCTTAGCACTTGCTAACATCATTGTTGATGCAGTGATGATGTCAACAAAAGATGAGGTTAATTTTGACAGTCTATTGACCGTCACACTGGAATATTCCCTTTGATAGAATATGCTAAGGAATATTCTATAGATTGTGAGCTTTAATTTGACGTCTAAATGGGCGTCTCCTATCAACCAAACCTACTGGAACATACTATCATTCATGAAATATTCCTATGTCAGAGACTGAGAATCTAGATCAGAATCTTCCTTTTACCGATCTAATATATTTTGTTTAATGGTTGGTTTTGCAAAAAAGGACATCGGTTTTAAATTTTTGACTGTCGATTTTTTTGAACTTACCAGTTTTCTTTTAACTAATGCGGTAGTGGTACCCGCTCTATCCAGGTATGGGTCTACAAACTTATAGTCTTCAAACCGACACAATATATTTTTTTTTTAAATTTTCAATTTAAAACTTTTTTGAAATAATATAGTCGACCACTATGTAAATTTTTCCAAAAAATATTAATTTGAAAAAAAATATTTTCGTACTGTTGCAATTATGATGACCTAGGGAGCCATACGGCTCCCTGGGCAATTTGTTTTTTCCTTGGCGGACAAATTTCTCCAAATTCAATGATTTGATAATTGATCTTAGGGTTTTGGCCCTTCTGGATGCAATGGAAAGGTCGTATTTAACCTAAAATGCTCCAAAATTGTAGTTACCTTATGGATTTGGAAATCACTCTTTAGCTTCAAACCCTCATAGATTTGGCCCCATATGTCCAATTTGGATGAAACAAAAGGAAAAATTGACTTTATCAAAAACCTTAAACTCAATGGTGAGCTTAGATTTGCACCAACAAGCTTTGATTTGAACTTGCAATACAAAGCCACAAAGAGGAACCCTCCCAAAATCTAGTATTTCTATCATTTTTTTATGATTCTCTAGATCATCATACAATGCAAGAGAAGAGCATACTCAAATTTTCAAGATTTACCAAGATCTCTCAATAAAATACTATCCAATGGCACCCAACCCACTCTAATACCATGCTAGAATTGGCTGTGGAGATAACCTTCCAGGATCTAGAGGCCAAATGGAAAGCACAAAGAGAAAATATCAATATGACAAGAATAAATTGTATTCTTATCAATTATGCAAATATGATTCAATGGATATACAATGCATGAGAGACCCTTGGTTATATAGCCAAGGTGAGACGTAAGATCACATAAGATTATGACAAGTGTCTTAATCTTATGATATGATAGAACCTATCATAACTACCTAGGAAAAAGATAAATCTAGACATGACAACTAAGTCTTCTAGAAAGATTCCTAAGACCTAAGTAAACTTAACATGTGAATAAGTCCCCTAAGTCTCCTAGTAAGTAATTAACTAGGTACAAGACTTTATTCACACCAACAAACCTAGTTGGGTTGTTTCATTCATCATCACTAATTGATATGGTTTTGGAGCATTTTGAATTTCAATCCATGAAGAAAAATGGTGAAATATTTGATCATTATGATGTATGGGCGGGTGCATGAAGTTGGTCGCACTTTTGTGGCCAAATGGGAAAAAAAATTGGAAACACATAACGCGAGCGCGTTCTGTGCTTTTAAAAGAAAAGAAAAAAATAATATTTTTTTGAATATGTACTTGATTTTTTATGAGGTAAGTATTGTTTACTATTTGTTTTGAATTTGTTAGTTTGAAATTGAATTTGTTCGTTGGTGTTAAATCCTCTCTCCCCCCATTCTCTCAATTCCTTCCTGGCACTCAAGAAAATTTGAGTGAAATTGAGAACAATAGAAAACAACTTGAGGATCTTATCAGTAGGTTGAGTGATCCAAATGCTTCAACCATAGAAAGAATGCTTCTAGAAAATTCATTGAAAGACATGTTAAAAAATGTAGATGAAATCACCCAACAAATATCTAGATGGCAAGATAGGAGGCAGATAGCTAGGGCATATTATGTAGACAAATTATCATATAAACAAGTAAAAGATTTAAAAATTACTAAAGGTGATTTGTGCTCTCTATTCACTCACCCTAAAACAAATCAAAATCTTACCCTCAATGCAAAGAGGTTTCCTACTCATTGGTGCCACCACCAAGATATTAAGAACCATTTTTATGAAAGATGGTATATGGTCTTTGATTACCCACTGTGCAATAATTGTGAAGTCCCCCAATATTTTCTTAGGAAACTATACAGTGAGTTTGTATTGAACCAAATCCCAAATTATTTTGATATGAGGGAGTTCCAGGGGAGAGGTGGGGGGTCAGCTCAGGATAGGCCCGGTGCATAACCGGATCCTACGCGGAAAGGGAGACGACCTCTTGCTAGGCTGCCTCATGAGTAGATTGTGATGCCTGCTATTGCGAAGGAGAGTGCTGACATAGAGACATTGCAGGAGATCACAACTTTGACCCAGAGTGTCATCCATCACACTATCCCTATTGTACAATGCCATCTAGGGGAGTCTTCAGGTGGTGGCCTTCGAACCCATGTGTGTCAATCTTGAGGGGCGACTTGTTCATATGACCCTACTGGCACTCAAGAGGGTGCTACACAGGATCCATATGCTACTATGCAGCCTGATCCGTATGCATCTATGGGGATGGAGAGGACGGCTGACATTTTGCATGATGCATATGGCATTGACACTTAGGTAAAATTCAGCATGTTCATTGAATTTAATTTATTAAATTTTGATTGTGAAATGGAAGATTAACTAATTTAGTTTTATTATTTTAATAAAATTGCAGGGTCATAGTGTAGAGACTGGATACACCAGTCATCCACCTACTTATTTTTGCAGTACACCTATTGATGGGGTATGTAAAGTTAGTAAACAATTATAAATTCATTACATGTGTTAATAGCATTTTTTTACGAATGGTATTTTAATATGTGATTTTGGATGTTGAATAGGGTACTGTTGGAGGTTTCAAGGAAACACCTCTGAGTGCCAGTATATTTGATCAAACGTTCATGGAGGTACAATAGAATTTAAAGAGAACTTAAGTAATGAATTCTAAGTTTAATAGATTTGTGTAGTTTGTATTCATATTGTTGACCTTACGTTGCATTACACATCATTCAAACTCAAAGAATTACTTCAAATTCGATAACTAATAATCAAAAATATATCTGTTTAATATTTGTACTCAAAATTTTGTTCATTAGATCTCATACATTATAAGTCATCACATGGATCGCCATTGTAACTTTTTTGTGATTGAATAATTTGTTGTTTTATTTTCAGATGTTGGTGACAGAAACACCGCCAAACATTACGAGGGCAATGGATATTGGTGTTTCCTCCGCTATACAATCCTCGATGACTCTGATAGGGGAGGTATGAGGCAAATTACTAAATTTCAATTTACATTCATTATTATAGATGAACTAGTTCTAGTGAAAAATCAAACCATTATTGATTTGTAGTTTAATTCTTATTTGGATGGTTTATACAGGGCTTGAACACACCTGAGCATCGGTGTGCAAATATTTCCATCGAGGAGAGTGATCGTGAGATGGCCGTAAGTGATTATTTTGTTAAATATATTAATTTTTATAATGTAATTTCTATATATTAATGTCTTTACTTCTTATTGTAACAGTTGAAACTTGACTAGGAGCTATGGCTAAAAGCCTAAAACAGGTGCTTTCGAACAAGCTATGGATGCTTAGAAAAAATCTATCATAGCATAATAGTAAGCAACAAGCTAATGCAATACAAAGATTACCAAACCAATCAACAACTCAGGGGACTCTTGTCCCAAACTCATCTTGTAGAAGATCAAACAAAAATTCAACATTTCATCAGAAATCTACTTTTCATCCACTCAAATTCTCTTATCATTCATCATTCATCCTTCCACAAATCTGTATTCCACATGTTTGGGTGCGAAAGAGGACCATGTCTAGCGTAAACATGCCTATTCAGATGCATTGGAACAGTCTATTTGGTCACACGAGTTGTAGAACAAAAATTGCACCACTTTGCAACTTTCCACTGCTTCCATTTGACACTTTTTCCATCAACTGGAAACTAGAGACTATGGGAAAACCACTCTGAGATAACAAAAACTGAGAGAGGTTATTGTAGACAGGCCCAACTTGATCCCATAGGATCAGACGAGAAGTTTCTAAGTGTCACGGTGTCCAACTAATCTCATGCTAAAGTTTGCAGGCATTTTTCCCTTTGGACCCTTAAGGGATCGATCCAGTTGAACATAGCTCGGAGCGATTCTGTGTGTTTGGGTGTGAAAGAGGACCATGCCTAGTGTAAAAATGCCTATTCAGATGTGTTGTAATAGTCTATTTGGTCACACGAGTTTCAGAATGAAAATTGCACCACTTTGCAAGTTTCCACTGCTTCCATTTGACACTTTTTCCATCAACTGAAAACTGGAGACTACGGGAAAACAACTTCAAGATTATGAAAACTGAGAGAGGTTATTGTAGAGGGGCCCAATGCAATCCCATAGGATTAGACGGGAAGTTTCTAAGCATCACAGTGTGTGACTAACCTTATGCTGAAGTTTGTAGGCATTTTTCCCTTTGGACCCTTAAGGGATCGATTCGGTTGAACGTAGCTCAGAGCGATTTCGCATGTTTGGGTGCGAAAGAGGACCATGCCTAGCGTGAAAATACCTATTCAGATGTGTTGGAATAGTCTATTTTTTCACATGAGTTGCATAATGAAAATTGTACCACTTTGCAACTTTCCACTACTTCCATTTGACACTTTTTCCATCAATTGAAAACTGGACACTACGGGAAAACCACTCCAAGATAACAAAAACCAAGAGAGGTTATTATAGAGGGGCCCAACATGATCCCATAAGATTAGACGAGAAGTTTTTAAGCATCACAGTGTCTGAGTAACCTCATGCTGAAGTTTGTAGGCATTTTTCCCTTTGGACCCTTAAGGGATCAATCCGGTTGAACGTAGCTCGGAGTGATTCCGCATGTTTGGGTACAAAAGAGGACCATGCCTAGCATAAAAATTCCTATTCAGATGCATTGGAATAGTCTATTTGGTCACACAAGTTGCAGAACGAAAATTGCACCACTTTGCAACTTTCCACTATTTCCATTTGACACTTTTTCCATCAACTGAAAACTGGAGACTATGGGAAAACCACTCCAATATTATGAAAATTGAGAGAGGTTATTGTAGAAGGACCCAACACAATCCCATAGGATTAGACAGGAAGTTTCTAAGTGTCACGGTGGCCTACTAACCTCATGCTTAAGTTTGCAAGCATTTTTCCCTTTGGACCCTTAAGGGATCGATTAAGTTGAACGTAGCTCAGAGCGATTCCGCATGTTTGGGTACAAAAAAGGACCATGCCTAGCATAAACATGCCTATTCAGATGAGTTGGAACAGTCTGTTTGGTCACACGAGTTGTAGAACAAAAATTGCACCACTTTGCAACTTTCCACTGCTTCCATTTGACACTTTTTCCATCAACTAAAAACTAGAGACTACGGGAAAACCACTCTGAGATAACGAAAACCGAGAGAGGTTATTGTAGAGGGTCCCAACATGATTTCATAGGATTATACGGAAATTTTCTAAGCATCACGGTGTCTTAGTAACCTCATGCTAAAGTTTGCAGGCATTTTTCCCTTTGGACCCTTAACGGATCGATCCAGTTGAACGTAGCTCAGAGCGATTCTGCGTGTTTGGGTGCAAAAGAGGACCATTCCTAGTGTAAACATTCCTATTACATGATAAATGGTATGTAAAGCCCTTATTTAACACAAATAACCCTAAAACACTTAAATTACAAGTTTCACCACATGAATCCCCTTATTGATCAACTTCTTTACATCATAACTCAATTGACCTAATACATACAAAAATGGTATTGAATCCTTATTAAATGAAATAGAATGACCTCAAACCATCTAAGAACACCCTAAATGATCAAATGACAAAATAATAGAAACCACAAGGGTTCAAGTGTTGAAAAGATGGAGTTGGTGCTCTTACTTTCAAAAGTATGATTGCCAACAACATACAACATTCACAAGGCCTTTTTGAAGGCATATCAACCTTCTCAACTGACTACAACCACTTTTCAACTTCTAAGTATTTGCAAAATGACAACTTTTGGTTTGACAACATTACATTGTTATGTGCAACTTTTGACATATTGATGTAAATGACTCCATACCTAAACTAGTGACCTTATGATGGCCTCATTACATCATCTTGACCCTTA